>QNQO01000875.1:0-485274 GCA_003290165.1 Berberis thunbergii | reverse complement strand
CAACGCTCACATCTAGAGAAGGATGGACGGTTCCACCCCGTCCACCTCATTTCCCTCACTGTTTTCCTCGCCCAAAACCTCGACATTTAGAATTTTCCACTTGGAAATGAAGAATGGAGAATACTCGTCTTAGTTGAGTCATCCTATTTGACTGTTTAAAATATAAAATATAAAATATAAAGTAGGCAGTTTTAGTCCTAACAATGATTTTTTTTAATGATCAATGAACTAATGGAGCACAAATGCAAAAAGTTGTGTAATAATTAAAAAAAAAAAAAAACTTGGAATTCTAACTATAATTTGGCCTGCTATCTACTATAATAAAAAGTTGAAATTTTGTACATTGTCATCCAACTATAGTGTAAAATAAGGTGAAAATTTGACTATGTATTTAGAGCTTATAGGAGATTTATGGTGTAAATTAAAGCCAAAATCAAGAAGCAGGAGTGAAAATAAATAAATAACTAGTAAACTTTTGATTTTGTTAAAATTACCATAAAGAATTGAACTTTGCTATAGAATTTGGGTGATATTTCACAATCTGAAAAGGTTTACATGTATCTTGACGAATCCATCATCTTACCGAATTGTGCCACATCACCTAGTTGCAAAATCCTGATTCCCAAATATTTTCATATCGAGTTTCAAATAAGATAATTTTAAGTGTTATTTCTCATTTAGCCTCCATTAATTTATTACTATTCATGTTTGACTCCTATTAGTTCTTATATTCTATTCTAACCCCCATGACGTTGAGTTTAACTATGTTAACTCACAAAATCCATCCAAAATTTTCAAAATGACCAACATGTTTTTAAAATAACTGTTTTTTTACAAAGATTTCAAGGAATTGTGATTTCGTTTTGTTTAAAAAATCAACAAATAATTCGAAGAAATGATAATTAAAAAAAAAATTACGCAAAAAACTCTGAAATTTGTCAAAAAAATGAAATTTTGGTCATTGAGTTTTGTATTTTTTTGTAAAAACCCGAATTTTATGAAAAACCTCGAAAAATTGTAAATTTATATTTCGCCTTTTCTTTGTAATTTAAAAAAAATCGAAAATTTTGGTGAGATTTCGCCAAAACTTCATTTCATGGGGGGCCAATATAGGAATTAATATACAGAACTTAATATTTTGGCTAATTTGGCCTGCCGTCTGTTGTTAAAAAAAAAATCATTTTAAAAATATGAGTAAACCACGTGCATAAGGGTAAGTTTGTCATTTTGAAATTTTTGGATGAAATTTGTGAATCAACATAGTTGAACTCACGGTCATAGGGATTAGACTGAAATACAAGAAACTATTGGAAGGTAAACATGAATATTTATAAACTAATGAGACCAAATGAAAAGATAACCCTAATTTTAATTTCAAATAGATAATAATCTAATAAAAAAAAGTGAATTCTGTACTCGTGAAAGGCACGTGCTGTAGGAAGCATAGTAATCCTTTTAAGCAGTTTAGACCAAAACCAGAATAGAAGATTTCTCATCTCTTTAACAATGGCAGCAAGTGTTGGTCTTTCATGGCTTTCGAATCTCTCAAAGAGACCCACTTTGCGATCCGTTCGATCTTACCGTGGTTATGTATCATCCTCCTCCGCTGCCTCGGCGTCCTCTGAGATCAAAATGGCGGTTTCAGTCGAAAAGAAGGCCTACACTGTTCAGAAATCCGAAGAAATCTTCAATGCTGCCAAGGTTCAAAATCTATCCTTTATCATCTCTTTGTGTTTTTTAATCGTTTTAGGCAATGGGGTTGATTCAAAATTTTGGAATTTAGTCTTTTTTGTGTTTTGGGGGAAGATTTAGATGATAGAAGAGTAAACTTTGTGCAATTCTTCATGTTTATGTGTTTTTTTATTCTATTTTCGAAAATTCTAGCCGGCCCTGTATTCGTGCCTGATTTTCTTGCCTAGCTGGCTAGAATTACTCTTTTTGTCCCGCCTCTTTAATTATGTTTTGTATTGGCTTGTTTGGATGTTGAGTAATACTGTTGGTTCAAGTAGGGTTCCTGTAGCATAGGTAGAACATGTTGGGATGAAGTTGGCTTGAATAGTCCTCCATCAATGAGTCGTCGCTAATGTTTATAAGGAGACGGTCCACTAATGTTTATAAGGGGATAATCCGCTCACTAATAGAAACCGGGCCTTTTAAGATAAAAACACCAAACCTGAGGCCCGGATGGAAGACCCAAGTTTGGGGGTATTTAAGTTAGGGACAATATTGTTGCTATGTATAGTGGACCAAATTGGGGATGCTATGCTATGTATAGTGGACCAAACACATTGTTCAGGACCAAACACATTGTTCAGGAGATCAGTCGTGGCCTTTATCTTTATATATAGTGGACCAAGGGGTGTGCGACGCTCCAACAGAACACTTTGCTGTTCAGTCAATATTTTGATATTTAGAGAAGATGCAAGTAGGGTTGATTTGAGTGAATTATTGCGAGGTTATTGGTAATATGTATAGATGAGTTGCTTGTTTTTAATTTGATGAAAATAAATTTATAGTGTTAAGAGTTTTAGAAACTGAAGATTTGTCATTAAAATTGAATTCTGTTGGGTGGTTATGTGCGAAAACGATGCCAGTTAATGGTAGATATCCTCTGTGATGAGTGAAGGTGAGAAACATATTACTACTCTTTACATTATTAAAGTAGGGAAGGATATGAATTAATCTCTCATGTTGGGACCTGTTAAAGAATTGTGCTGTTTGGTAGCAGGTGCAAGTCTGTACATGATAAGTGAATGTTAGTCGAAGCGGAGTTTGAGGTAAGCCACTTTTACATGACCATACCTCTTAATGTTGATTGAAGCAATTAGTTGGGGTTTATGTGAAATTTTTTGATGATATGCTGAAATTTATATTCTTTACCAACAGTTGTATTTAAGCATTTTAATAAGCTGTCCAACCCACCCCAAGATTCTATTCTTCCAAGGGCTCACAAAATAGGTTTTATGGGGAAAATATCAGCTTGGCTTACTTGAGTTTTCAGATGTTAGAACTTTTTAAGTTGAAAGACACCTTAGGACAATTCAAAGTATGTTGTTTTGACACTTTGATTGAGCCATCAGATTAATTGAAAGTGTTTTTGCCTTGTTAACTTGTCAAGTTGTTTTTTTCCTTTTTTGTGAAGAAAAAGCATATGCGTTTTGATGGTTAGCATCTATATTTCTAAATTTGGCAGTAGGGCACACCTACATTGCTCTGGCATTTATTCATTCATGATCATATAGTGAAGATGGAGGTTTCACAACTTGGTTCGTAAAATGGTGTCCTTGATAATATAGGGGGTCAATGATTCTACATGGTTGTAAGGAAAAAATGTTAAATATGAATCCCCTCAATGTTTTTCCTCTTTGAGTTAGCTTTTCTTCTATATTTATCCATTTGGTTTTCAAAGGAAATGCAAATACTTCCGTTTGCAATATCCTAAACTTTAAATAACAAAAGGATGGCGATTTTAGGAATTGACTCCCAGAGGTGTAAATTCCGCTGTTTTTTTTTTCATATTAAGAAAAAAGTACAGGTTTTGATGATTAGCATATAGTGTCCTGAATTTAACTGGGCTAATGGCCACCTGCATTACTCTGTTATTTGATATATTTGTTCACACTTCACAATGATATAGTTAAGATGGAAGTTTCATTAGTTGGTTTTAGAATCCGGTTTTTTAAACTATGCTAATATTGTTCTAAGACAACAGTTGTATTGGTTATCATCTTTAGCAATTGACAATACATAGAGAGTATTCACTCTGTGTTTAGTGACCTCGACTGGTTCTATGCAGTTGTAAAAGAAAGAATGTTAGGATACAAAGTCCCTCAAACTTTTGTACCCTTTTTTAGTTTGCATTTCTTTTGGATTTTCCCATTTGGTTTTGGAAGGAAACACAGATAATTCTGTTTGCAGCATCCTGAACTTGAACTAACAAAAGGCTGGTGACTGTAGGAATTGATGCCCGGAGGTGTGAATTCCCCTGGTTCGTGCCTTCAAATCAGTGGGTGGACAACCTATTGTTGTTGATTCTGTAAAAGGCTGCCACATGTGGGATGTAGATGGCAATGAATACATTGACTATGTTGGTTCTTGGGGACCAGCAATCATAGGTCATGCGGATGATGAGGTATTTACATGTTCAACTTCCTTGTTCAATCTGACAACATTACATGTAAAATCATCTATTAGTTTATGGGCATTCATATTTTCATTATTTCTGATACAGTTTTAATGATACATTCTTCTGGCTGGGATACATTAACGTGCTTTTATAGTTATTAGAAATATTTTTCTAAACCTCACATTTTGAATTCCGCCACTACTAGTTGTCTACTGAGAACCACTAATCTCTGATGTGTGCTTTTGCCTCATATGGCCTCATATGCAAGATGATGGAAATTTCTATGGCAGAAAATAGTGAAAAAAAGTCCCTTGTAAGAACATCTGCAGTAGTGCTGACTGTCAACAGTTTTACATGAAAATAATGTTCCATTTCATTACTGGTGTATATTACGATGAGCAAAATATCTGGGCAAATAGTATATAATAATTGGGATTTCTTCTTTCCTCGATTTGATATCCAAAGTCTAAAAACAGCACGACCTGATCAAAATGGACAACAGATTTCTAATAAACTTAATTACCCCACTGCGACATACTGAGCATTTTTCTTCTCAGAATAACCTGAGATATAGATTCAATTAATCCCTTCCACTTCTTCTCGTCCCCCCAAATTGTAAATTGATTGTTATTTTTCTTTTACAGGGTAGTTGTTACCATCTATGAATTAATCTTTGATGTCTTTTCAACTTGGATTTCTCCTTATATGTAGGTTATTGCAGCCTTGGCTGAGACAATGAAGAAAGGGACAAGCTTCGGTGCTCCATGTGCTCTAGAGAACGTGCTGGCAGAGATGGTAATTTCTGCCGTTCCAAGCATTGAGATGGTCGATTTGTTAATTCTGGCACAGAAGCTTGTATGGGTGTACTCCGTCTGGCTCGTGCCTTCACAGGCAGACAAAAGATCATTAAGTTTGAGGGTTGCTACCACGGTCATGCTGACCCCTTTCTCGGTCAAGGCTGGCAGTGGAGTTGCCACTCTTGGGCTCCCTGACTCTCCAGGTGTCCCCAGAGCTGCTACCATTGATACCCTCACCTGTCCCTACAATGATCTTGAGACTGTGAAGAAGCTCTTTGAGGACCACAAAGGAGAGATTGCTGGTGTGATTCTTGAACCAGTAGTTGGAACTCCGGCTTTATCACCCCACAACCGGGCTTCTTGAATTTCCTCCGTAGAATCACAAAAGAAAATGGTGCTCTCCTTATCTTTGATGAGGTTATGACCGGGTTCCGTCTGGCTTATGGTGGAGCTCAGGAATATTTTTGTATCACTCCTGATCTGACAACACTTGGGAAGATCATTGGCGGTGGCCTGCCAGTTGGGGCTTATGGAGGAAGAAGAGAGATAATGGAGATGGTGGCACCAGCAGGTCCTATGTATCAGGCTGGAACTTTGAGTGGGAATCCTTTGGCAATGACAGCTGGTATTCACACGCTAAAGCGTTTGAGGGATTCAGGAAGTTATGAATATCTAGATAAGATCACTGGAGAGCTCATTCAGGGGATTTGGATGCTGGAAAGAAGACAGGGCACGCCATGTGTGGTAGTTATATTAGTGGGATGTTTGGGTTTTTCTTCATGGAAGGACCAGTTCACAGTTTTGAAGATGCTAAACGTAGTGACACTGCAAAATTTGCAAAGTTTTATAGGGGAATGTTGGAGGAAGGAGTGTACTTAGCACCGTCACAGTTCGAGGCTGGTTTTACGAGTTTGGCGCACTCGTCAGAGGATATTCAGCGGACTATTGCGGGCAGCTGAGAAGGTCTTGCGGAGTATTTAGACTCTTCGGGTAGTTTCCTTTTTATATGTGTTTGATTTTTTTTCTCTCATGCATAATTTAGAGACTAGTTTATTGGTTTTCCATTTTATCCAGGAATTATATTAGATGTATCAATTTTGTAATTTGTATATTGTTTCCCTTAATCTTCACTTGGACAAAATATTAGAGTGTTCTTAATATTCTTTTAGGACAGCAGTCTTTTCCTTTCTGGCTTTCTGCTTCAATAATATCAGTTAAGCTTGTTTTAGCAAATATCATACAATCAACACTGCCATTGGCAAGATCGTAGCATTGATAATTATACAAAGAAAATCAAGGGAAGACAAAGGGGATAGAAATTTGATTTCATGGATGATGCTGGTCATGAGGTTGATTAGGAGGGGAAGGAGGATTAAGGTTCTACAGGTTCTTGGATAGCTTAGACTGAAAACAAGTGGTGGTGATCGAGGAAAAAGAGTCGGGAGTGGAGGAATAGGAGGAAGGGGTGGGAAAGGAAAAGGCAAGGATGGTGGTGGGGTTGGGGGCGTAGGTAATGGTGGCGGCGGTGGGTTTGAAAATGCCAATGGTGGAAAAGTAGCAATGGAGGGAAGGGAAATGGAGGACAGAGTGGTATTGAGGGATAGGAGGCCACGGAAAACCAAATGGTGGGAAGAAAGGAAGAAAGAACTTCGAGTCGTTGAAGGAATTTGGCAATCCAACTCCCTCGTTATATTCTCTACACAAGTTGGTATCTCTCGAGGAAGTTCTATAATTTAATGCATTCAAACTATAGAAGCAAAGGTTGGCCTCTTTCAATTTGATCGCAATGTGATCTGACATTGTCTTCAAACCAGGAATAGAGCATGCAGCAGACGAGCTTCCAATCAAGCTTGCTTGGCAGAGGGACTGGACAAGACCTTCTGCACATTGGACTCCTTCAATGGATGGAATTCCAACTTATAGATTCCATTTTATCAGTTGGTATAAGGACCGCGAAGGCAATCTGTGTGAACTTCCGCACCTAGGTAAACAATTTAAAGGTACAAAACATCTTCTTCCAATCAAAACTATTGGAAGAAAACACAAAATAATGAAACTAGTTTTGGATGTTCAAACTCAGTATCTGTGTTTAGAGAAGGTTTTGACACCCATAACAGTGATACTAGAGTTGGTATTTTGAGAAACATATTTGATTATATGTACAATTGGTTAGTTATGTTTGAGATCATTAATCGAAAAGGTTACCACTTACTAAATTACCAAAGAAATCAACAAAACTATAAAAGAAAAAACATACATCACACATCCAAACTCTTCAATGTATATAGAAGATTTTGCCATAAAATTATTGTGATAAAACTAGTTATGTTGGATGGTCTTGGGCCTCTCTCAATCAAAAAGCGAGCTTATGACTTATAAACTGACCACCAGCCCTTTCACAATCGATGTGGAATAAATCTGATATGTTAGTCTACCCGAGCTTAGAGATTTAAACTCTATACCCTAAGGAAAGAACATGCTACAAGAGAGTTAATTTCTTTCTGGATTCACCTCAATGAATACTAAAAATTGTGAAGTAAATGGAGAGTTATTTGAAGATGAAGCAAAGAAGGAATACTTATGAAAAGGAAAATAAAAATAGAGTGGAAAAATAGAAAAAGATATAGTTGAATAGTGCAAAAGATTTACAAGGAAAAAGTCAGCAAATATTTTCATTCCAATATGTTTTTTTTTTTTTTTTGGGGTTCTATACAGAGAAGAGATCAAATTACATTTCTCTCTGTTGATCACCCTGCATCCTCACTAAGCTCAAAACAAAGCATAATTTAACTAAAACAATAAACAAGAACTAATTAAAGAGCCTAAAAACCTGGATTAATGTATCCAAAAATGTTGGGCTAACCAAAGAGACCCCAACATTTTTTTGGGAGGTCAAATTCAGAGCCAGAGTGCACCAGCATCTTTGAGGAGTGGCACAAGAGTGCCATTGATATGAGCAGCCATGACTCTATCCATGGCACCAACAAGTTTGCCACCAATGAACACAACGGGGACCGCAGAGGAGGAACCGAGAAGGTGCATTAAGCGCCTTTTCGATCTCTTTTCCTCTGGGGTCCTCATCGAGCTCGTAGACAGTTGGGTTGACACCCATACCACAGAATAGGTGTTTGATGGCATGGCACATGCAACAAGTGCTAATGCTAAAAATAACTACTGCATTCTCGGAGGCAAGGCGCTCGACTCGTTGCATCGGATCGATTATCGCATTGCGGTTTGACATGTGTGATCCCCATGAATCGGATTGGCAATGCATGATTTTTGGCAAGTAAATGTAGAAGAGAATGGGAATGTTTCAAGTGCTAAGTAGAGTGTTTGAGTGAGGAGGGAATGAAAGGGGAGGAGGGATTTATAGATGAGAAATAGGGGTATTTGTTATGTTTTAATATTATGTTTATGGGTAAATAAATAAATTATGTTTTTACTTTAATATTTATTAAATGGAAGGACATAGGCTTTATCAGGAGGTGGTGCTGGGGTTCATCACTCTGTCCAACTAGTACCCCAATAAGCATGTTAGAGACATAGTTCCCAGTTTTTACTCCTCTTTATTGTACTGTTGTATTGAGTTCATGTGGATGTGTAACTTTGTAAGCATCAATTCCCATTTTAATTAGAACCATCAACAAGAGGATGTTAGCAAAGGTGGGATGTTTGATTCTCGCTCAGCACGAATGCTAAGGTATTTTCCAGTTATCGTGCTGAGAGAGAGTATTGAGACTAGAAGTTTATTTCATCAGTTCCGTATATCTCAGTCTTGATATATATGCTAGATATGCCATCTCTGTTAACTTAAGTTTTTAAAGAAGTTAGACAATTTAACATATATTTTGACAAAATTTTAAGTTATTCAAGCAAAAAGAAGGAACAAAATTGTATGGTTTCACTTTCACCAGTCATCTCTTATAGTAAAATGTATCATTTCCCTAATATGATTTCCAAATTCCCTTTTTAGGGAAAGGTTATGAAGTAAAATTAATTTTATTATAATGAAGGATAGAACCGAATATTTGCTCAGGGATATAGTTGCATCTGTTTATGCTTTCTGGATTTTATTCCTCATTCATTATCATGCATACACCCTGCCCATATGATTTACTTTATGGGTATATTTGGTTGCACGAAAAATTAGATAGATATGGAAATTGAAACTGTTTCTATGAAGCCGATTTCGAGGCATTCCCCCTTGAGATTTGGATTTTCATGAGTAGTAGTAAATGATTTTATGAAAAAACGATTTTCTGTCAATAAACAAACAGCTGAAATCCTGCATGACAAGGGCAGTGATTTGGACAGTTTCTTTTGGTTGTTTTTGCATTTTTGGCTAAGAATCGTATTTTTCCTAGGATATATATTCTAAAACATGTAAAGAAATGTTTCGAAGAAATTTTATTATGATTCCTTATTGGTGCATGGATTTGTTGATGCTAAAGTGGATCATGGAAAACCAGCAATAGTAAAAATCAGTTGTTTTTTTTTTTTTTGGTTCAAACACGAAAAGGTTTATTAACGAAAGAAATGGAAACAAATTACAAAGAGAAACATTCTTATATCAAAAAATAGTAAAAATCAGTTGTTGCCACTCAAATAGGCAATAATGTTTTTCATCACTTCCAGTTATGTAATGGGCATATATAACATAACAATGTTTTTCATCACTTCCGTACAAGACTTGCTTTCGCTTTGCTCTTGTACAGTTCATCTAAACAGTTATATTCATTAACTGAAAAGACACTTTACAAGAAGAGTAAATGTCCGACCAACTGAACTACAATTTGTGAACTTGTTACTACACCCTTAACAACGACTTAACGAACATAATAAACAAACCAACATAGGTTTAGCATAAACACGCCTTACGAAATGCCGCGTGCGTTGGATTATTAAAGCTTTGGGCCATTGATTATGCTGATCATAAGTTGATTTTTCGGATCAAACACAGTCACTCACATTTAAGCATTTGACATATATACTAAAATGCTAGGTTAGGTGGCCATGAGAGCTTGCATTTTTTTTTTGTAAGTTTTTACATCTAATTTGATTAACTTTGCTGGCAAGTAGTAGTAAAGTTTCTATCAACAAATCAAAGTGATATTATACTTAAAAAGTTACTAGGGATTTGGGGTGGAGCTTATACTAAGTAGTGATTAGAGACACTAAGCAGTTATTAGTTAATATAGTTAGGGAGAATGGGCAGGTGCATGGAGATGTACAAAATGTCGGTTAGTAATCTTGGTTTCCCTCCCTTTCTTTCACATGTCGGTTGCGACATTAGGTTTCAATTTTTTAAATTTTGATTGTTATTCTTGTCTTTACTTTTTATGATAAAATAAAGCACTTTTTTACTCTCTTAGGAGCTAGAGATTAGAAAGAAATTTTTTAGTTTCGTCGGAAACTCTGATTTGTGTTTGGAAGGGTGGTTCGGACATGATTGAATCAATTTTACCTCTCTCATACTTTTCCAAATTAGGGGTGGGCATCCCATCTTGCGATTTCGAATCCGTCTCGATTTCATCCCATTCTGATTTTTCAGGGTCATTTTGGGATTGATTAAAATCATTTCGATCCCGTCCCGTCCCGATCTAGAGTGAGATGGGATCGGGATGGAGATTTTCAATCTCGCTTATCCCACCAATCTGAATTTATTTATTTAATAATTATTATTATTTTAATCAAAATACTATTCTAAATTAAAATTTATGATGTGTTGAAATTAAATCAATGTAAGATGAAATTCTATATGAAATTTAAATGAATTGAATCATTAATTCTAATGAAATTTAATATTTATTTGTCTTTCAAAAAAAAGTTTGATATTTATTTATTTAATATCTATTATTATTTATGATGTAAGTTATATGTAAATAAGTTTGACATTATTGGTATGTGAGTAATGTGAGATAATTTTTTTTGTTATTTTTTATTGGAGGACTATTTAGTACGTGTTCATCCTGTTTGAGATGGGATGATGTCTATCCAATCCCGATTCCGATCCTGAATGAACGGGGATGGGATAAGGATGGATCCATCATGTTCCGTGCTGTCAGGACTAGTACCGTTGGTTAGGAAAATCAAGGTCAGAGGCCTTTCAAGACTTTCCTAATGGTCTCAAAACTCAATGTTCCCTTTTGAAAAGTGCCAAAATGCTTAGCATCTATATTATAGGGGGAATGTTTGAGCTCTTGACTGTGAGGACGTGTTGCCTCCATTGCATAATCAGGCCAGACTATACCGCTAGCATTTTTATTGTTTTCTTTGCATTGTTTTTCAACTTCGAACTTGTATTTTCATCGATCGATAGCATCAAACTAGTCTTGAGCAACGTCCTTCCGAATGTTCCTCCCCATTGTAATCTATTGAATGTTAATGAAACTTTTGCTGATTATTGAGCATTATTATATTGTCTATAGATTGATATTGTGCATTCTCAAGTTAATAATTGTGTCCGTCAAAGTAACTACTCATAGATTTACTAGTGAATTGAATAACTAGTGCCGCATGGATTGCTAGTCCGTGACACGTGCCCACCCCTACTCCAAACCTATAAAAAAAAAATAGTATAGTGATCCGATCACGTGAATCACGTGCAAATCATCCTTCCAAATACAAAGGAACCAAAGTTTTGTAGAAGCTTTAGATTAGAAAACATTAGTCACTTAATCCCTCACACCTTAAATGCCACCGACAGGATTTCAACATTGAACTTCTAATTTTATCCACCACAATTCTACTGCTGAGCTGATGTACATGTACTATGTACTATGTGCAGAATACGACGTATACCGGCGAGGGAAGAGGAAAGGCTTCACTTCCGTATTATGACCAAAACACTAAGTGAACACAAAAGAGTAGAGAATTACTGTCTTGTTTATCTGTTTCTTCCTCTTCTGGGTTAAAGTGTAAAAAATTAGTAATAGAGGAGTGTGTGGCAATGGCAGCTGCAGAAGAGAGTGTGCTGCTTGTCCTTCTGTCTCTTCACTGTTCTCTGAGATTTCAGAGATAGAGAGTGTGCTGTGTTTGTAGTCGTGTTGGGTGAGCATGCAATAGGTTTCTGACAACAGACCCACACACCTACCAAACTTTTTCACTCGTTGAGAAAGTGAAATGAGTTTTGAGAGATTGTTTGGTTTATGTTCAATGTTATATAATAAATAATAGGAACCGACCTTTAAAGCTTATGCACCAAGACTAAAATAAGAGATCAAATGACATCTTTTGAGGCATTTGTTAAGTCACTGTTGTTGGGTTGAGTCTAAGCCGTCTTACTCTTGCACCAATGCAGAAATTTTAGACAGTCAACCACTTTTTGTTTAGGTCTGGGCTAATTTAAAATTTTACTTGTTAGTATATTTGTTGTTGTGTTTTAAAAAGTCGAGATAAAATTGTAAGAAATCTCATGTTTAGCTAAAAAGTGGTTGATTGGTCTGACTGCCTAGACTTATTCATATAAATGACAATGGTTGACTGGTTGTCCTTTTGTATATTATGAGTCCATCTAGAGAGTCGGGTTAGGACTTAGGAGCGCTAGGGAGCCTCAATACCTTTCATTATTTTAGAGATCTTTATAATCTAACAATCGAAGACAAACACACACACATAGAGCCCCTTAGTGTTGATCGATGCCTAGCTCTCTAGAATTTTTGATATATTGTACTAGCAACGAAAATGCATTACGTGCACGTAAATAGAAGAGTTGTTGGTGGTGGCAGGTGAGATTAAGAGAGCGATTAACTATGGGAGAAAGAAGGACGGCGACGACCATGGAGAAGAGGAGGAAATGGACAGAGAGAAAATGAGAGACGAGGGAGTGGACGGGGATACACCGTGGGTTTTGTATTATGGGCAGAATAAAATCGTAAGTTCACAAATGTTACATATTTAAGCACACGGAACATCCAATTCCAGGTATCTATATTATTATATAGACTCTTGATCTCTACTCTATATACACCAAATTCATCTCCTGGAAACCATACAAACAAAAAGACTCACCCAACATGTAATAATACTTAGTTAATTAGTTACCATGATTAATATAAACTTTGTTGTCCAATCAGTGGAGGGATTGTGCTACTTGGATTTTACTTCTTATGCTCTGAATCAAAATCTTTCTTGATTTCCAGTTATTATCATATAAATGTATAATGTATATAGTTCTTCAGTTCAAGGAATATGGTTTTCAGCATTTTATAAATCTTTCGATAATCCAGCTTATTGTATGATATACCAACATGATCTCTCTCGGGAATCCGAATAATCAAAAAATCTAACTGGCGAGGAAAACAGCGAGGGACCCCACAGGGGAGGGGGAGCAGTCCATTCCCCTTGGTATGTGCATTTGAATTTTGAACGCACGCATCCTGGGGGAATGGACGGCTCTCCCTCCCCCCTGTGGGGTCCCTCGACAATTAGACGGGTTCCGAATAATATCCCCAGACTGAATTCTGTCCCAGGTCTAATTCGAACGAAGTACGCCCACCGCGGAAATGAGACAAGAGTCTTGGGGTAATCCTCTGTCTCTAACAGCAGATGTTTTGTTGTTCAAAATCAAATGAAAAACATGTCTTGCTTGTTAGGTCTTGAGTTCGCAATCCCAATACCATGGGAGGAACAAGTTTGATTAGTACTACGTTTTTTAAATGGGATTTGCCTACCTTGTTAGAATCACATTTGGAGACAGTTAAATTTGCCCAATACTCCTTGTAACATATTGCAACTTCATGCTACTACTGCACATGTGAAAGGTTGCATAGGTTCACAATCCTAATCTCTACATTGCGATGGTCATCCAAACCCTGAACTTAAGATACCATCCGCTACAAGTTATTGTGGATGGCATTACATAAATTATATGTGATGCATGGTGAGATAGGTCAAGTTGCTCTAGTTAGGTTGAGCTGAGGCCTTGGCACCATTGTCTAAACTATGAACATTATCAGTGTTTATCAGACAAAATGATCCTTCAACCTCTCGTGATGAGCCAAGAAATATATAGAAATGATGCTCTGCTGAGGACAAGAAACTTAGTACAAAACTAGAAAGGAAAAGAGGAACAATAGAGAAGTGTAAAAAATGATTGCATTCACAGATGCAACTAGTTTGCCTCTTGTCCCCCAATTGATGCTTTATCCACTCTGTGTTTCCTAATTGGATGAAGAATAATCAAAATGTCTATCTCAGTGGACTCATGAGTAGAAGAAACAAAAGCTTCCTTCAACATACCTGAGATGTTTAGAACATCCATTCAATCCAAATATGATCCATGACAACATGGATCTGATCAGATGTTGTAATGTTTTTGGCCAAAAAAACAAAAAAGGTAGATATCAAATTCAAACTTGGAAAACAGTCTGCCTACGAGAATTCCAAAAGTCTTCTCCTTTAGTGAAATCCACTCCAGGGCATTCACATTGATTTAACATTTGCCCACTCAATGAGAGATGTATGGATTTTACTGAAGGAGAGTTTCGAATCAGATCTAACGGAGAGAGTATATCAACCCTAATAGTCATATTCTGCTAATGCATATAACTGAGCATAGGCCGAGGACTACTCAATATCAGGTAAGAGAACTTCCAATTCTAACAATATTAGTTCAATCGGTAAAACTTCTCTAAATATAACCATTTTTAACATTAATGTACAACTATGTAACCTTGTAAGAAACTGCAAGGCCATACTGCCTGCGAGAATCCCAAACACAAGGACATAAAGAACTACAACAAGTCATAGGTCAAGTAACAGATTCAAAATCTTCCAAACACCATGAACAAGTTATTGTCGTGACATTGGTGGTGATGCTGGCATGGGAGGTTGGCTATAAAAACCACCTTCCGATCCCTGATAATTTTGATAAGGATTTGGAGCAGATTGGTAAGATGGCATTCCAGCAAAGGGGACCCCAACCATTGGATAAGCAGGAAATGTTGGTGGTCTTTGTGGGGCCACACTATAACTGAATGACCCACTACTAACAGTTCCAGTTGTCTGCATGAACTGAGCTGAAGGCTGTGTTGGAAAAGCTGCCAGAGGTGGTGGTGGCGGTTGCATCGGGGATGATGTTGGAGGTGGTGGCTGATTCGACATCAATGGTTGAGAGGTGGTAGCAGCTGGTTGAACTGAATCAGGATGTGGAAAAGGTGGCAATGGTGGTTGTGAATGCTGAGGAGATTGTATGTAAGAAGTTGGCTCATTATCAAGCTTTGCCCTCTTTCTACAGGATACTCGCTGGAAGACTCGCTCAATTGATTGCCTATGACGCCCTCAGAAGCCAGAGAGGAGAGAACAAAGGTGAGCATCTGAGCTGAGGAAGTTGAAGCTGCAAGCTTTGCGGCCACAGCAGCTGCAGCTGATTTCCTAGGATCCTCTTCAACATAAGAATTGCTTGAAGGAGCCCGTTGAGTATACATTACTGGAGCAGATTGTTCTCTGTCATGACTGGCAGCAGGTGCTTCTGGAACAAAACCTGGAGGCAAGCTACTGAAATTGCTTGGTTCCTTCAGCGCCTGATCAGCTGACTGCACACTCTTGCAATTGAGTATTTCTTGACTTACACTGCCAGCCCGTTCGGATTGAGCCTGCGCCGCCTGAAATTAAAAAGAACAATAAATATTATAAAGTTAAAAATTACATCACATGAAATTCAAAATTCGGATGTTCTTCATATGGATATGAAATTCAAGAACAATAAATATTATAACCCTCCTGAATTGAAAGCTCTCATAATATAAGCCATTTGTAACATTAATTATACAGCACTCCTACATAGCTCACACAGAAAGTATAATAGTACAAAAACAATATATCAAAGATATACTAATAACGGTAACATTCTTAAATATATATTCAATGTGAAGAAGATTGGCTAAAATGCGGTAACATTCTTAAAGTTTGATATCATTGTTTGATGGCTAGAAAACAGAGATCATCATATCCGATACCATGTGAACCTAATGATGAATAATCTGGGCCACGAACTTGCTCTTGTAGAATTGTTATAGAGTTCAGAAATACAACTGCAATTAAAAGGAAGATTTGGTCCTCCACTGTTCCACCCAAGTATTTGACATAGATCAATAATTTCAAGCGAGAGCCCTCACACTCGACCATCAGGAAATCTAAAGATTCACCCATATTACAGTTACATTTTGGTTGGGGGTGATACGTGGGGAGTTCTTATAGATTTTTCTTTCGAAGATTGTATGTTTTCTTGGCACAATTGATTCATTATTTAGTTGCAGATCAGGTCTGTACTTTGTACTTTCATTGCACAGCGAAAGGCTTTCTGTTATTTAATATACCCTGTTTGTTTTGCTGAAAAAATAAATAATAAAATCACCCATATCATATGACTGATAAGCAATATTTTGCTTCAGAGATGAGAATTTGACATAAAAGTATAGAATATCTGCTATACAGTATCAAGTGCCATGTTAGTGGACATACTTAAATGAAAGATGGTGCCCTTGGATTCAATCTTTAGATTATCCATACAATGATCTATATGCTC
The DNA here is from genome assembly GCA_003290165.1 of Berberis thunbergii. NCBI lineage: Eukaryota > Viridiplantae > Streptophyta > Magnoliopsida > Ranunculales > Berberidaceae > Berberis > Berberis thunbergii. The sequence continues at coordinate 468,824 of QNQO01000875.1, read as the reverse complement.
TATGTTTGTTTCCAAATCATTAATTGTGAGAAATGAACATAACATAACAGATGAACATAACAGAACAAGTAATGATGTGTAAAGTTAGCGGATATAAACCAGGCAACTTTGTCATCCGGTTTGTAGAATTTCACAATCGTGGGAACATGTTTCTCATCAACAACGTGAATCATATGCAATGAGATCAGCTTTCATCTATCTTGCGAGCCGCTTCTCAAATTGAATATGCAGATATTGTTAGGCCAGACACTCCAACGATTTGATCCATAATGAGTTTGTCAAATATTTGAAAGAGAAATTCCAAAGGACATGGGCTGGTGTTTGATTCAAGAGAAAATTTGCCATGAAGAACGAGAGGGGAAAAAGTTCAACTTGAGCTTGACCATGTATTTTGGGAAAATAATTGTTTGCTTCCCCAAAGAAAACAATTTCCACAATTTTGCATAAAAACAAGAGGATACACATCATCATCAAATTCATGTTCTCCATTGTCACTTCCTCTTTCTCCATTCTCATTATCACTTTTGGCAAATTTTCTTGGGAAATTTTGATTTTGAACCAAACACCCAGAAAATTTGCTTTTGAACCAAACACACTTTAATAGGCAATGTATGAGATTTGACCAAATTGTTGAAAATTTTACCTGAAGCTGAGAACGCACCTCTTCCAGCTTAAATTCCTGAAAAGAAACTCGTCATATATCAACCAAACATGAATAGTATAAAATAGAACGCGACTTATTATTTCTACATCTTGAAAACTGATATTTACTCCTCCGTAGAAGATGAACTAATGAATGGTTAAATGAAGAACTTACTCATGACAATTATACATCAGAAATCTCAATCATGGGCATTTAATTCTTGACATAACTAATTCCATAAACCTACAACCATGCTAATTAAACAAATTAAAGTAAGATAGTAAATGAAGCTAGTTTCTTTTACGTGGCGCAAACCTCATAAAGACGGCCTAAACAAGGTTGTTAGCAAAAAATTTCACTATGAAGATAAACAGATACACAAATCCACTAGCTCTAAATCCCAGAGATTAGAAAGACTCCAAGATCCCCAATGCTAACCTTTATCAAGGTGGTGCATCTACTTCTTTAAACATATTTCCAAAAAATCCATCAAGAATCAAATGAACTCCACATGAAAACCTCTCCAATGTCACAAAATTTGCTCATTAGTAGTTTCTTGTTTATTGGATCAACTTACCTTTTCTATATCAACTTGCTAAAATAATGTATCTCCTAGAAAAGAAAAGAAAAGAAAACACTCAAAAACTCTTGAAAGCCTCACAGAATCTCATAAACATTCTGTCAAAAGATTCTCCACCTTCCGGAACTTCCTAAGGAGGTGCAGAGTATATAAATAAAAATGCAAGTCAGAAATCCTAGTTGAGTCGAGTCCAAAATTATTTAGTTTGATTCAACCTGAGAAAGTGCAACTTTCTGATTAGATCTGGATCCGCAAGATGTAATGCAGCTTCAGTTTAAACTAATTTATTTCATTAGCCAATAGTTGTATAGAACAACATGGATCCCATAAAAAGTCTACTATAGCTGAGGATGGTAATTAGTAGAGAACGTCATTGATCTGCATGCTTCTCTTGGATTGGACTGGATAAACAAAGTAGGGGTAAAGATTTGGCAGTAAAATGTCATTTAGAAGGAGATACTCTCTCCTTGTTAGTGGTTTTTTTTTTGTTCTAGAGAGTAAAGGTTACCTCATCCCCGCGCCTCAAGAACAATAACAAGGCAATATTGGAGCCTCATGAATCCCTCCTACTCTAGTATGAATCAAATACACCAGTAGCTAGGAAAATGTTTCATTACCTAGGCAGTACAAGGACGTAAGGCGAGGCGAGTCGACTATTGGACTTACTTAAGTACCCGACCTAATTATAAGGAATATCCTCAGCGAATGCTACACAGTTCCACCCAAGGAGCACATTCCCAATGGTTCAAGGCATCACCCAATCCATACACCTTCTAATTATAACATCCGAGTGGCAACCCAATTTCATAGGAGTTCCCAAAACAAATAAACTTTCAGAGGCAACGTCTCTCCACACCAACAAATTAGGAAATTTCAGTCCAGCCCTTGATGTTGTTACACACCGACCAATTATCAAGAAAGATCAGCACTTAGACCATCTCCATTTCTACTCATCATTCATCACTGCTCGACACCATAAGCTCAAGGTTCGTCATCAAGTGAGAAAGACAACTATACAACTACTTGGGCTTGGAAGCTAAAATCAGTAACCAACTGGTAAGGCTGTGAAAGATACCAGGAAAGGTACAGTTGGTGGAATTCATTCCAGATTTCTGGACCAGGAAAGATCTGGGGGTGGTGTTCAAAATTTCTTTTGACTTTCTTCTCACGATGTGACAAAGTCTTGTGGGTAAAACAGTTTTCATCGACGGGCTTGCAAATTTGCATAAAGTTATGGCAAAACTCAGATAACACAAAACTCAAATTTGAAGAGAATTTATGTTGAAGCTACACTTGGCATAACCATACTTATCAAAACACATCGTATTGTGTACTTCAATTTAAGAGACGCATATTGAAAGGTATCGTGTATTGTAAGATAAAGGTGAAAATATCATACACAGTATAGAAATACATAGTATAAATGTAAGTATATAAGAGAAATAAAACTTACTCAATCAAGGAGGTCCTAAAAAACAGTTCCATTAGTATATGACTTGTGTAACATATACAAATACAATTAAGCTATTCCTTATCCATCTATTCATTAATGTCACGACTCACTTATACAACCATGATACACCCATGCATCGTCCTTGTATCAGTGCATCGTAAGACATGTAATAGACGTAGCTTATATATAATATGGATTAAGTATTGTAAGATACGGATAACTATAAGCATAACTATTGCGCCTTGGGTAAAAATTAGTATGAACCTGTACATGACTTTATAAAATTATTTAGTTCCCACACTCGTATCTCTTTATCTTCACCATATAAGAGCATATGATACTGACATCCTGGAATAACCAACTAACCTGCTCCTGAATAGCCTCTCTTAAATGAGACAACAGAGTTTCTCTGGACGATTCCGCTGATCTCAGCTGTTCAATGCATTCTTTTAGCATACCATGCTGTTCCTGCAACTCTACGAATTCAGGTCCATCGAGGTGTACTGTTCATCAAGAAGTAACACATAGTAAGTTCAAAAGAAACTCAAAGTCAATAAGTGCAAAGCAGGATTTTCATTTGGGTTCAATGTTCTTTGTTACGAATAAGGTACAGATGTTAGACATCTGAGAAAATGATTCTAGAATGGCTTACGGACTTCACAATTGCCATACAAAATATTTAGTATGTACTTTGCACATAGTAGTGTTAGATTTGTTACTTAGCAAATGCAATCAATTCATTAAATAAATAAACAAATAAATAATCTTGATATAGGTATGCCATAACAACAAAAGTTATTGTGCCCTCATGAAATGCTCCCACGAAGTCGTGGAAAATGTGGAGGGGAACCACATTGAAACAAACATTTGAGGTGCACACATACCAAAGGAAACCTATTACAAACATTAGAATAGCATCCCTGACATTGGAAGATAACTCAAAAGAAGCGTAGGGAATGAGCCTTAAAATATGCTTTGGCCCCTCCACTGTTGCAGCACGTCACTAATGGTGCCCAGCGTCACCTAGTCGACCTCACAAGCTCTAATGTAGTGGGCCCAAATAGATCTGGCAAAGCTACAATGGAGAAAGTAGATGATCTCTAGTCACACTTTTATTTTATTTTTTAGTTTGAAAGACAAGCAGGGTTTTTAAAGAATCCCATAACCAATTTGATGCATTTTGTAGGGCTTGAACCCAGGACTTGTGATAGCATCCACCACAAATCTTACCATGACTCTTGTTGATATATCTAATCTCAAACCAATTATATAATAATTGTACAAACTTATTAAACTAAACGACTTGTATTCTATACTGATTTATAATTGTCCTTTATTGATATTTTATAATCAATCATCCTTTATTAACAAGCTTTTATACTTTCTTCAATATAATTCCGTTTTTAGTACTCATATTTGCTTTACTTCAGTATACTTATATTTCATCAATCACAAGAAGAAAAAATACAGTGTTAAAGCTTGCTTTCTCAAATATATTATAGGAATTGTATAACTCAACAATTGAATTCCCAGTAATGCAACCAATGCAGTACCTGAGTTATAATCACTGCCAATTTCCTTCTCTACTTTATCAACACAACCCATAGCTGTCCTGCATTTGCTCAAGAGCGCTTCCTCGTCAACTGGACTGTCATAAACAACTTCATAACCTGAGATGATCTTTTCCAGAATGTTTCCAAGAGACTGTTTCTGATACACAGCAACCCAAATAAGGAGGAAGTCAAATCACCAGATCTAAGTCACCTAAACATGCATAAGCAGCATCCATGCGAAAAATCAAATCTAGTAGAGGGATAAGATTTCTCACCAATTTTGAGCCGGGTATCTTCCCATTTTTATTAGCCTTCTCCAAGTTCTTTCCTACAAACTCTTCCTTTAAAATTTTTCCTCGGGAGCCAAAAACTTTTCTCTCTTCCCATATGCCAACCTGGTTGAGTAGCAATGTAAGAAATAAAACTGGTAATTAAGTTGATCACAGCCATTAACTGAACAGAATACCATTTTGATGAAGAAAGAGAAATGACAATATTAATACTGCACAAAAGAAACCCTATACAAGTATCATGCAGTCCTGAGAAAAGTAAAACTGACATAACTTCTGGTCTAACTGTTGCTACTGAAGCATTTCAAAAATTTATAGTATGCATTTTTTTCAATGAAAACTTGCATAACATGTACTGATAAAACTGTTGTTTGACCACAAAATGAAGCATAAAACCATCCATTTTCTGTTTTTTTTATTGGCAAAAGAAATGAGCTTGAAAGAACATCCAAGGAGCTTCCCAGAAAAGAGCTTTGATGAATCTAGGGTAAAGAGTGAACAAAAAAAAAAATAAGAAGCTGCAATGACTAAAGAACAAGCTCTTCCTAATGGCTGTTACAAGGGAGAACACGACACAGAACGTTGCTCATCTATAAAAACTCTTTCCTTTACAGTTCTAAGACTCAAGCCCCCATTGGATATATTTGTTTAAAATAATCCCAGAGTCCTGAATGGACTAATATGTTCGTTCAATTAAGAAGAAATGGAGTGCAAGTCCTCCATCAGAATGTCTTCACACACACCCTCATCAGAAGCTTGACCTACTTCCCAAACTGGGTAAAGAATTCATGGTTCCTCTTAGTATCAGTCAACCTGGAAAAGTCACTCGCTTTCACACTTTTTCGCAAATCATATGCCTCCTTTCACAATATCAAAATAGTGTCCATGATCTTCAGATCATCTGACTTCATCTCCCTAAGTTATGGATGTCACTTATGTTACTTTCTAGTTATCTTAACCTATGAACTATGATCAGCTTTTGATGTCCTTTCAGAAGACGCTGCTTTGGAGACCAGGTTATCTTAGGAGTTTTAGCAGCCTGAGGTGATGGTTCTGGTGCCTACTGAGGTTTTCAAGAGCATCTTTAGAAATAACCTATATGTTTTGAATCCATTTTGAATATTCTGCAGAAGTTTCAAAAGTCCTACGGAGTAATGCCAATTTTTTATTTTTTATTTTTTTGTGTTGGAATGACATCAAAAGTTGATCAGCAGGGTTTTGAAACAATACTTACTGGTGTGTTTGATTTTTGTTTTCCATGGAAAATATAAAACCAGTGAAAGATCATGGAAGAGGCGAGAGAAGGGAAGGGAATGAGCATGATATTTGTGACCTCCCATTACCTCTCTTCTCACAAAATAATCCCATCACCTATCTTCTCTCAAAATCATGGAAAAGGTATTTTCTAGGGGGCCTAAGAACATTTTTCCATGGAAAATTCAAGAACCTGGCTATCTTTTACATCATTGAATGAAAACTTTTCACACTTGCTCTCATCTCCACTATTTTCATGGTTTTCCATGGAAAAAAAAAAATCAAACACGCCCTAAGAGACGAAAAATAGATAATTGACAAGAAGAACCCTGCTGAAGGCATTTAATCCTTAAAAGAAAATGCAAACGCATACCCTAAGGCATGTAGATCGTGGAGATGGTATAGCTTTTGGAAATCTACACGCTGAAACAAAAAATCTTGGATGGTTGGAGATGAGAGATATTTTAGTACTCCTAGCACTTCCTTTCCAATGTTTATGGTTTATAAAAGAAAATACATAGGTTTTGATGTTATAGCACTTTTGCTTTTAATCTAGTTCTAGAATAGAATTTTAGTTTTTGCTAAAAGCAAACTTAACACTCAATAAATATTTATTTACTATGAAATATATGGATTTTTAATACATAAATATATGTAGTCTAACTACGACTTGTAAAAGAGTTCCAAATCTTCTCGTGACCCAATCTGCATCCCAAATGAGACTACCATTGTCGTACAACGTATCGTACCCCGTACCAAGTATATGAAGAAATTTTTTCTTCAATCTCTTGTACTATCTACACCCAACACCCCTACCACTGACATTTCGACATTTCTTGAGGTTCCATCCACTAATTCAGTATATTATACAATGATTGCAATGTTATGGTTCTGGGAGGCTGTAGTTATTAGTGTAATAGAACTTGGGGTATGCACAAGTTTGAGCTTCCCTTCTTCTGGAACTGCTCATTGTTGTCGAGGACGATGATGATAATTTGACTTCACTGACCTCCTCTCCAATCTTGTTATGATTATCTCTCCTTATTAACCAAAGAAATTCTCTTAGAAAATCTTCAACTCATTACATCTCAAAATAAATGGATCAAATGTACTTACCTGGGTACACGTGCTTCTATACTTGTAAATGAAGAACTGGAAACAGTTCAAGAGAACTAACTTCAGTAGGATAGAAGATAGAAGTCTTCCTGAACCGAGCCAGAAATATCTGGATAGGGACAGATCTGGGCATTGTAGAGAATGGAGCAACAGTAAAGTGGAGTTGGAGGTCATGAATGTAAGGTTGGATACAGTGATATCTCTGTGATTTCAGTTATAAGTTGAATTCCACAAATGCTGGGAATTGAGTTTTTTGCCCAGAGTCACATTTTGGAACTGCACATGCTAACCTCTAAAAAGACCTCAGTGGAAAATCCTCTACATAACAAGCATGATTCACAACCATGTTTGACATTCTTCACACTTAAACTTTCTGCAGTTACCGAAGAAGACCTTAAGAAAGCATCTGACAAAGGAAGTTGAATGCCTTGATCCTAATAGAGACATTGATTTGTTGTCAAGAAAAAAAGTACCTTAAGAGCATCAAGGCCCGAAATCAAAGTTCTCCAATTAGCATAAAAAGGGATAAAAATACAACTCTCTAAGCATAGTAATGTGACACCTAACTTCACAATATAATTGATCTCTATTGCCACCTGATATTCACATAATTATTACATAATATATCCCTTAATTTATACATGTTAGTGTTTCGATTATTATATTTTATAGTAATTATTTCATTTTCATGTCTTTCTAGAAATTTGAGCATGAACGATAAAATCGTATTAAGGCGATAATTTAATAAATGACAATTGGTCGATTCTAGCGGTGGTACAAAGCAGATGGTCACATACCTAAACCCTTAACCAAGCCCATAACCTAAACCTAAACCTAAACCCAAACCCAATCCTACCCCTAAAGAATATTCTCTCATTTATACATTGATGAATCTTCCATTTATCTCAACCCTATTTACTTTGATCATTCTCTATAAAATACAAGAGAATATGGTGAGAAAAGGGGGAAAAAGAGAAGGGAAAAGAAGAATTGCATAAAATTAAACACTTTTTCTCTCAAAGTGATTCTCATCACCATCACCACTCATCCATCTCTCACTCACTCAGCAATCACCTCCATCCGCCATCAGCCACCCGAGCGCCACTACCGAGCTCCTCCAAAGTCACCGCCACCACCACGAAACAAGGGCGTGACAACCCTGTTTCACGTCAGAACCACCTCCATCACCGTCCATGTCCCTCTTCCTATCCATCATCCATCAACCTCCATCCGCCATCAACCACCATCACCATGTTTCGCGACAGAACACATCCGCGAGCCACCACAACCACCGCGAAACAGAGCCGCCATCACCGCGACTCTGTTCCGCCTCGCCACAGAGCCAGCACATCTCGAGCCACCTTCACCGCCCTTTCTTAGTCTCGACCTCCTTCCTGTCTCCATATCTCACGGCCACCATCACAGAGCAGCTCGTCCGCGGCGCACAACCACCGCGACAACGGAAACAGGGGAGCCTCCTTCCGATTTCTCTCTTTGTTTTTGAGTTTTCTCTCTGTTTCCTCACCTTCCCTCTTCTTTTGCAGGTTCTGGAGACATTTGGAGGACGAGGACCCTCGCGAGGAGCACGGAGGAAGGCGGAGTAGCGCCGCTGCTCGCTGGAGACGAAGGCGGAGCGCGGAGGCACTGTTCCATTGGCGGGAGACCGAGTCAAAACTGTTTTTGGCTAATCACACCCCAATTTATGTTATGTACCACCACAGTCCAATTGCAACCGTTTTTCTCGAGATTTGTGTTCGGACCACCTATCGATCTGCTGAGTACCACCATATCGAGTTTGCGACAAACCAAAGGGGTTGCATAATTCAATTTGATTTATTTTACTGAATTATGTGCTTAATTATTAATTACAATTTATTCCTGAATTTTTGATAAATTGTTTTCACCTTTCATGTTCGAGAAATTAAACTTGATATGTTTGGTAGTTAGAATTACCCTTTATCAATATTCAAAGCATGTGCTAAAAATATTAAGCTTAAACTTTGATTAAGTGTGCCCTAAAAAGACACTTAATATTTGGTAAAAGCGTATTTGCTTGAAATAAATTGTTAATGTTTGATAGAAACATGATATAATTTGAATTGGATTTTAACGATACATATTCGGTGTAAGCAAGGGATTCTCATCCCTAAAGCTTCTCATTTTAATTTCAGTAATTTAGATTGAAATCTTTTTGCTAACTCATTGGTGAGTCCAAGCCCACAAAATCCATCTCATCCATCTTTTATTTTATTTTATTTTTCTTATTTTTTATTTATTTTAGTTTAGTTTTAAAAACACTGTAACCCCATTTTTCTCTAAATTAGTTTAGATAAATTCTAAAATTCAATTGCACTCACTTTCCTCGTGGGATCGACCCGTACTTGCCGTTGTCTACCAGTTAGGCACCGTGCACTTGCGGTTATTACAAGTGGGATAAATTAGCCTATTAATTTAGGTTAGACTCGCAACACCACCTCATCAATATTTGCTACTTTTTGCTACAGATTATATCGTTGAGCTCCTTCCATCCTGTCCAACAGGGAAACCAATTTTAATACAACTTTTTCCATATATGTTGTGAGAAGACTTCTTCCACGCCCTTAACATAAACATATATGGTGGCATCACCCAAGTACAGCTCAAAAGGTCCAATAAATGCATCCACAACATATTAACCCAACTATAATGGAAGCAAAAGATGAATTGAATCCTCTAGCTCCACATCACACAAACTACACCCAATTCAAATTCATCCTCTTGTGAACTAACTCTACCTTGGAAGAAAGTGTTTCTCATACCTTGGGAGAAATTTAAAGTGGTGTTTTCAAAGGCTGAAACGTGAGGCGAGGTGTTGGAATAGCGAGTGAGGCGAGCCTCAAGCGAGAGAATTTATCACATTAGTATTTCATGATCTATATATACATTCTATAATATAAAAGCAAATTTAGATCATAACAAATCATATGCCCAAGCAAAATCCTCATCCTACAATACTAATTTTGTTTAAATAAATCAATAAAGAATTTATACAAACAGATGCAAAGCAACAACTCTTGAATGTGAAAGGAGAAACAAGTTAACGAAGAAAAAAGTAGAGTAGAAGAGAAAACAAATCAGAAAAACAAGAGAACCAACTAAGAAGAAGAAATCAAAATGAAGGGAAGTGAAGAACACAAAAGAAGACGAAGAATACCCTGGTGGTTGGTAATCTTGTCGTTGAAGAATGAAGAGAAGATGAAGAACAGGTCGTGACTGGCTGTTGTTGCTGCCATTTTGGAGAAGAGAAATCGTGCCCTAATTTTTTCAGTTTATTTGCCCCGAACCCCCGATTATTTACCCCCACCATTAGTTGCACCCACAAGTGAAGCTCACGCCTCACGTGTAAAAAGGTTTTAAGTGCGCCTCCAAGACATTTTCCATAAGCCTCACTTGAGGCGGGCCTCGAGGCGTGCGTTTCAAGAGTTTTTGAAAACATTAAATTAAAGTGACATGTCACAAGTTTCCTACATAATGAGGGTAAACTACAACTCTAGACAAGATCATGGCCTCTTGGTTATGATTATAAGCTAAATACATTTGTTTGCCACAAGTACTTGTTTTGTTTCATAACAATTCCACTAGAAATCAAGTATCATCCATAGTTTTGTTGCTCGGGGCTTGCGCTAGAATCTGTACATTATTATTTTTTATTCTTTTAAAACCCACCCAAAATTTTATTGATCAAAGACAAAGGTGAGTAAGAAACTCAAAATACAAGGCGCATAAAAAAGACAAGATACGTTATAAGTATTGGAGATTATCCCAACCAAACTTAAATAGATCAAAAGAACGGTTCTCTATGATCTTGTGGATTTCTCCTCCATACCCATTTTCCCATTCTTGAAATTTATGTGCCTCCACTCTCTCACCCAATCCTTTAAAGTAACCTCGACTCGTCAATTCACTCTGAATTCATTAAGAAAGACAGTCCACACCTCCTTAGCATGAGGACAATTGAGGCTAATGTGATTCCCTTGCTTGGTTGCATACCACACAATGATTGGGGATTTCAATGCCTCGTCTATTTAGTTTATCAAGAGTTCTTACTAGAATAAATGTCCACAAGAATAAATTGAGCTTTGGAGGGCAATGCTTCAACCAGATCCTTTTCCAGTACACAGTAATGAAGGAGAGCTCATGCTCTTGAACAACACCATTGTTGATAATCTTGATTTGAGTGTTATTTTTTTATTTTAATAATGGGTGCCCAAGTAGGAGACCTATCAGTTTAGAGTTTTGCTTTGTTTTGATTAAATAGGTCTGAAATCAAGTTATAGTCAGTTTAGAGAATTTTTATGAAACAGTAGAAACTTTGTCCATACAAGTGTTATGTGTTATTGCTTCCTATATTAAGCCTATCAAAATCCCTTCTGCAGTGGAATTCTCATCCTTGTTGATTAGCATTTGAGTCCCAAAATATGCCATAGACCCATTATGTTTGTTGCATTTCCTAAGTAGATTAAGGAAACAAAGACTTTGGGCTACCTTGCTTATACCATTTATCCTCCCACAAGCTAATGGAATCACCTTTTCCAAATTTGAGAGAAGTTTAGTCATACAAAGTAGGAGCCAAATTGAAAATTGTTTTCCCAAGTCACCGATCATAAGAGGTGTATTTAGTGTTTTACCCATTTTTTAAGCGACCCACCATATTTATCAATAATATTATGTCTCCAAAGGACCCCTTTCTCATTTTTAAACCTCCACAACAACTTGCTTCACAAAGCCTCATTGAAAGCCTTAATTTTCCTAAGGCCACCTTTATCTTTAGAAACACAAACTTTATCCTAAGCCAATAATAAATAGTTTTCTTGTCATTGGTAGACCACACCAGGAAATCCCTCATAATCTTCTCCATTCTCTTAGCAATAGATAAAGGGATTGTGCAAATAGAAAGAAGGTAAATGGGGGAAATAGCAAGTGTAGATTGGATAAGACATGAGTTGGAGAAATGGCATCATTCATTTTCCATTGATTTCACTTTGTCCCTCTCTTCTACTCCATTTTCTTCATTTGATATCTTAAGTTACAAAAGTTTTTTTCAAAATTGTAATTTAGTGTTGAATCCATGAAACTTATTTTCTGGGGTGCCACAACTTAAAACTCTAAAAAGATCGTACTTGTTATCATAACAGCATTTGAGTATGAAATGGTGCTGCAAATAAAACTCAACAACATTTCAAAATTAACTAAGAGAAGTTTCTAGGTTCAAGCACTGTTTAGACATTAGTTCTCTACCAGAACAACAGAATGTCCTTGCAAACACATGAGAACCTCCAGCCCAACCCAACCACGGCAAAAAATGTATTCATATTCTCTACTCTCGACCAACATCAAAACCCAATTTTCAACCAACCAAATCCAATTTCAATCACAGATAATGATCGACATTGTATATAAGCATATCCAAAGAAATAATTCCACATACCAGTCGTTGTGCTGCATTTTTTTCAGATTCATCACCATTCGCAATTACATCGCTAAGAGCATCTGGGAGAACCTTCCAAAACTCAGCAACAAACTCGGCACCTTTTCGCCGACTATTCTGCAATATATCGTTGGCAAGATAGAGAAAAGACAACCTCTGCTCTCGAGGGGAACAATGGAACTGTCTAGCCCAAGTCTCAACAACTTGTTTTGCTTTATTCATGTGAAAGATGCACCAGTGTGATAAAGCTTCAGAGTGTTAAGAAAGACCTCTCAAAAGTACAAATAGCAGTCTAGAAAAGAGGTGTACAACATACTAGGCAGTAATTTAGATGATCATGGAGAGCATAATAACAATAATATTCAGCATGCCACATTACACGCACTATTTGGCTCTCTATGAAACAGAAATAGGAAAATAGTCATCTGAACTGAAACTCACATGGACATTCAAGTCCACATTTCAACACAACCTCAAGAGGCACTGTCCCCTCTTTTGTAAAATGCATATAAAGCTGCCATACTTCATTATCCCTAAAATATGTCTTGACACTTGACACGGTATGATACTGATGCAGGTACCAAATACTATATGGCAACTTATATCTTCATGTTTCTCATATTAGTGGTAAGCTTATTTCTAAACTCTTGTGGTATTTGTGTTTAGGACGAAGTAACCATTTTGGAAGCAAAAGTATCATCCTCTAGTGGAATAACGATGAGGGTTTATATAGACTATCCCATCTGCCTCCCAGATATGTCATTTTTAAAGGGACAACTGAGAGGCAGAAATGTAAGATGTGCTTGTCTCAAAGATATATTTCTTCTTAAGTCAGTTGAAGATGTTTGAAAATTGCCACTGGTAGCCAGCTCAGTTGGTAAGCAAGCAGTGGTTTGTCCCCCATGTCTCCGGTTCAAACCCTTCCGGCGGCATTTGGGATGGGAAGGGATGTGTTAGGGGAATAAAAATGTAACCTTTAAAAAAAAAAATAGACGATGCATGAAAATTTCTTGCAGATGTGAGCAGTACGAAACTACAATCAACAGATCTAGATCTCCTAATTATCGCTAACTAATACTAGAACACATCCTTGATTATTGCAAAATAAACAATTCTACCTGTTTCATTCCCCAAGGACAGGCATCAACCAAAAAGAATATTTCTTAGATAATCAAATACTTGTCTTGAACTCCATAAGAAGCTTGGATACCATCCTACCATAAATCGGTAAAAACAATAGCACAAGTCTAATTGTTAAAAACTATATAAAACAATTTTGTATTTAATTAAAACAAAGCAGTAACAACAAGAACATCGAGACCAGGTATTGTTAATTCCTAAAAAGTGATAAACCTATGTCTAATTAGCAAGAAGCATCTAAGAACGATGCAGAAGACAAGACCGAGCATTGACCATAAAAATAAGCCTCACATTTAGCTGCAAATAACCAAAGGATACTCTCTATGCTCTGCTGTGAACTATTGAGCCTGGCTAGTTTATCCACCAAAATGTGGCCATTGAAATTCCCATTCATCTTGCCTAGACCAATCAGGACAATCAGAGAATAAACCTGTAAGAGAAAATACACAAGTATCAACTTTAGGTAGATGAGTAGCATTCATCAGTGTAATAGCTATCTAAATAGTACTGAACATGAATCTCTCCCTTATTGTCCAATATTAGTCCGAGCATTATTAATTATTTTCCAGAACGATAAAGCAACTCATGCCAAACTATATAAAACCTCAACATAGAATATCTATTGAAGGACAATCATAAATATTCTTCTCCAATATCCATCCGATTTATAAAACTTAGTGATTCATACGACAAATCTAGTTCCTAACATAGGTTGAGAACAATATGTATTAAACTACTTATTAAGATCGTCAGAGTCATGAGATTCAAATCAAGTCGCAACCCATGGGATTCAAATCCCTTTGTTCATTGTGAGACAAAAATTACAAGATTCAATCAAAATGGAAATGTTAGACCAATAAAATCATCCCTTTTGATTAAAAATAAAAATCATTCACCTGAGACACCTTCTTTCAAGTACCTTATTTTCAAGATAAAACACTTCTATAAGTCTTGAGAACCAATAAACTAAACTGAAGATGAAGAAAGGGAGAGGAAAATGAAATAAGAAATAGAACTTTGGAGAAGAGCTAAAACATATTATGTTTTTCCTTTGTGAGTTGAATAGGACTTAAGACTTACTTTTGTTGTTATTTTTAGTGATACAAACTTGACACTTACTACACATAGAGGGGTCAAACATACATGTCACCCATGCCTCTTTTACGAGGAACAATTGAACTTCAATAACATGGTTTTGAAATTATTTCATGAGTATAATACTTGTACAGAACTTAATTAATAGCTGGAAACTAAAGCGATTTATTAGTTTTTTCCTTATTTAATATTATTCCATATCAAATATATATTATGCCATAAATCCTATCTGAATTCTACCTCCAGGTTTTGAATACCAAATTCAATTTTTCATTTTGCTGTTAAAATTTTCAATACAATTTGCACTTTAACAATGTTGTTTTAAATAATTTAGAACCTAACAGTAGTTTGACACTGATCTTGTGAATGTTCCATGCCACAATAGACCACCCCCCCTCCCCTCCTCTCATCCTCCTTCCATACAAGTGTGAATGTGAATCTTTGATCTTCCACTAACCATGATGAAAAATGTCATACAATAGCATGTGATATCATTTAAGCATGGCACACAGAGCTAACTACTTGATATAAGAACATCCTACACTGATGAAAAATGTCATACAAAAGCATGTGATATCATTTAAGCATGGCACGCAGACCTAACTACTTGATATAAGAACATCCTACACTGTAACCATTAACAAATCCAACCTCATGTAACATGATACATCCGAAAGTGAGCATTCCATGGAATCTCAATAGGTTGGTGTCAACTCTTCTATAAGACCCCAAATGACCAAGCAATAAGTACAAACAGTCACATCCCCAGAGAACCTTTTTCTAAATAAAACACAGCTTAGAGTCGTACAGTACCAGCAGCACAGTGTAAAGACTACAAGAGGACTATTGACTATAGCAATTTCACCCACTTCAGACTCAGTTTGGTGTGATTAATATAGTTCTAAACGTCAGATGATGAATATTTTCCCCTCATTTAACCATATATAGCAGTGTTGTCATCATCAAATCTAATCTTCCAAACTTTGCAATTCAGTTACTGCATTTTGGATGCTAAATGATAGTTTTGTTACTGAACTCAAAAGCTCAAAAGTATACAGGTTCTAAGTAATTCCCTTAATTTCCTTGAAGCAACAAAAGTACTAAATTTCCATCTTAATTTTTATAGTAAAACTAATTTCTTGACTAGACAGGACATGGAATGCTTTAAGACAATGAAAAAGTAAAATATTTCCCCCTTTCTTCAAGTTCAAATCTTACAATGTCTCCTAATGACTCTCACTCAAGTACTAACATCTTCTCAACTCTGGCCGAGTCGCCGCTTCTATTCCCTTAATGCGGCTGAACCCACACTCAAACTTCACTCTCAGGACATACTGTAATGCAATTGAAATACTTGAATCATCTTTTACTACTTATTTCACTTAGGGCATGAAAAACATCATCTTCCCCACCACAATTACACCTCATCCGCCACGAATTCAAACCAACCCCATAAAAACCCAAACTAGAATAGAAAAAGCATATTAAACAAAGTGATTCATCCACCATTACTAAACCCTAAACCAACTCCATTAGCGAGCACAATCATAAAAATCGAAACTTTAACCTAAACCCATAAACCGAAACATAGCAAAAACCCATAACAAACCAATACACAGATAATGTGAACGACGAACCTAACCTGTTTGAACAAATGCGGACTCGACTGGCGAGAGAGAGAAAGAGACAGAATCAACGAGAGGGATCGTCACAACTCCAACCCAACTTCTCTGTCTCCACACATGGCAAAAATTTAGGGGTTTTGGCGGTAAATCTTCGCTGGTTCGATCGATTTCAGTGAAGGTTTTATGGGTTTGAAAGAGAGAGAAAAGCGAAGAAATTTGTGTGTTGTGTGTTTGGTTTCCGATCGATGCAGCGTGTGTTTGTGTTTGAAAGTACGCGAATACGAACTTCTCAAAATACCCAAAACACCCTTCTGAAGAAGCTATGCACGTGAGTCAGTGGTACTTCATATTTTGGTATAGATTTTTGTCTGATCTGACTCGAACTGCGCGTCAGAGTTAGATCTGACGGGTGATAATCGTTGATCGAAATCTTCAAACCATCATGACTTTTTTTAAGAAGGCCATTTAGTTTCGATTTATGTTTTTATTAGGGCTGAGCGAGGCCGGGGAAACGGGCCAAAATGTAAAAATCGAAAATTGGCCCGAGAATTTTGGGCCTGTGTTTATGAGACCCAAAATCGGACCGAGTTGACCGATTAACCGAGGTCTCGGTTAATCGAATTTCGGGCCGGTCTCAGTCCTAAGAGCAACATTCAAATTGAATTTTTTTAAGTCCAAATTTTATCCCAAAGTTCAGCCCAAATTGAATTTTATAAAGCTTAAAACTTCTAGTTTGACTTAAAAGAGATCTGGGTCACTCCCATTTTATAAAACCCAAACTTCTAGTTGGACATTCAAATTGAATTTTACTACAAAAACCCAAAGAGATCTGGGCCACTCCCATTTCATTTGGTTGGACTTCTAGTTAAAACTTAAAAGCATGAAACAAACCAGTAAATGTTTTGAGGGTTTTATTTTTTAACTTTTTATTCATACCCGGGCCGGGCCGGTTACCCGACGAGCTTTAAAAATGGTAACCAAATCCCAGACCATAAACTTCGGATCGGGTCGGGCTTTTACAATTGAAACTTTTATAATTAATTAAAACCGACCCAATCGATCCGATTGTCGGTTCGGTTCGGGTTTTCGGTCCGAAATGCCCACCCCTAGTTTTTATGTTGTTCCATTGAATATCCATGCTAAAAGGAAATGGAAATACTTGTAATTCATCCGAAAGAGTATAACTTAATTTTTTTACATTTGTTGATATCGATTTGTATAAACGAGATTATAACTCTAGCATTGGTATTAAATACCATAAACATGTCGCTGGTCTGGTACGAATATGTGTCCTTGTTGTACCATCTATCACACCTCAAACACTGAGCTAGTACACCATTGGCAAAAGTGATTACTCTTGCTATTGTTCATACTAATCTAACCCTAAATCAGGTACTTGTGTTATTATTTGAAATTTTGATTGAGTTTAACCCTAAAGTTTATATATGTATATACATCTTAGAATAAACTTACACTTCAAAACTTAGATATATGTTTCACTGTCAAAATAAACAACCAAAGTTTACAAACACGGAAGGGGAAAAGACTGCACTATATCACTTTAGATATTTCGCTTCACTCGTATCTTGCATGTTGCTCATATGGGGCATTTTTCAAGAAACTTGAAAGGTAAGGTAAGCTTCACTAGGAAATATGCCGCAACGGTAACCATTTTTCATAATGGTGTGGCACGGATGTGTAACATAAATCACTTTATCTGGGCCACAAAATCAGAAAGAGCTTACAATTTTCACAAATAATTAGGCCAGTAAATATATATAGGTTATATGAAACTCTGCGAGCAATGCCTTAAAATTTGAATGGCCATGACCAGTTCTAGCGTGCAAATCATTCTATATCATATCCTTTCTCTTGGAGATCAGAGATAACCTCATTCCTCATTCTGATCCACATCTTCAAAGATTCTTGCTCAAACTTCTTAGACTGTAGTTTCTTCTGAAAATTATCAGAATCTTTCCCAGTTTCAATTATCCCTTTAGGGCCAATAGTGGTGCCAAGTGCACCTCCACTAGAAAGAAACTCATCAACCGCCTCTTTGTCGCCTGGATATGGAAATTTCCGTCGTTCATAAAGGTGGGCCATTTCTTTCTCTTCCTGAGACGAGAAAATTAGTTGTAGATGAGCAACCTAATGCCAACTAAAGACTTAACAACATTGTTGATCATGTTGCTTTTACACAGCAGATTAATTAGGCCAAGCTCTAGTATATTACCATGCCAAATATAACATATATGATCATATGATAGCTAAGCCCTACTTATGCATTGGAGAAGTTAGCAGACTGCTAAAAAGTATTAGACATGGTGGGGGTCCTTGTAATTGTTGTGTTAAGCAAAAGACTGCACCGTAAGACACAAGAAAATATGGGGAAATTGTTACTTTCCCTTCATTCAACAAATTGACAAACTTTTGCACCCACAATTTCTGAATTACCACAAGAAAGGGCTTTACTGCTAATCACAACATACAACTAATAGGAATCTTTGCCCCTTATCCATCTTCTATTTCATAACTAATAGGAATCTTCACTAAACTCATTTTGGTGAGGACCACATACAACTTACAAAAGTAAGTCTAGGCAGCCAAGGCTACCAGCCATTTTTTTGCCAGGGTTGGGCTTTTTTACACTTTTACCCCTTCGCTTTAAAATACAACCACAAACATCATTTATAGAATGGGTAAAAGTGTAAAGAGTCCAAAACCTGGCAAAAAAATGGCTGGCAACCTTGGCTGCCTAGAATTATTGTACAAAAGTACCATGCACAAAAGGAAACACCTTGTTGACCATAAACAAAATACACACCAAATAGTTATGAGAAAATTATAATGGAATGCATACTTGGTGAACACCCACGCATGGCTTACAAGAAGAAAAAAATGTTGGGATGTTATTAGCTTAATAGTGTTTATGATTTTATGATACATCGGATGGAAATTGTGTTTACTTGGGGTATTTTAGTCATCTAAAACGCATAAATCCTATAAGTGGCTATAAGCTCCATTTTGGAGTTTATGAAAATTGAGTTACTTATGAGTGCTATTTGACCGTTAACTGCTTATAAGTGGGTGCAACCAAACAGGTTAAACAATGTGGTCCACCACTTACAAGTGGTTATTAGTGGTGCAAACAAACACCCCCTTAGAGTAGATTCTTCCATTTATTATACATTCAGAAATAACGGAGACACAAGGGTGACACACTATAAAGCTTTCCGTTAACATTTCATTGATGCACAAAATGAAAACCAAGAAAAACAAATCAATTAAAGAAGAAAGAAAGAAAGGGATCAAGGAAAATGAAAATAAATACCTTGGGTCTTGGCTTAAGTGTCCACCAACCAAGTGGAGATGTTTCGTTCCACAGCCAAGCCGCACCAAAAAGTGCATATGTGCAGAGTAAACCTTTTCCTACATGTTTCCAGAAGAAGTAATCTTCCTTCCCCAGCCCCACTTTTCTAATTATAAGCCATACAAATAAAACAAATCAGTATTTCCATAAGTTCTAACTATAAGAATATTCCATATAAACTTTACAGCACTGATATTGAAATGTAGATTTGGACAGCAAGTTAGTAACAGAAGTGGTTTTCTAGTAAAAATTTTATGCTACTTTTTGTCAATTGAAATCAAGCAAGCACTTCTTATCTTTTTTTCTGGGAGCATGCACACATAGTCCTGCAAATAAGGCAACTACAAAAAAACTTCATGTAAAAAAATGTTTCTCTTATTTCAAGTTCAATAAATAAAATATATGTCAAAATTTTGCAAAAGCAAAGCTAGTAAATTTTATGAACTGGTGAGACATTTTTTTTCATTAGTAAGTCCTTCACATGTTTCCCTTTTTGGTTAACGTTGGTACTGAAATGTCATTGAACTTGAAATATAAAAACAATATTCAAACTGAACCAAAGTTTTTACTTGAGAAAGCTTTGCAAAAAGCTAAGGTATACACCATTGGTGTATCCAGAAGGGTCCAAAGGTCAAAAAATGATTCATTCAAAAGTATCATGAACTAAAAGAATCTTGAGGAAATTTGTTGCAATGGAATATTCAGAAAATAGTTGGAATTCAGCTACTACTCAGTTGGCAGAACAAAGTAGTAGGATGTCGGTGCTAACAAACAGTTGGTTTTACAAAAAAAAAATTATCCACACTGAGAACCAATCCATATGGCTTCTTATATGAGAGATGATATGATTGAAAAAAGTTTGCTGAATCAATTGATAGCAGCACTATTGATGTTGGCCTTGTGGTTGGTAGTAATTATCCTTCAATGCGAATGTAATCTGATCATTTAATCCTTTTCTTTTCAGTGGCTTGGGGAGCCCATATATACCCCCACGCTTGCCTTTTAAAAAAAAAAAAAAAAAGTAATTATCCTTCAAGTTCGAGCGACAAAAAAGGCATGCTGAGACGATTACAAATTTTGTGATGACTCAAATTGGGAATTCAAGTGTGTTACCCTCATCTACAAGAATTTATGGGTCAAAAGATAGTCTGCTCAGTGGATAAAGAATAAGGAATCTCCATTATTTCAAGTGATTGGTAAAGGGCTGGCTGGATCCTTGGGGGCTGTCATCAGCTCAATTTCTGACCTGGAAAGTTTTCAACTGCAGAGGATACAAGTGGGTTTGAGCGCCATAAAACTCGGTGGCTTCAAGGACGACAGAGCGTGATCTTTCTCTCCATCAGTTATGTGCTGCAAGGGTCCGAGAGTATTTTTATTACATTGCTCTTTTGGAGCTTAGATGACCATTCAAGGGTCCCGAATGATAATCCGTAGTACATGCAATGTTCACATGACATGGCCACGCTCTGCTTGGTACATTATAAAGTAATGCATTTTGCAAATTGATGCAAATGCTTTAATTTGCATTGCATTGGCTTGTAATGCATTACTTTACATGCGCTTGGTAATAATTAATGAAAATTAAAGTAATCCGCAAAAGTGATTGTGGTGATGGTGATTGCAAATGTGGACGATGGTGGTGGCGGTGGCAATGACAATGATTGTTGAAATGGTGGTGGTTGTGATGATTAAACTATGGTGGTCTGGTGGATATAATGGTTGGGGTGGTAGTGCAGTGGTCATGGTGGTGGTTGTGGTGGCTATGGTGGTCACAACAGTGATAGTAGTGATGGTGGTTGTGGTGATTATGCTATAGTGGTGTTGGTGGTTATGCTATGGTAGTTGTTGTAGTGGTGGTGGCAGCAATGATGTTTATGGTGGTACTAGTGAAGTTGGTGGTGATTGTAGTAAGAATGGTATGGTAAGGGTGATCGTGGAGATGGCGGTGGCTATGGTGGTGGCAATGGCAGTGGTTGGGGTATTTACGGAGTTGGGAGTGAAATTCAAATAAGAGAAGATGATGAGAGTTTTGCAAGGTAATGCGGGAGAATTTGTCCCGCAAAGTTTTGCAGAAATTTATAACTATGTGGAGGTCCTAAATTCAAATTTCAATAATTGTTTTTCGTAAAGTCAAACAAGCACCCAAGTGTAATCGCCGTAAACTTTTGCATATACATTCTTTTATCGTGTACCAAGCCAAGCCATAGTTGTAATTTTTGTTTATACAATACTAAAAGTGGTAAATTGTAAGCCAAGTTGAGAAATGTGTTGTCGAAGTAGTTTAAATCGCAAGTTCTAATTGAAAGATTCCAATTGGTAGCCCTACGATTTGAATGTCGGATCTGTCTATATTTTACAATATATTATGTTGTCAGGGGTGCCGCCGATGTGCTATTTTTTTTCAAAAGGTGTTCCGCCTCAGGAATACCTCTCCTCAAAACGCTTTTCAGCGCCTCGGAGCGACGTGGCGCTCTGCCTCATGTGGGGCGCTAGGTCCTTGGGGCACTTGAGGTGCCAATATCATTTAAAAAATAAAAAAAGTTAGCTTAATATTTAAATTAGTTTATATAATACCTAAGCCACTAATCAAGGGAGATTCAGCCATTTAGGGATGATGGAGACAAAATGATGAAATTAGTTTGTGGAATATCGAGAATATTTTACTTTTACGAGGGATAGAGTTATGGCCCATGACCTTGCTAAGTCTTAGTTTTAGTTATATGACTTCTTGTTATGAATATAATTTGGTTTCTGTTAAGTTTTATAATTTAACCCTTGTAAATAGAATAACTATAATTGAATATCGTGATTTGAGATTTGAGACATTAATTATGTACTTACTTAAGGGCTAGGGGATGCATTATTTGTTATACATGTGTTTGTTAATTTGATTGATGTTTGTATTGAGGGAGGCATTAGAATGAATTAAAATTAAAAACAAAAAATTAAAATTAAAATTAAAATTAAATTAAAAAAAACCCTAAGAAAATGTAAAAACCACCACAAATATGAAAAATGTGATTTTTTTCCTCTAGCATGATTTTTGTTGTCCAAGGCGCTAGGAGACCTCCTTAGCGCCTCGCTACTCCACACCCCTGATAACATAGGCTATATAATTTGACATCAATCATAAATTGTGATTCAAATCGTTTCACACAATTCAAAATCAAGTAAAACCCACTATATGTACTTTCTGACATTTCTAACAATGTATTTCCCATGGCCATTGCAATCACAACACCCTAGTTAGAAGAGTCTGAAATGGGGTTGGGATGCATAGAGTGCTCCATGAGACACCTCCAATTAAGAGCCATGTCGTTTTTTCATGTAATGGCTTTTTTCACATCTTGAACACAATTACACAAACAATTTATTCTGGTTTTGTCCTTAATGAATAAAGCTGTATTTTCTCTCTTTTGAGCATTGTACAAATAACTCTCGCTTACATAGAACTACAATTCAGAGAAATTATGGGGACCTTATTGAGAATTCCAAAATTATGGAAACTTCAGCAAGTATTTTTCCAACTCTTTGAGGTCTATGAACCCACCGCTGTGTATTGAGGTCGCCGTTGATACAATCCATAGACATAACATGATGGGTTCTTCGAATTAGGTAATTGAACTCGTCAAATCTAATTATGGGACTTCAAATCTTTGAGAATCAAGATGTTGGAATCTTTAATACAAATCTAACGAGTAGAAGAAGATAGGTTTAGAGAATTAAGCAACTTAATAAATATTATATCACATTTGCTTTCTTTGCTTCTCCAAGGCCAATAGTTCAATTCCTTCTTTGCTCAAGTCTTAATAGCTTTTAACCTGTTCTTCAATATTTTGGTTGAATCTCGGTTAGATTCCAAATCGACTTTTCAAAAAGAGGGTAAGGAAAATATTTTGCAAACCTGTATTTAGGGGCAAAGAAAAGCATCACTATATCTGGGCTAGTATGGTCACGTGAGGAAAGAGGAAATCAACCGCTCGAGTTTTCACGGGTAAAATAGGAAGTGATCAACAACTAATGTTGGAAACAACTGTCATTAGTGACTTGGTGTATTAAGAATTGCATGTCAAACAATAGGAGGGGTCTCATGGAGCACTATGGGGCCCAACCTCATCCTAGTTGGACTCTAGTGTGAAGTTCACACCAGATTCCCATGCTTCCCTGTGTCTCGTTCATTCAAAGATTAAATAAATTGTATGACAAACAACAGCGGGAGGACTTAAAATGAGAATAGTTTGAGAAATAAACTTCAGGTTTGACTTACTTCAAAAATCTTTGAGCTTTAATAGCCATGGAAATTTCTGCAACCAAAATAAAGTTCTGAATAAGGCATTCCATCAAACAAAAGATAAAGAAGATCTAACATGCAAAACTTTTCTTTTAGTAAAATAACATACTACACAGAACAGACTTATGATTTGGAGTAGCAGCAACAGTATTGATTCAGATAGTCACCTGCTTTGTAGCTCATGCTCATTGTAATAAAGATAGGGCAGAACCAAGAATTTCTCCAAATAGGGCAACTGGAGAAACATGGATTTTTAAGCCACAGTTATTTTATAAATTATAGTTTCTTTATGTTTATTCTACTTAACTAGTTACTGAAAAACATTTCAGTTTTAACAAGCATTTACACTTTCATTCTTGAAAAATATCAACCAGATTTGAAGGGATACTTGAAAAGCAGGAAGAAAGAAGTGACTGGCAAGCTTCACTTTTTTATGAGAAGTCGAAAACTTCGCTTCACAACCTTGACTTGATTGAAGAAACAATGGAGCTTACAGATATGAAATAGATCTAGAGAGCAGTGAAAGGAATGAGCTTCAGAAGTTATTAAAAAGGGATGATACCACTGGAAAAGAAAAGCTGGGCTAAACGGGGGAGGAGTGGAGATTACTGCTCATTGTTATTTCACAAACTCGCAAATTGTATTAACCATCTTTGTGTGCAGGCGTCATCATTGACAGTCAGCAGCAAATAGCTTCACACATCGAGCAAATCCCAAGAACTTATACACTGGAAAGGAGAGCTGGAGGCCATCCCTTCTTGGCATAGTTACCAGTCTCGTATGCACCAGTTGGTATACCAGATGGTATAATACCGTACCCATTGCCAACCAGATGAAAATATCTTTTTTCAACCGATCGGAATATATCGGATGTACCAGGCCGGTACATTCAATGCACCGTGTACTGGTGGGACAAAATTTTAAAAATTTACAATTAAAAAAATAAAAAAAATCATTTTTTTTTTTACTTTTTAAATTTTATTTTTTGTGTTTTTCCAGTTTTGACCATTGACTTATCTACCTCAATTAGCTTGATAACCAACCATTTCATCTTCTCTAAGAGAGCTTTGAATAGAAAGAAAGAAAAAAATATTTAAAAAAAAAAAATTCTTATGTTGATACCCAAAATTTTGTAGACCTTTCGAAGCATTGCTTCGAACCCTGCTAGGGTGCTTTCTTTGGAACCCACAAGTTGACTTGGCAGCTCAACCTTAATGTCAGGGTTCCACTCCGAACCCCAAGTTCCTCAAGGAAGATTTCATGTATCACATGTAGAGAGCTCACTAAAACCCTCATATCTCTCTCCATACCACTTGGAATCGACCGTCTTCATGGATAATGTTATTTTTCTGAGGAGCACCTAGTGCGTGTGTTTTAATTGAAAGGTTAAAAGGCTCTACATGAAAGTTCCATCAGTGGTGACTGTAGGCAACTTTGTGTTACTTTATAGTCTTTTTCCAAATTTTCTCCATTACAGATGAAGATTGCGACGATGAAGATGAGGAAGAACAAGATGATGATACAAAGTGATATAAGCTCTCGTGAAAGGTTGGAAGGCTCCACATGAAAGTTCCATCAGTGACAACTGTAGGTAACTTTATGTTACTTTATAGTCTTTTTCCAAACTTTCTCCATTATAGATGAAGATTGCAAGGATGAAGATGAGGAAGAACAAGATGAGGATACAAAGTGATATAGGCTCTCGTTTTTGGATAAACATGAATGAATTACTAATAGTTACTTGCATATATTACACAAGTACCACATGAAAGAAAGTGTGTGTGTGTGTGTGTGTTTTTTTACCTATTTGCTTAGATATATTTCTTTATTTTTTCATATATCTTATGATATATGTTACAATACGATACTATGCTTCTTGGTCTTCAATTTAAGTAGATAGCAAGTGACTCAGCAGATCAGATAAAATATACAGTAAAATCACTGAACAGGACATGTTATGAGCATAAAGGCCTAGAAACATGATGTTGCTCATGTCTCGATGGGTCTCCTGTGCATCTGTTAAACAAATTTGGGAGGTAATGAAAGTAGCACTGTAGCAGTGATGGGAATGGGACACAATTTCAATCAATGGCCATTCATGGAGTGGAAACTAAACACAACCCTGATCACATTGATCCCCTCCATTGATGCACTCACCAAACTCCATTGCCACAACAGATTCCCTCACACATAAAGTAAAAGTCTTGGAAATTTATTGTTGCAAAGATTCATCTCACACCAACTATCATGCCAAAATTTAACTGTCACCTTTGTCAACAACAACCTCAATTCCTTCAAGAAACTCCTCTTTGAAATTAGAAATTGTATTTCAAGTTTCAAGTGTTCGTGCCATAGGAGTTAGCCGGATGCCTAGACCATGACCTTATAGGGTCATATTTCATTTTAATGACCACTTTCCATGAACTTTTTTACCATATCTCCATAACCACTTACAAAAGAAGTGTTTTATTCATCGTCAACAAAAGGTCCAATGCCAAGTCCTCCAATTTCTTTGGGCATATACACTTTTTCATCCTCCCCACCACTCAAAAGAAAGTTCATAATCATCCTTCAATCCATATTCCATAATATGTTATGAAACACGTATTTTGAATTTAGGCTTCCGATACATGATAAGATACACATTTTGCAGCTATAAAATTAACCCTGTAGAAATCTCAAATGAAAGGTGTGGGTCTTGAAAGATGGCTTTCTCATGGATGATGTGGAACGACAGAACTTAATCTTCTATCGAATAAACAAAGAGGGGCACTAGTTGTGTATACATTAAATTTTTGGTTTAGCTTTGGGGTGTTAACTGGGGAACCCTTAAAGGTGCCAATTCCTGAACCATGAGTCTCTTCAATTGGCTGATAGAATTGTGAAGCTTTGTAGCCCATTTGGAGTCCATGACTCCAATAATCAGGAAGAATTCATTCAGTGACATGGGAAAAAGGATCAAAATTACCTTGTGTAGCTGCTCCTTTACGTTGGCGCTGCCGCAGCCGCCACCACCGCTCCTCCATCGTATCTGACATTGCTGAAATGTGAAAATAGGAAGGTAATTCATCACCAGAGTACAAGTTAATTCCAAGAAAATAGTCAGACAAAACTACATATATTCAAATAAACTAATAGCAAATTGCAATCCCACCGTAAAGAAATTGAGAAAATTTTGAAAAACCACAAATCAGGGAGCCTAAATAAATGGTCAAACATCCCAAAATCAGAAACTAGATATCGTACAACCAAGACATTTAGGTTGTGTTTGATTACAAGTGGAAAAATAAGGGATGAATGCAAGAGCCTTGAGGAAGAAGAAAAGCGGGATACCTTGTTCGCAGTTTTGGAGAGATAGAAAGAGAGAGAAGAACTATCTTTGATTCGTGAGGGAGGGTTTAGGGTTTTGAGCAAGAGCTAGTGTTCAAATTGAAGTGAGAGTGAGAAGCCCTGAGAAAGGAGGAGGAGTGTGTGTAGAGAGTCGAGTTGAATCGTTGGCGTTGATAAAAGCACCACGAATTTGGATGAGTGACACTGCCCAAATTGATTGTTTGGACTTTGGATGGATGCCACCATTAAGTTGGGGTGCTGATAAAGGCAAATCCGTTTAGATTATGGCACACCCCAACTTAAGTTAGACATAAACGTATTGGCAAGTAGCCCGAGAACTTATTACAGACAAAAAAACTATAGCCAAATTTTTCATGTCTCGAATCATCGGAGGGACTGAACATGAAAGTTGATTATTGCGGAGGTTGAGTTGGGTTAGTTTGGTTAAATTAGAAATGAAAGTGGAGAAAAGACTGTGAGATTATTGGCAGCAAACGAGAGAGAGGTGAGGTGTTTCAAGTTTC
Organism: Berberis thunbergii; assembly: GCA_003290165.1. Classification (NCBI taxonomy): domain Eukaryota; kingdom Viridiplantae; phylum Streptophyta; class Magnoliopsida; order Ranunculales; family Berberidaceae; genus Berberis; species Berberis thunbergii. The sequence goes on along the minus strand of QNQO01000875.1, from coordinate 441,093 downwards.
CTATATCTGTAGGAATGGAGCCAGGGAGTTGATTTTGGGAGAATTGTTAGGTTTCTCAACATACCTATTGAACTAGGAATGAAACCCTTTACATTATTATTGCTCACTTGAAGTTCAACCAGTGAACTTAAGTTTCCTATCTCTCGAGGGATGGATGGAACCATAAAGAGTATTATTGTCGAAATAAAGAACTTGCAAGTTTTTCAAATTACCCAATGATGTGGGTATCGAACCCGTGAGATTATTCCAACCCAAGTAGAATATCGTTAGAGGTTTAATGTTTCCTATCTTATAAGGAATTGAACCATAAAGTTGGTTTGTATGAAGATACAACCAGGTTAGGCTGCTCAGTTCAACTAAAACCTTGGGTATTGAATCAGTGAGCTTGTTTGTCCTTAAACTCAACTCCATAAGAAATGTCAGATTTTCTATTCCAACAGGAATGGAACCAGATAGCTGATTTCTCTCGAGGTTGTGCAAACTACCAAAAGAAATAGAGATTGGACCAGTAAGATTGTTAGAACTAAGCAACAGATAAACAAGTGATGTCAAATCTCCTAGTTCTGGTGGAATGGATCCCGAAAGTTTGATTATCTTGAAGGTACAAAAGGGATAGATTGCTCAAATTACCCAAGGAAGATGGTATTGAACCAATGAGATTGTTAATGCTTAAAGATACTTCAAAAGGAGATTGCAGTTTTCCTATCTCCGGAGGAATGGAATTGGACAGTTTATTAGCAAAAAGGTATAAAATAGTTAGATTAGTCAATTTGCTGAAAGAACAAGGGATGTTACCAGTGAGATTAGATTATTACTATGCAAGCTAAGTTTGTTAAGAGAAATCAAATTTCCATAATTAGGAGGTAAGTATCCTGAAAAGTGATTGTCAAACGAATTCACGATTTTTAGTCTACTTAGTTTACCGAGACTACCGAGGAAGAGAGCTAGTTAGAAGGCAGGCTAGTCATGTTTCCTAGCTTCGGAGGAATGGGACCAAAAAGTTGATTTCCGAAAAGGGACAGTAAGGGATTGAACCAGTCAGAAAGTTTTCGGAGAGCAATAGTGAGTTGAGATTGATAATGCTACTCATTTCTCTGGTGGGATTCTACCTAAGAGTTGATTGTAAGAGATCCAAAGCAGGATATTGCCAACAAAGGCATTACCGATGAGATTCAGAGTAGTGAGGTCTGGAAATGATGAAAAGTTGAAGGCTCCCTGGAGAGTACCTTATCTACAAGGAAAGGAGACGCACAGAATAAAGAAATCAAAATCAAGCGAGGAAAAAACAGAGACGAACCTGAGATCCCCGTCGAATACTCCGTCATCGTCCAGAACCAGATCGCCGAGAAGGAAGGAAGGAAGTAGATCGTCGTCGCTGTCGACTTCCAGAAGGAAGGGAGGAAAATAGAGAGAGGCCAACCTATCGTCGTTACACAACCTCGCAGTCGACTTTCAGAACCAGATCGCCCTCGCCCTTTACCGCTTCTCTCATCTTCTTCTGAACTGCTAGATAGAACCAGCTAATGGCTGACAGCAATCCTTCTACGTATCGAGGGAGGGAACGAGGTAGGGAGCGAGGATGCTCCCTCGCACGTCGTCCTGCGTCGTCCGTCGCACGTGGTCCTGCGTGGATTTTCAAAAAAAAAAAAAAAAAAATGAAAAAAACAGAGGGAATCGAAAATTTTGGGGAGAAAAGGAGGGAACCTCTCCCTCTCCCCTTCCCCATTTGCATCTCCATCTCCACAGAGACAGAGACAGAGAAAGAAAAGAGAAGAAACCCCATCCCTCGCTCCCCAACGAAGACCGAGGAAACCTTTCCTCTCCCGCTCGACACTCCCTTTCCCCCAACGAAGACCGACGGTCACTCCCTCTCCCCGTACGAAGGTCGACAGTCCATGAGAAGACGAGGACGAACCCTCTCCCAAAAGGTAAACTTCTACCTTTGTTTTAGTTTATTTTCCCTCACAATCTCTCCCTCTTTGTGTGTGATTTTCTGTTGGGGATGACTACATCTAGGGTTTCTACTAGATCTAGGGTTTATTTGCTTTGATTTGGGAATTTTGATTTGTTTTGCCATGCTTATGAAGTTTGTTCATCTAGTTCTCCTTCATCATCCCAAGTATTTCACCTGTTTTTTTTTTTGTCAATACCCTTACAAATTGAATGATTTTAAGATTTTAATTTTGAGTTTTTTTTTATAAACGTGTTCAATCAGCTTAGATTTCCTTACTCTATGATGTTATGCAATTTTGCAAATCAGTGAGTTTTGCATATCAGTGAGTTGTCCATACTCGTGAAGTTTGTAAGATGTTTGGGGAACTTCATTGGCCTCATCCTTGGTCTTGTGTTTGCAGTTGTTAAATACTAGTCTGTACCCATACTGGCAGTTACCCATACTCGCCCTCAAAACAAATAAGCCACTAACAGAGTTTTTCTGCAAAACATTGACTGCAAGTGATACAAGCACTCATGGGGGTTTCTCTGTACCTCGACGTGCAGCAGAAAAGATCTTTCCTCCTCTTGTAAGTGAATTGACAAAAGATTTTCATATTTCTAATTGATACACTTGTTGTAGTTTTCTTAATTTGTTAACATTATTATTGTAGGATTTTGCAATGCAACCGCCTGCTCAAGAACTGATGGCCAGAGATTTGCATGACAGTGCATGGACCTTTCGCCATATCTACCGAGGTATTTTTCACTGGCCTCTGTGTTGTTTCATTCAGTTTTTCAACCAGCTTAATTCTGATATATGCGGAGTTTTCCTTAAACCAGGTCAACCGAAAAGGCACTTGCTAACTACAGGTTGGAGTCTATTTGTAAGTGGAAAGAGGCTCTTTGCTGGTGATTCTGTTTTATTCATAAGGTAAATGTTGAACGTGACCGAGTAAGTAATTCTTATGTCATTTGCTGCCTATATTTCCTTGTTGGTTCCGTAAAGAGATATTCATAGAATACCATGTAAATCTTGTGATTAACCTTCTTGTTTTGTTTTTGTGAGCAGAGATGAAAAGCAACAACCTCTATTAGGCATTAGAAGAGCTAATAGGCAACCTACTAATATTTCATCATCGGTATTGTCAAGTGATAGCATGCACATAGGGATCCTAGCAGCAGCAGCCCATGCAACGGCAAACAATAGTCCATTCACTATATTTTATAACCCAAGGTCCATACCTACTCTTTTTCCAGTTTAATTACCTATCTAGAAGTTGCTACGAAGATCAATAAATGTTTCTTAATGAAAGCTATCAATAATTTCAGATTGATGTCTTGCTTCAACTCTCTATATAGTATTTCTGAAGTAAAATTTGTTTATGCAGGGCTAGTCCATCAGAATTTGTTATTCCTTTGGCCAAGTATTACAGAGCTGTTTATAACAACCAAGTATCCCTTGGCATGCGCTTTTGGATGATGTTTGAGACTGAGGAATCCGGAACTAGAAGGTAAACCGCATTTGGAGTTTTTAAACTCTATTTCCTTTGCCACTGTCCACAGCATACATATTGCAATTGTTGGATGAGAAGATGCAGTGAGATTTGTCAGGGATTCCTACCTTTATGACTCATGAGACCATTCAACTAGTTCGACTTAACTTGCTGCTTTTTGATATGAGGAGTCTCGAAAACAACTAAAAGGTTTTAAATATTGATTTTTCAGGTATATGGGTACCATTACAGGCATCAGTGATTTAGATCCTGTGAGGTGGAAAAATTCTCAATGGCGTAATTTGCAGGTAAATTTCATGGTCTCAACTCAAGGTTTTTTCGACGTTCACTTGTTTATTGTGTAGCTCATTATTATTCCTCTTAATAACTAGGTATAAGTATCATCAAAGCTTCCAAACCCATTGAACCAACCAGGATCTGTTATGCAGCCACAACAACAGCTGGATGGCAATGGTCAGCAGCAAAGGCAGAATCTGCTTAATCAAACACTTCCCAGCAGCCAAGCTCAAGCTCAACTATTATCGCCGCAGGTTCTACTTCAAAAGTGCTCCATGCGATCAAAATTCTGGCAACCCTTCTGCATTGTCCTATGACTAATGATAGTTTTAGACAGACACCGGCAGAGTTCATGAAGGAACAACTCGAAACAAGATAGTAGTTTGTTTCCAGTAGTTATCAGCCTGAGATGGAGTAGGCTTTCTCATTGTACCATATGCTCACCCATCTTTACCTCCTAGAAGAAGAAAGCGAAATGTGGTACATAATAAGTCATTTTGATGATTGGATCAGCTCTTAGAGGTAGAATCTTTAGAACTGCCAAACTGAGAAAACACCACATAATCAGCTATTTCACTTGGTTAGGCTGGAGGTCAGCTACCTTGGCAAAGACCCTTCATAGGATTCCATATTCAGAGTTGAAATTTAAGGAATGCTTGTAAGATTGATGTTTCCCTCCCTGCATTGCTGAAAGGCAAAAGTCTAAATATTGTGCGGTTTGGTTTCTTCTATGTATAAATGTGTAGAGATTTCTCCTTCCAGTGTTAAGACTTTGAGAAGATTTTTTAGTCAGTATAGAACTGAGAGCTGAGATATGGTCTGAACCCTTGTTGCTAAGCTTGGGTTCCTAACAAAACCATCTTAGCAGCAGATGTCACCAGCATTCTTCGCCAACTTGGACATGTTTTTAATGTTAGAATATTAACTTTCTTGATCCTCAGTTTTGTTTCATGGTGTTTTGTTACTGCTGCAACCATTATTTTACAAGTATACAGAAAGCAGGTCTGTCCTTGATCAATCAAACTTTCTCCTCTATCCTAGACAGACTTGATCACTCTGAATGTCTTAGCTTATTAAAACAAAACCCTGATCTAGTTCAAACCATGACTATCCTTTTGGGCTCTGGGTTTATGCCTTGCAATTCCCTTATCCATAAGGGATCTATGATTATTTGACCTTTTATCTTGCTTAGTGGTTTTGACACATTATCTGAGATGTCGAGATTTCTTCAATAGTTGAAAATGCAGATATTCGCTGAAAAGTTTTGATATTTGCGTTTTTGCATGAATGTCCTGTTAATCATGATAGTGTAAGCCCGTATTGTTGCTTGTATTCTAGAGGATGCAGGATGCTCAGCTTGAAACATTTCAGTACCATGACTGGAGAAAACAGTAGTTAAGTCCAGTATATTGGGTGACAACCAATACTAAAACTAGCTTATCACCAGAACCAGCAATCATCTGTACCATTACCAGCACCACCAGAACAAATTGCAAATGAGTTATTTATTAATCCCTGAAAATGTGAAGTGGTCTGCACCATCAAGGCACAACTGAGGATCTATAATTGGCATCGCCTTGAGTAGAAAAATAAGTAGGTATAAGTATCATCAGTGTCACTAGTATGGTATCTCACAACCTGAAATGATAATGGATTAAAAACCATTGGCAAAGTAGATTGCTGCCTCCAATAAATCCAATCATTATTGAATTGATGTAAAAAGTTGAGATTTATTTACAGAAGATATGCTTTGTATGTATCAAGGCATGGAAGAATTGTCAGACTGCTGGAAGAAGGATTCATAAATCGCCACCCTCGGCTTTGATTCCGGTCCTTCAAGTTCTTCCATAAATCCAGAAGTAATCTTGAGGAAATCACTCATGTGCACTTGCTTCCATTCCTGGTTTAACATGAAGAAAACTAAATATGATCAGAGGAAATTTACATAAGAAAATACCTAACTACGCTATAAAACATCGTGAGAACGGAGAGAGAAGGATAATCTGCAGCCTTTTCTCACTATTATGGCATCAAAGACTCAACTTATTGTCAGATTCTAATGGATGCTAGAGTTACTTGGCATCAAGAAGTAAAATTTACCAAACATGACGACAGTTTTAGCCAAAAATGAACCTAACTCACCTCCATGGGACTTTATGCAAATAGACGATTTCAGACAATGATGCAAAATTCCAAATGTTTCACAAAGTGAATCGTAGGGAGACACAACCTAGCAATGATACCAGCTACATTGTTTTGTATGATGTATTGTGTATGACACTATCCGACACCACTACCTGTATTTCTAACATCATAATTCACTTCTACAATGACAAATGACAACCAATATCTTCTAACAAATATATGCTCATATCTTAATTTTATATATGAGAATTAAGATTGGCTACGACATCTACATTATAGATACTAAACAATGTTTGTAAACCCACACTTGTATCTGTATACTCAAGTTTTCTAAGATTTTGTGTCGTATCTTCATAAACTATGTCTGTGTTCCAAACAATCTATGCCCATAGCAGGATAGACCACCCAAGAGTTCTCAAAAAGTGACCTCACTATAAAAATACGGCCTTGAGCCCACATTGGTCAAGTGCATGACATATTCCTTTGTCCATTTCTATATTAAAGTATAGATTCGATGATTCAATTGCTAAGCAATTCATACTATTGTAATTCATATTTCTTCAACAAAATACAGAAGTGGGTTACCTACCATCTTCTGCTAAGTTGATGACAACATAAGATCTAGAGTATTTCCCAACTATAACCAACACTGATGATCAATGTGACCCAAACTCAACTAACAATATGATTCCTTACATTCAGATACCAATATATCCGACATTTGCATAAGATACACGAAGGACATGATAAGACCACCGGCCTGGATATGAACATATATATAACAGTATGACACTGGACCAGGCATGGGATGAAGCCTAATGGATCAAATTAACCTCAAGTTTACAGACACTGTATATACATTTTCACCATGAGTCGAGTCTAGAAACAATCAATTAGCATTACCTTGAACGTGTCATTCCAGTTTCCAGCAACCGCGGCACCAGCAAGTACTGGGATGGGTATAATAAGCATTTTCCTTTCATGTGCACAGTAAGACATCTCACTCAGTGAGGTAACTGCCAGTATGGGTACAGACTAGTATTTAACAACTGCAAACACAAGACCAAGGATGAGGCCAATGAAGTTCCCCAAACATCTTACAACTTCACGAGTATGGACAACTCACTGATATGCAAAACTCACTGATTTGCAAAATTGCATAACATCATAGAGTAAGGAAATCTAAGCTGATTGAACACGTTTATAAAAAAAAAACTCAAAATTAAAATCTTAAAATCATTCAATTTGTAAGGGTATTGACAAAAAAAAAAAAACAGGTGAAATACTTGGGATGATGAAGGAGAACTAGATGAACAAACTTCATAAGCATGGCAAAACAAATCAAAATTCCCAAATCAAAGCAAATAAACCCTAGATCTAGTAGAAACCCTAGATGTAGTCATCCCCAACAGAAAATCACACACAAAGAGGGAGAGATTGTGAAGGAAAATAAACTAAAACAAAGGTAGAAGTTTACCTTTTGGGAGAGGGTTCGTCCTCGTCTTCTCATGGACTGTCGACCTTCGTACGGGGAGAGGGAGTGACCGTCGGTCTTTGTTGGGGGAAAGGGAGTGTCGAGCGGGAGAGGAAAGGTTTCCTCGGTCTTCGTTGGGGAGCGAGGGATGGGGTTTCTTCTCTTTTCTTTCTCTGTCTCTGTCTCTGTGGAGATGGAGATGCAAATGGGGAGGGGGAGAGGGAGAGGTTCCCTCCTTTTCTCCCCAAAATTTTCGATTCCCTCTGTTTTTTTCATTTTTTTTTTTTTTTTGAAAATCCACGCAGGACCACGTGCGATGGACGACGCAGGACGACGTGCGAGGGAGCATCCTCGCTCCCTACCTCGTTCCCTCCCTCGATACGTAGAAGGATTGGGCTGACAGTTAAATTGGTAGAGGCGAGGTTGCTGTTTGAGTGAGGCAAATGGACACTTTTGCCCTCACTTTAAAAAAAAAAAAGAGGTTTAAAAAAGGGGGGCAAAAGTGTATGATCGGCCCTAGGCCAGCATAATCAACCCATTCCTGTACAGTGAAATTCTACTTAGATCTTCACTTGGACCGAAGTTGGTTATCATGAATTCTAGCCCATGTAACATCTTGTAGTTGTTCATGTTCATGTCCAGCTTCGAGCAGGTTGTTGAAATATGACACTTTCTATTGCGGAAAAATTTCCATGGAAGGCATATTTTTGTTTCCCTTCTAACCATCTCACCAATAATTCCCACAAGAAAATGTTCCATCATTTCTGATGGTATCGGTTGACATCCCTTACAATAGGCACATGACAGTCATTGCACATCCAGAGCCTTGTCCCAGGGGGTGTGTTTGATGGCAAGCTGACAGCAATCTCTGTTTCTTTCACCAAATATAATCAAAGATTAAAGGTAAACAAGACATTTTGGTACAAAGGAGAAGACAAGATACAGGAAGGATTTCCCAGTGAAACCTTCCAGCCGAGGCGTGACGGGGAGCAGAGGAGGCGTGAGGAGGAGCAAGCGGAGCAGAGGACCTTGGCCAGATTCGCAGATCTGCGCAGGAAGAGTGAGCTTGGAGAAATTTGGAGGGTGTTGGAGCCCAAATTTGGGCCTGAATTCACGTGCCAAACACCCTCCCAGGCACGTGCCTAGGAGGGTCCGGACGGTCTCCCAGGCTACCAACACGAGCTCTCTAGAATTACTCTTGGTTGATATGTGGTGAATGGAATCAAAACGTCACTAATTTGAACCTGGACGATGGCATGGAGTGGGGAAGGTTAAAGGAAACCAGCGAGGAAACGCGCGAGTGAGGGGGTTCCTCGCTGGTTTCCTCGACAGTTAGACAAACCAAAAAAAATAAAAAACACCTATATCAACTTCTCCATCCCATAATCCATTTGCATTTTTTTTTTAAACACAATGCAAGTTGTTGGACCGATTTTGTGGTGACTTGTCCATTTTTCCCCTACAACCACTGTGATTTGGTTTTTCGAGTTAATTTCGGTTTTCTTATTTTAAGAGAAATATTTCGTATGTAAAAAAAATCGTAAATTTTTTATGATATATGATATATATAATGAATTTTGAGTGTATATTAAATACGTGAAAAAATAAGATGCAAGTAAAATAAATGTATTAAACACATTAAACAAAATCTAAACACCTATAATTAGAAAATCATCAAAAATCAATAAATAGGTAGAAGAAGTGCTAATTAGAAAATTAGGGGGTAGTTTCAAAAATAAATAAATAATAATCTCAAAATTTACGAAAAAAATCTCGAAATTTTTTGAAAAAAAATGTAATTTTTAGTGGGTGTTTTTGTATTTTTATGAAAAATAAAATTTATGAAAAAATGTAATTTTTCTTTCACCCTTTTTATTTTCGTAATTTTAAAATAATTTTGTGAAATCACAATCCTTGTCTACCACTAAACCCAAATGATTTTAGCCCATATCGGAACGGTCAACCACCGAGTTACGCATAAAAATATCGTACAAACCTCGTACATCTAATTAATTTCGCATAATACACATTCAAATAAAAAGCGTACAATTCACCGTAGTAATTTTTTTTCTTCTTGGAGTGAGATCTATGGATTTTGGAAACTAATTTATAGATATTTGATTGTTGTGAACATTTTTTGATCGATTAATTATTAAAACAAACTTACAAAAAAGTATTCGCAGTATATTGATGACAGTTGTGATGATTATGAAAAATAAAGGCGCTTCAAATGATCTTGGAGATACTTCTTGGCTTGATGAGGTTGTATGGATTGTATGGATTGTCATTGAGTTTTCTGCTTACAATTTTTCTTGAAATTTCAATTTGCTGATGTGAACAATGAATTAACATCTCTTATATAAAGATATTTATTTTACTTCGTTTTAGTAATATATATGAAAAATGTTATGAGTAATAACATATGGAATACATTTTTTTCTTCGAATTTCTGATGATATCTCGATTTTATACTCGAACATATATGTATGTCATATCGAATATTTAATTTTTCCCCATATATTTGATTGGATTTTTTTACCTAACCGGAATATTGCAAAAATATGTATTCTTTCCGAATTTTACAGAATCAAACTTTTGCCGGTACTCCTAATTGATACCTATGGGCAAGGTACCAACACATATACTGCTTTAAATTATTGATAAAATTGATTACAAAATATTACTAATTCTGAAAAATTATAACATTTTCCCTTATGAACATTTGCATGTATTGATAACTCAACATCCAAATCAAATCCTAAAATCTATTTATGAATTGTTTGACTAATAATTTTTTTCAAAGAACTACAAGGAAAAATATCTAAAAATCTGAATTGAGAATTGCTAAAATTTGTGAATAATCATCTATAACCAAAATCAAATACATATTACAGTCACCTTGATATTGATTCGTTTGTTTAGTAGATTGGAATTTGAGATAAAAATTAGATGAATTGCATTGGAATAGTTTGATTGAAACATGGGTTCGATAAAACATTAGGGTCAAGAAAATATTTGAATGAGGCAGGTAAAGGCAAACCGCATTTGGATTATGGCAACATGTGATTTTTAAAATAAAATCATTAGAAAAATATTTCTCTTATTCGGATTAAAGCACCTTCATTGGCCCAATATGAATTATTGATTTTCCTATTTACCCCATACACAGCCATGTTTCCTTTCCACGTTCTCTTATTTTCTCCCATATTTCATTTCCTCCATCAAATATCAATCATTTTCTCTATTTTCCTTTTCATCCTCAACTCTCATCTTTCCTCCACTATCTTAATTTTCTCCATTTAACCCTTGACACTCTCATTTCTCTTATTCTTCTTCTATTCGTTATTTTTCATTTCCTCCATAGTACCTTAGAATCTCAAATCCATTTATCATGCAAACCTCACTCGATTTATTTTCTCCATTAAAACCTCACTCTCTTTCTCCCTTATTGTTTATATGTTTTTCCCACTCTCACCAAAAACAAAATATTGGAAAAAATTGTTGCCAATTCACATGGTTTGCTCAAAATCGTGAGAGTTAAAGTTTCACGATTATATGTCAATCAAATTATCTTGAAAATCATTGTTTGAGCTAACTATGTGGCTGCAATAAAATTTTCAAAAAGCAAGTCTTCGAAAAAAATTGTTGTCAAAATTAGGCCAACCGCATGACGCTCAAAATCACGGGTTGAGTAACCCGTTTGCGGTTGAAAGAAGTTTTTCAGATAGCATAATTTTTAAAAGTTATTGTAATTCACATGGTTAGCTAAAACCGCATGAATCTCAGTTTCGCGACTTATTACGTTAAAAATTACAGTTTGACCAAACTATAATAATTCCTAACAACAACCTTTGATTTTGAGGTTGTCACTAAACACTATTACAGTTTGACCAAACTATAAGATAAATTCTAGCTGGCCTGGGTGGCTGCCTGGACGCTCCTTGGCACGCGCATGGGACCCTCCCAGGCACGTGCATGATGAAAATTGGGCGGGGTTTCAGCAGCCAAAAAATTGGGGAAATTTTCGATTTCGAGCTCTTGGTTTATACTCCCCTGAAGCAAGAAGAAACCGAAATTATCTCTTGGTTTATCCTCCCTTGAAGAATAATCGAGAGAGAAAAGGTTTGCAAAAATCAAGAGAATAAGAATCGAGAGAAAACCGAGAAGAAAATTGGATTATCCTCCCTCCCCATCATCGACTCCACCGAGATAACTTGTTGAATCGAGAGAATCAACGATCCATCTCACTTAGAAACCAGAGAAGGTAAGTGCCAAACTTGATTCTATCTTGATTTCTTCTTGTGGGGTTCTAGATCTAGGGTTCCTGACAAAAAAAATTTTCTTTTTTTGTATGTGAGTTATAAGAGCAGTTAGGGGTGGGCAAACGGGTCGAAGATCCGCGGGTTCAAATCGAACCGGACCGTTTAGAGCAAAACGGTCCGGATTTTAATAATGAGTTTTTATATACGGTTCGGATTGGTCCGGATCCGTTATAAAACGGTCCGATTCCAGATCCTATTTTTGAAAAAGAAACGGTCCGGATTGGACCCGTTTCAAATCAAATTAATTGTAAACCCTAAATATGGAACTAAATACTTTGTACTCTTCCAAGCCAAAGTAACTCCACACACATCCATTGCTCTCCCCCTCTCCCCTTCCACAGAGATCAGATTCGAGCTCTCCCTCTCCTCTTCCAAAGAGACCAGAGATCAGCTCATGCCTCTATCTCTCCTTCTCCCACTCCCCTTGCAAAGAGATCAGAGATCAGCTCAGGCTATCTCCCACTCCCTCTCCCCTTCCAAAGATCTCAGAGATTAACTCATCGTTACCCACCAAAATCAGAAGAGATCGAGTCATGTTCTCTCCCTTTCCCTCTCCCTCTCCCTCTCCCTCTCCCCTTCCAAGGAGATCAGCTCATGGTTAACCACTGAAACCAGAAGATATCAGCTCATGGTTACCCACCGAAATCAGAAGAGATTGACAGTGTTGTTGCAACCCAATTTTGTCACCCGCAAGAAGATTCATCATCACTAGAGAAGCTATAGGTAGATCTAGAGATGAAAAGCTTAAGTGAAATGTCCAAAAAGATCGCTGCTTCACTTGAGGAGTAGAGCGCTACATCTCTACTTTGCCTCCTTGAACCACTCAAGATGTCATTCGTCTCATCGACGATGCTCTCTTTCTCTGATCTTTAGTTTTTGGTCATCATTAGGGTTCACTCATCACCGATCGACTCAACCAAGCTCTCCTTCTAGCTTGCACTCATCATCGATTGACTGGGTTAATTAGCAAGTCGTACCTGTATTCATCATACATGACCTATCTTCATAAGGAATCCAAATTTCAGAATCTTCACTACAAACCATAGCTTATCCCCTCTTCATTTAAAGGCTCAGTAAGTAATGGAGACTGAATCAGCTGGTACAAAGAACTTGATGTTGGAGCTCTTTTCGTACTCAAATCCAGAGGTACAACTTCTTATCTTTTCTGGATTTTTATTCGTTTTGATAGCAGTTTAATTGTATGGCAGTTACAAACACCATTCCATCTGTGAAGCGTTATTCATGTTATTAGATCCCATATTTCTGGTTATCATGTTATTCTAGCAGAGAACTGTAAAATGTTATCACTTATTCATATTTAAAGAAGCAGAGAAACCTTTATTAGATTCCATTATCTCTGTGATTTGGATCCGTTTGGAACCGTAAGAACCGGACCGTTCCAAACGGTTCGAGTTAGGTTCGGTTCCAATGTTCAAAATGAGGGGATCTGGACCGGACCGGATCCGTTATTTTTAAACGGTTTGAGTTAGGTTCCTCCAAATTTGGAACCGATCCGGACCATGCCCACCCCTAAGAGCAGTAGTGAATCCTTGACAAGTTCATGCTCATTTCTTTTTTCTTGGTTTCTTTATTTTGGGTTCCTTGAATCCTTGAAAAATTTCTTTATTCTCGAGTTGGAAACTGGGTTAATCTGGAACTTGGTTTCTCATTTCTTGACAAATTCAGGCTCATTTCTTGACAAATTCATGCTCATTTCTTTGTAGTGAATCTTGAAATGCATATATACGTTGTAGTTTTTTGTATGTTGAAGTTTTATTCTTTAGTGTACAGTTGTTGAAGTAGGACCCAAAAAAATAAAACTTAAGCAAAATAGTCTATGTTTTGTATTTAATTTCTTTTTTTATTAAGGGTTTACGATTTTTGTTCAGAAATAGTCTGTACATCTTAGCTTTATGTACTAAAGTTTCAAGATGTTAATGAACTTTTAGACCTTTGTGTGATTTTCGACTTTGTTCGCACGCCTGAATTCCAACAGCCTGTCACACTATACTTCCCTCTTCCTTATATCCCCTCCTGTTGTGACTGGTAACTTCAAACTACGCTTGATTCAATAGCTGATTTATGGTTTGAAATGGAGAAGATCGATGGGTGGAGTTATTCCCAATTTAAAATATCTGTCACTTGATACATACACAATTTAGAAAAGTAATCGAGTTTTGCATTGTGTTGTTCAACACTAGAAACTCTGAAGTATAAAATTGTTGTTTAAGAATAAACACTATCCACATGCGTATCTATCGGGGCATTTATTTTTTTAAATGCAGGAATGGCATTTAGAGCGTACGTTGTCTATCGAGGTCGTCACTATGGAGTATACCTAAACTGGCCCGCATGTTTATCTGCGGTATCAGGGTATAGGGGTGCTTCTTACAAGGGGTTTATGTCAGTCGAAGAAGCTGAGGAATCATACGAGTTGTGGGTTCGCTCAGAAGCGGTGGGGAGAGATTCAGAGGAATCCAACAACAATGAAGATGTCACAGTTAACGATGTAGTTTTTACGATCAAGTCGGTCAATCGAATGATCAAAGAAATGTCACTCAAGGGAACAATGATCCTTGGGCTTACACGAGGGACTTAATCAATACTTTGATAATTGTACTTATTATCTTAGGTTTAATATTTATTCTTAAGCTCTTGGACGAATGATGGAATTATATGTAATGTAATATGTACATACATATGTATTATGTGAATATATTTCATAATCCAATGAAATTTGTGTTTCATATTGTTCTTTTTTTTTTCTTCCGTATGGTATGCTTTTGTTTCATATTATTATTGTTATTCTGTTTTTGAACGCAAGCTGTGGACAAAGTAGCCCCCTGAAAATCCCAGGAAATGATCTTTAGGGGAACATGCCATGATGCACTTGTTTAGTCCTCGTAGAACAACTTTGTTGTTTGTCATACGTGATAAAACAAGGGTATGTCTCATATAATTTTATTTTGGTGATTTGTTGTTTGAGAAGTTTATTTTCTTCCCATCTTCCTGTTTTGAATATGGATGTTGCTCATGTTGTTTGTATATGTAGACACCATTGGAGAATTTGGAACCTGTTTTAAGGGAAGACATTCAGAAGGTAATGATTGTTGCATCATCTGTCAATATAATGGTGTTATGTCTATACTTATTGTATTTGGTTAGTGTGTCCATTTTGGCTGTATTTGCTGCTATTTTGGAAGATCGTTAGCATCATTTATCAGCTTAATCATATTAAGGTGGCAAAAATATATAAATTCATATGCCTCCATCAAGTGTTAAGTAGATGTAGTTTTTTTTAGTAATATAAGTTCATTGATTCATACTGAAATACTGGAAGCAAATAGTCTTCGCTGCGAGGCTATGTAGTTTATAGCACCATACAAGACATTTTTACTCCATGGTGATGTTTTCTTTTTTATGCACTGCAACCATTACTAGAGAGGCAAAAGGGTTTCAATGTATCAGGGAGAACTTGTTTCAGACGATTTGGTTGTTGGGATGATTGATGAAGCAATGAAGAAGCCCTCGTGTCAGAAGGGATTCATTCTTGATGGATTCCCAAGGACAGTAGTTCAAGCAAAGAAGGTTACACTTTCATCCCTCCACCCTTTTGTATTATTATATCATCTGCTTTTTTTTATGGTTATGTTTTTGAAGCCAAAATTTGTCTTATGGGCTTCTACTAATGTATATTTCCAATTTCTGCAGCTTGATGAGATGCTTGCAAAGTAGGGAGCCAAAATTAACATGGCAGGATCCTGTTTAAACAGGAAGGAACATCATTACTATCTGTTTTAGAAACTGATTCACATTTCAATTTGTTGTGTTGTAGATCCATATGAACTGCAGGTTGAATGCAATTACAATGCTCAAATGAGAGTTCCTGACATGGTGTTCGGTGGTTGCAATTACAATGCTCAAATGAGAGTTCCTGACATGGTGTTTGGTGGCTGGAGTTTGAGAGTTTCTTTACTTTACATTTGCAATGTCATGAAAATGATTGTATTGTATTGAAATAATATGTTTGTAACAAGGAAAAATGATTGTATTTTATCTAAAATTCAACAACATTTTTTCAGCAACATCAATCTTTTTCAGCAACATCAATTTGAGAACTCCTCTGTTTCAGCAACATTGTATTGTATTGAAATAATATTGTATCTAAAAGGTGCCATGTAGTACATTGTGTTTAGGCTACATATCAACAAAAATACACCATAAGATCAACATGATTATCAATGAATAACTGCAGGAAAAATGGACGACTTGCAGTATCAATTATAGTCTGATAAACTGAAGTGAAGAAGAAAATACAAGAAATGTCTACGCCGATCATAAAATATGTTTTATCCACCATAAAGGACTCAATGCTACTCAAATTGCAGCAAACAAACAATGTACTAGAAAACAGCAGTGTCAAAGTTCATCCAAAAACTCATTAGAAAATTCAACAAACTATCTGACAAAAAATTATCAGCAAATAAAACAGAATGTAACAACAAATTTTCAGCAAATTCATCAAAATTTTGAGCATCAAATTATCTGACAGAAAATTCACAATTGAAACAACATGCAAACTATCTGACAGAATTCACAATTGAATTCAAATTTTCATCAAATTCACAATTGAAACAACATGCAAACTATCTGACAAAATTTTCGAGCATCAAATTTTCAACAAATTCATGAAAGCTCTTGCATACAAATCTGACAGAATTTAAATCAAAATCATCCGACAGAAATCTGTAGAAAACAAATCTGACTGGATTTTCAAGCATAAAATTTTCAGCAAATTCAACCACTTAAAAAGTTTCAGCAAATGCAGCATTCATTTTCAGCATTCAACATCTTCATTTTTAGCATCTTCATTTTTAGCATCTTCACTGCTTAAACTCATCATTTTCAGCATCTTCACAACATTTTCAACATCTTCACAGCATTTAAATTTTCAGCAACTCATCTTGAAGGTGGTGGCTGCAAAAAAAAATATATATATATATAAAAAATATAAATAATTGCAACAGTACTAAGAAATAGTGTGACTAGGGGTGGGCACGGGACGGGATGGGACGAGATATACCCATTCCTATCCCATCCCGTTCATACGAGATCGGGACGGGACGGGATGGGAAAAATCTCATCCCAACCTCGTCCCATCCCAAACGGGTTCGGGACGGGACGGGATCAGCATGCTAATCTGAAAGTCTTGAGCCTGGAAGCCTGGAACAGTCTTGAGTTTGTTATAAGGCAAATCTTGTTAAGTAATTCAATGCTGAAAATTAAGAACGATGAAATTTTCTACATGTCTATATGCTACTATAGACAATTAAAATATTCTGTTGAATGAGTTTCCAGTATTCAGTGAACGTGAATTTATGATTCAGCTAGATGCTTCATTTTTGCAGTTTTCTATGTCAGTGATCTTTGTAATGATCCCAATTTTTTTTTGTGTCTGGTTTTGATGATTTGTACTTGTGTCTTTCCTCACAACTTGAGCTTTTAACAAAAAATGTGTATTGGCACACTAACAAAAAATAGTGTTCAATGAAATGTACAGAAATGGGTATTGGCACACTAACAAGCTTTTAACAAGAAATGGGTATTGGCACACTAACTATGAAATAAAAATATTAATAATTAATATTAATTAATTAGTTCGGGACGGGACGAGATTGGCGGGATTGAAAATCTCCATCCCATCCCATCCCATTCTAGATCGGGACGGGACGGGATCGGGATGAAATTATTCAATCCCATTAAGTCCCAAAAAAATTGGGACGGGATCGGGACGGGAACAGGATCGCGGGATGGGATGCCCACCCCTAAGTGTGACCCCTTAGTTTATATACCTGTGACATCAATGAAAATTATTGATCCATGAATGAGATTAGAATACCAGATTGTGACCCCTTTGTTTCATCCTTCAACCTGACAAATACAAATCATAAGTGAACAATCATAAGTGATAATACGCGTCAGTAAATATATTAAATTCAAACCTGTGTATTTGGATTTAATGAATGAGGTGTCAAATATTCTAACCCAGACCTTCCAATCTGGGAACAACCCTACAAATGACGTGTACATAAAATTTAATATTCTAGACTTAAAAAATTATTTCATAAAAACATATTGCAAAACATACCACATTCTTCTCAAGGGTCTGATCTTTATTTGCTTATTTTTTTTCTTATGTATCTTTTTACAATATTTTTCGACTGTGGATTGCATCATTGAATTAGATCGTCAGCCTTTGCTACGAACCGGTAATGGACTATGAATGTTGGATTGCATCCCAGAACTAGTAGTATTGGAGCCAATTTCAAATAACCCATGTGAATCAACATCCTCATCACTATCATCAGTTTTGAGTTGCTCCATTTTCAAAGTTGTCCATTCATGAACTTGGCATGTCTTCTTTTCATCATCAGCGACATAGTCGGCCATTTTTCATTGAAGTGACTGCACATCTTCTCAAACCTTTGATTTGCAGGCTTCATTCCCTAATCTGAATAAACAATCTTAACCTTTGTATGCGCCATTTTCACATCTTTCCTCCACTTCCGAATGACATATTTATCTGGTACAACATGAATATTTCTTTCAAACAATACTTTCAATACATGTCTGCATAAGATCCCCTTGAACTCAAACAATTGGCAATTACACTTGATATTGAAGTCGGCAACGTTAAAATATACTATATAATTGACTGAACGTTGTCTATCTCCTATCACCAAGTCTTGTCCAACAATCTATAACTTCACTACGAATTGTACAACATATATTCCCTGCAATCTCTTATTGGAACTCCTTAAATTTTTTTGTACTATAGGCAGTTTGAAAAGTTTTCTCTATTGCATAAGGAGTAATGCAAGGGATCTGTCGGTTAAACGATTTGAAGTCCGCTTCAATTTTCTTTTGAACCTTACTTCGTAGTGCATTCTCATATTGTTCAACGAATTGCTTCAAAGTGGTATTCGAATTTACATAACCATAAAAAAAAACATTCATGCTTTCACTCATTTGAGTTGAAGACATCCCCGCCCAGAAAGTAGATCTTTGATATGTTGGCACCCAATGCATTGTTTCAAAATATAATCCTTTCAACTAATCATTTTCTTGCAGACAATATTTCTCAATGAAACCATGTCAATTTACTTCAAACTCTTCATGAGACAAGGAATCGTAAATTGCTCTTTGCATTGCAAACTTTATTGCATTATATTGATTGAAATCGGACAACTTTTCAAGCAACTTCTTCATAATATGCCACAAGCACCATCTGTGTCGTGTGTTGGGAAATACAATTTCAATGCCCATCTTCATTGCCCTATCTTGATCAGTGATTATAGCCGTCGGAGCATTGTCATTCATACACACAAGCCAAGTTTGGAAAAGCCAAACAAACTCTTCAATGGTCTCACCACTTATCAATCCACATCCGAAAAGAATTGACTGATCGTGGTGGTTCACCCCAACAAAAGGAGCAAATGGCATCTCATACTTATTTATTAAGTATGTAGTGTTGAAGGTAACAACATCTCCAAACTCCTTGTAAGCTGCTCTGCTTCATGCATCAGCCCAAAAGACATTTCTCAATCTACCTTTATTGTCCAAATCCAACATATAAAATAAATCAGCATTGTTAGCTTACATTTTTTGGAAGTAGTTATGAATGGCCTCCGCATCCCCTTCCCCAAGCCTCAACCTCCTCATTTTATCCAGATAATTGTAACAATCTTTTTGAGAAAAAGACAGATTATCATGACCACCAGCTTCAAGCCTTCAACCACACATGAATTAAAACTCTTATTTGGCTTAATACCCGCTCTATCATTATAATCCAGCTTCTTCTTCACATACGAGCTCATAACTCTATTTTTTCGGATAAAATCTAGATTTTTCGGGGCTCAATTCATGATTGTGATCAAGTGTTACCTTTGTCACTAACACTGTTCCATCAGAGCGAATTTTAGCCAAACATCCACATTTAGTTGTACCCCGCTTTTTTTACAACATTTTGTGATTGACTTTTATGCTGCCCATAACGACCACATGCAAGCGTAATGAATATAGGTTTTCCATTTTCATATTTTTTCGCATTATTTATTTTCACTGGAAATCTCATTTTATTACCATAATCATGAAAATATCGTTGGTACTCATTAATGCTGTTGAACTGCATCCATTCTGTGGGATCCATTATCTCTTCTAAATTTTCTTCATTTTCCATCAATTCATTATCTTTTACACTATCTATTATTGAAATATTTGCTATAACATACAACAACTGTTATAACATAAATGCACAACTAATAGCTTGAGGGAAATTCAAAACATAGAATCACTACTGAGATTCTATCTTTGATCTGTTAGAACGAACGATGCCGATACTAGGGTTCAGCTAGTATAACGAGATGTTCAATTAATAACAGATATTGGATAGTCAGATATATCGAATTTTATTTATTTATTTAATACATTATTTATTTAATATGTACAATAAATACAGAAAGATGAAAGCTTAAGAACAGAAGGAAAGACTTACAATTCTTGCAGACATTTTTGTAAACTATTCGAGAGAACGGTGTCGATACTAGGTGCGAGCTAGTATAACGAGATGTTCAACAAGAATAAATCTTAGAAAGTTTTGAAAGAAAAGTTTTTGAAAAAAAAAACCATGTAGTTTTATTTCGACAGAATGCTCTTTTCAAGTAACAACAACACTCATTCTGGAAAAAGAACATATCAAGCAAGATGCATAGCAAGCCAAACCTTACAACATTCACACAATTCAATTCCATTTACCATATTATCTAAAATCATATGAAAATACACCAACAATTACATCAATCTTTTAATTCATTGAACTATAAGGCATCACCCAACACATTGTCCCTCAAAATTAATTAAAAAAAATGTTCGGATCCCTGAAAATTGACAGTTTAAAATATTTAATTTGCTTGGTTAAACAATGGCAGCCATAATTTTGCTTGAGTTTTTTTATTTTTTGGGTCCTACTTCAACAACTGTACACAAAGAATAAAGCTTCAACATACAAAAAACTACAAAGTATATATGCATTTCAAGATTCACTACAAAGAAATGAGCATGAATTTGTCAAGAAATGAGAAACCAAGTTCCAGATTAACCCAGTTTTCAACTCGAGAATAAAGAAATTTGTCAAGGATTCAAGGAACCCAAGATAAAGAAACCAAAAATAAAGAAATGAGCATGACCTTGTCAAGGATTTAAGGAACCCAAGATAAAGAAACCAAAAATAGAGAAATGAGCATGACCTTGTCAAGGATTCACTATTGCTCTTATAACTCACATACAAAAAAAGAAAAAATTTGTCAGGAACCCTAGATCTAGAACCCCACAAGAAGAAATCAAGATAGAATCAAGTTTGACACTTACCTTTTCTAGTTTCTAAGTGAGATGGGTCGCTGATTCTCTCGATTCAACAAGTTCTCTCGGTGGAGTCGACGATGGGGAGGGAGGATAAACCAATTTTCTTTTCGGTTTTCTCTCGATTCTTCTTCTCTTGATTTCTACAAACCTTTTCTCTCTCGATTCTTCTTCAGGGGAGGATGAACCAAGAGCTAATTTCGGTTTTCTTCCTGCTTCAGGGGAGTATAAACCAAGAGCTCGAAATCGAAAATTTCCCCAATTTTTGGCTGCTGAAACCCCGCCCAATTTTCATCATGCACGTGCCTGAGAGGGTCCCACGCGCGTGCCAAGGAGCATCCAGGCAGCCACCCAGGCGCGCCTCCCAGGCCAGCTAGAATTTCTCAAACTATAATAATTCCTAACAAAAACTTTTGATTTTGAGGTTGTCACTAAACACTCTTTAAAAAACTCTCGGAAAACACTTTATATACGCTAAGCAAAACTCTATATATATATATTTGTATTTATATTCTACACAGCGAGGAACGAGCGAGGAAATGGGCGAGGGAAGCGACGTGGCGGGGTGGGGACCGTCCACCCCACTCAGGATGCGTGCCGTCGTTTTGGTGCGTGCATCTCGAGTGGAGTGGACGGTCCCCACCTCGCCACGTCGCTTCCCTCGCCCATTTCCTCGACATTTAGAGGAAATGGGCGAGGAAACCAGTGAGGTGGAGGGAGGGGAGCCATTCACCCCTTCGAGATGCGTGTAAGAAAAATCAACGCACGCATCTCGAGGGGAGTGAATGGCTCCCCTCCCTCCACCTCACTCCCCTCACTGGTTTCCTCGCCCATTTCCTCGACATTTAGCATCTCTCTTTATTTTTTTAAGAGTTTTTCTAGATGTCGAGGAAATGAGGGGGAGGGGTCCACCCCCTTGGGATGCGTGCAAAAAGTCAACGCACGCATATCGAGGAAGGTGGACGGTTTCCACCCCCTCCACCTCATTTCCCTCGCTCGTTTCCTCGCCCGTTTCCTCGACATTTAGAATTTCTCTTTTTTTAAATAACCACTGGGCTATGCAAGCGAGATAATCCTCAAAGCTCCATTGGAATGAACTTTGGCTCAATCAAACTCTTGTGTTGAAATTGGGGAAGGCAACTGGTGACCGATCTTCAGAAACTCCGGCAAACATCAGCAACCATTCACCGGAATCCGACCATCTTAGGCCAACTCCGTTACGAAGGTAGGTCCGCGCCACAAGATCTTTATCTCTCATTCCATTCAAATCGATCGATTAAGGTTTCAAATCAAACCCATTTCTGACTTCAAACCACCGATCTCTCTCGCTAACTAATTTCAGGTTTCATTAGACTCCAGTCTCTACTCAACTAAGGTATGCAGCAAATGTTACTTGTTGCTTGAATTCACTTCGATTTGTTTTGTTTTTTTTTTGTTTTTTGTAATTTGGATGTTTGATTCCTACAGACAAGCACATTAACGTATTGGGGTTTTCTTATTTGTTGAGCTAGCTGCTTTGATGTAAGTCTCTTTATGATCTCTCTCCCATTTGATTGTTGTGATGGATTTATGATGTAATTCAGAAAAACCCGAAAATCAAACACACCCTTAATAATTTAGAAGCTACGGAACCAATGTGGAGCTTTTGAGCTGTGTTAATGCATCGTTGTGTTGCTGCATTATGTTAAGTAAAAAAAAATGCTCCCATGAATTAGAAATTTTGCTTATGATACCAATACCCTTCAAATGGATTGTAAATTATTACAATTTCGAGTACGAAGGTTTCACGAATTTTACTTAATCACTTCCCTTATCGTTAATGTCACACAAATACATTGAAGATGAACAATTCATTCTCACCTAATCCTACATTCAAATATTATTGCACTAGGAATATGGGTGTTGATGGTTTGGATTCCTATTGTCTTAGAATAGGAACTTGAAATAGGAACTCGTTTCTGTGTGTCTATTTGAGTTCTTAAAAGTTCCAATCCCAGTCCTCAAATAGGCTGTATCAATATTTGGAGAGGGTAGAAACTTTTATTTTGAACCAAACACACCCCAAGTGAGATTAATGTCATTTATTTTTGGTTAAATATGCTGTTAAGGAGTAAACCAGCTCTAATGATTTGTGACATGAAGTATACGCAGTTGTTCATAAAAGACAAAGTTGTTGCAGAATCAACGGTGTTTGGAATGAGGATATGTGCTCTTTGATTTATGGTATTGAGTAGGTGTTTAGTGAATATTGCTACCGATTTTCTTAGTTCACTCTTGTTGTTTGTAGATTTCGGTTGGTCTTCACTCTTACACAGTATACTAGTTTCTAGTTGGTCGTGATTTATCTTCTTCATCTTCATTGTGAAGTTCTCTGCTGCATTTAAAACCTTAGATCACCTCCATTACGATCAATCATGGCTCCTCCAGCACAAGCGCCAAAATCTCAGTCTCCATCTCAACCTTCCGGGTAAGTTGATCTTCCACTTTGCTCATTTTCTTCTCATCCAATTTACAAATCAAGCTCTGAAACCCTAATTCACGTTCACAGTAAAGGAGAAGTTTCAGATTTGAAAGTCCAACTTCGCCAGCTTGCTGGAAGCCGAGCACCAGGCACAGATGACTTGAAGCGGGAGCTCTTCAAGAAGGTGATCTCTTATCAGACAGTTGGAATCGATGTCTCGTCGCTGTTCAGTGAAATGGTGATGTGTTCTGCTACACATGACATTGTGTTGAAGAAGATGTGTTACCTCTACGTTGCGAATTACGCAAAAGGGAATCCTAATCTTGCGTTGCTTACGATCAATTTCCTTCAGAAGGATTGCCGTGATGAGGATCCGATGATCCGTGGGCTTGCATTGAGGAGTTTGTGTTCTTTGAGAGTGGTGAATTTGGTGGAGTATTTGGTTGGACCTTTGGGATCAGGGTTGAAGGATAACAATAGCCATGTGAGGGCTGTTGCTGCAACTGGTGTTTTGAAACTGTATCATATCTCAGCTTCAATGTGTATCGATGCGGATTTTCCATCGATGTTAAAAACCCTGTTGCTTAATGATCCTGATAGTCAGGTTTGTGCCCATTATTTAGTTCAAAGTCATTATTTGTGTATTATGTTGGGTTGTATTGACACTTGAAGCAATTTTGAAATAAGAGCACCTAAGGAAATATACTGGTGATCAAGGAATGGGTTTTTTTCGCCATCTTCTAAGACTTCGGTTGGGGCTCTTGTTAACATTGCTAGACAGTATTGGCCAACTATTTCTACAATTTTTATTTTTTTGCTCCCAGTTTGAGATTATTCCTAAAAATGCATATTCTCTCTATGATTTATTGACTCTACTATAACGCTCATTTGCCAGGTGGTTGCAAATTGTTTATCTGCCCTACAAGAGATTTGGACCTTGGAAGGAAGTACCTCTGAGGAAGCTTCCAGGGAGAGAGAAATTTTACTTAGCAAACCAATTGTCTATTATCTCTTGAACAGGTCTGTTTCTAAAGTTCAAATTTCAGTTTCTTAACTTTTAAGTTTTAGCTATTTGTAACAAAGATGGTTTTAATATGTTCTTATGGAATGAAAGAAAGGATTTTCCGTGATGAATCTTTAGTTTGACAAAGGCTCTTGAAATGACTGCTTTTAATGTTTTACATTATACATACAAATGTTGTGATAATGCTAGTAAAATATATGTCATTATATTAATGCTTCATGGGATTATTTTCTCCTTTTTTTTTGGCAGTGGTAGAGTATGTAAATGTGTATAGTTAATGACAATTTTTCGTCAGAATAATGTATAACCCATCAACCTTGCAGGATCAAGGAATTCAGCGAATGGGCACAATGTCTTCTACTTGATTTGGTATCCAAATATTTACCAGCTGATAGCAATGAGATATTTGACATTATGAATCTCCTTGAGGATAGACTTCAACATGCAAATGGTGCGGTCGTCTTGGCAACTATCAAGGTGTTTCTACATATGACCTTGTCCATGACTGACGTTCATCAACAGGTATTTGCCAAATTGACCCTGTTCAGTAATATGATGCATTCCTGTGTTTATGGATGCAAATTTTAGAAGTGTAGATTCCACTAAAGAACACTAGTGTGTAAGAAGGCTGATTTTATTGCACTGATTACACCAGTTATGATTCATACTCCCCCCTCCCCCCCCCCCAAAAAAAAAAAGGATAGGAGAAAGAACATGGCTCTAAACAGAGCAAATTACGAATAAAACATTCTTTTTTCAATAAAAAAAAAATACGCCCCATAAATATTCCCCCAAAACCAAACAAGAGCTTTATAAGAAATTAGTGTTGTTGGACCTCATTCCTCGCTTGAATTTTTTCACGTGGGTGGTTCTTCATGGTTGCCTCCTGACAACAGACAACCTTGCTCGGAGAGATATTCAAGTCAGAAAGTTGTGCTCGCTGTGCAATATCTTTGATGAGTCGATTGAACACTTGCTGGTTCATTGTGAGTTCAACCAAGAGATTTTGTTGAAGTTTATGGCTAAATTTAGGGTCCTTATACCTTTAGGGGGGAGTCTGAAAGTTTTGTTCATCTGTTGGAAACGTGATAATCTTTTAATACTAGGAGACTAGATATAGCACCATGGCCCCACACTATTATTTGGTGCATTTGGAAGGAAATTTACGCGTGTACCTTCAAGGGTAAATCAAGGTCACTCAACCAACTTTTCATGGGGATAAGGGAGTGTTTTTGGAGATGTGGTAACTCTTGCGACTCTAATGTATGCTTCTTTTCATTTTGTGAGTTCCTCACTCACCTTCTTCCCGTTTTATGAATGAATTCTTCGCTCTTGTTTTGCTTTGAAAAAAAAAAAAAGAATAAATGAAATAAAAATTCATTGGTGCTACTCGTGTTACTATAGTTGCATGATATGCTCGTAAGTCTAAAGAATTACTAAGTTCGAAGGAATGTGATAGAGTTGATCTATACATGGAGTGTCTGAGTGTCCAAAATGTGTGACCACGGGAATATTAAAAGAAACAAACTTGTTATAGTTCTTCTTACAATATGTAAAAGAAATCATTTTCCTCAATATGTTCGATGATACATTGGGTCCAAAACAGTGGGCGGCTTTAGAAGCCAGAACACTCTTCATATCAACCTGATACCTTGAAGCATGCAACTCAGAGAATTGTAACCTTTAAGGTTTGTCTGGAGGCTCAAGTCTTATTAACCTTGTCTGACCACCAAAAAGATGTTGACTGCCCTCTTGTAAGTGTAGAATCATGTTCTCATTAATTTTGTGTTGAACTTTCCATTCAAACGCATGTGTTGCACGTGCTTATCTTCTGTAAGGTTGTGACAAATATATTTGAATATTTTTTTACCCAATATATCGTTTGGATCAATGGAAAAAGGGTGATTTCATCTCCAAAATCTTTTGATGGATTCAAATCCATCAATAAAAACTTCAAAATGTATATACGCCTTAGTGGCTCGAGAAAATTTGGTTCTCATGGAGTTTGGTCTCGTCGAGGGTACGCCAATTTATTTTGAATGTTTTGTTATCATATCCATATTCCTCGTTTATGTGAAAGTAAATACTTTTGTGTTCGTAATGTTTCTTGCATTGAAGTTAGAGAGGAACGTGTCTGTACTTGTTGTATCATAATCTGGCAATGAGTAGTTTCCACAAAATCCAATCTTTCTCAGTAATGTGTTCCTTCCTCAAACTCAACAGTATTATTCCATTTAAGTTGAGAAATCTGACATTACACTCTGTAGCATTATGAAGTTGAAAATGAATTTACCAAACAGGGTACATACAAATCCCGAAAGGTGAATAAGATTCAACTTTCATATGCATTAACAACAATTTTCTTTTGAACTTCAACACTGTCTCTCATTGATGAACCTCTGTTTTAAATTCCAATCATTGAACCTTGCGTCCTCTTGGGTAGAGAGAAAGCAATTGGCATTCGTGCCTAAAAACTTTGCCACAGGAAATATTGATACCTTCGAACCCCATTCAAAACCTTCATTTTCAAATATCAATAATTGGAGATAAGAACCAATTAACTGATAAAGAGAAAGAAGATGAAGATAATAAAACCTTCTAAATCCTTAGATTTTGCAGAGATAGTTGTAGCGATACTGGATCACAACAATATCATCTCTGGAATTATAGTTGCAGATCTTGCCGATTTTGTCACTCGCCATTGCACCTTAGGGTTTCTCTAACGTTCAATATATCCACTGCAAGTTCAGTACCTTATTGGTCTACAAAGAGGTACAGAGGTGTCATTGGATTACAGTACAATCTTCTTTGGATAATATCCTTAAAGCATTCTCCTCTAGGCGAGCACTCTGCATTAAGCGAGATTTCACGGTGGGAACCTTGAGAATACCCAATCATCACATTGAGAGAAGAAGGACCGGACGCTTCTATGTATTTAAGGAGGATAAGTGGTGACTTGGGGTTTTAATCTCGTCGGTCGATTCTAATCTCGGCATATGACATGACAAGGGAAATAACCGAAGAGTAAGAAGAATAATTGGAAAGAACTTTGCATTCACAGGAGAGAGAGAGAGGCCAAGGGGTTTTAGTTGCAAACGTACTCTTTGGGATGAACTACATCTCTCACCTTGACCAGGGTTTTCCTTTTATATTATAGATAAATGCCTTTTTTTTTTAATGGTGTTAAATGTGCATGAATTTCTTTGACCCTTTTCTTGGTTTCTTTCTTACACTGCTTTTACTTCATTAGCATGTTACATCTCAAGGACATGTGTTGCTGATTCACTTCCCTGAAGATGCTAAATTAACGTCAATTCTTAGTCAGCAATTATATGTACTCATTTTTTATTTATTTATTTATTTATTATTATTTTTTTTGAAAGGCAAGCAGGGTTTTTATAATTATATGTACTCATTAATAATTGCTTGATGGAATTTTTTTGGCTATAGGTATATGAACGCATCAAAGCTCCACTGCTCACCTTAGTGAGCTCTGGAAGTCCAGAGCAATCTTACGCCGTGTTGAGCCACTTGCATATCTTGGTTATGCGTGCACCAATTCTTTTTTCGTCAGATTACAAACACTTCTATTGCCAGTACAATGAGCCATCATACGTAAAGAAACTGAAGCTTGATATGCTGACTGCAGTGGCAAATGAGAGCAACACGTATGAAATCGGTCAGTAGTTCCTTTCTGGATCGTGACTAACTAAAGTCCTATTATGTCAGGACCGTTGCATCAGTTTTCCCTTTTATTTGGTGTCTCCTGTTACAGGTATTGTCTTGCGACATTGGTTTCTATTATGCATGACCTTGTCGATTTCATTTCAGTGACGGAACTATGTGAATATGTTGCAAATGTCGATGTGACTATTGCAAGAGAGTCTGTACGAGCTGTTGGGAAAATAGCATTACAGCAGTATGACGTGAATGCAATTGTTGACAGGCTTCTTCAATTTCTTGAGATGGAAAAGGACTACGTGACTGCTGAGACATTGGTAAGTAGTAATTCTTTTTCCTGAATGATGTGCAGTTTCTCATCATATTGGATCTGCAGTTAAGTCTAGTCTGATTGGCTTGTCTGTAGGTGCTTGTGAAAGATCTTCTCAGAAAGTATCCTCAGTGGAGTCATGATTGTATTGCAGTTGTTGGAAATATCAGCAGTAAAAATGTGCAAGAACCTAAAGCCAAGGCGGCCTTTATATGGATGCTGGGAGAGTATTCTTATGACATGCTTGATGCTCCTTATGTTCTGGAAAGTCTTATTGAAAACTGGGAGGACGAGCATTCTGCAGAGGTAATGTATGAATATATAATTTTTAAAGTTAAACATCATTAGTAAGCCATTCATACTGTATGTCATAGACATATATTCTGGGTTGAGGATTAATCTGTATTTGTTTCTAGATGCATTTCTTTTGGTGAATTGTATCGAAACTGTGAAGTTGTTACCATCTCTTGCTTCAAAAACAGTAACATTAATGAAAATTCGTAGATAAGACATTCATGTTTCACTTAATTCGATTTACACAGATACATTTAATAAGATCTGTTACTGAAAACTATTTAAGAACCTCTAGCAGTATTTCTGGGCTGAACTTGCTAGGAGCCTGGTTCAGGATATGTGGTGCTATGCTCAAGGCAGGCTTCCAATCACACTTGTGTTGTGTAAATTTATCTTGCTCAGTTCAAGGCTTCATTCATTTTACTCATCTTATCAGTTATCAGGCTCCATCCAAGTTTATCCCGAGCCATTGGGGTTTTCAAAAACTCCATTAGCTGATAGCCTGATACATTGGGCAATGATTTTATTTTATTTTATATTTTATTTTATTTTTTGTGAAAAAAGTATAACCAGGGGTGGAGCATAGACTGCAACAATTGCCTATGATTATCAATAAAACAAAAAAATTGGTTAGATATTGATGTTTTCAAAAGGGGAGCAATTTATGAGATTAGTGCTTTAAATTTTGATGGGATACTGTAGCAAATTTCGCCAGGAACTCTCTCTGCTCCCACCCCCACCCCCTCTCCTCCTCCCTCCTCTTCACTACAAACTTTGTGAGTTTTTTTTTAGTATTTTTGACCTGAGATCCTTGAGATATTTGGTGAAGATTGGAAAATTTTATAAGCTTCTAGACTAGGGATCTGAAGTAAACTGTGGCCTTCAAGAGTGGAACATGTGATCTATAAGGTTCTGTGTTTAATACATACTTATTCTTTTCTTCTGGATTGGTAAAAGTGGTACAAGTACAAATCTAGATGCGAAAATATTCCTTATTAAACTGTAATGCTAAATATATGTATAGCAGAGATTTAGCCTTCAGTGCTTTTGAGGCATCAAATTTCAAAGTGTTTCGTTTCAGTTGAATATGTGAGTTTATTCATTAAAGGTAGGAGTGTGAAATTAATCAATTATTAATATGTGAAATTTCTGAAGGTAGTCATTTGCTATTGTAATTTCTAGTTGTGAAAACTTTTTTGTGTCAGTCTGTAATGCTAAATATATATATGGCAGAGATATAGCCTTCAGTGCGTTTGAGGCATCATATTTCATAGTGTTTGGTTTCAGTTGAATATGCGACTTTATTCATTTAAGGGAGGAGTGAAATTATTAATATGTGAAATATCTGAAGGTAGTCTTTTGCTATTGTAGTTTCTTAAATAATGGGAGCAAGTTTCTTGTTTCAAATTGAATTCTCGAATCAAATGTTCTGTCTTGTTACATTCCAGTGGCCCGTATCAATGATAGTATTGTATGAATTGAAAAAATAAAATAAAAAATAGAAGATTTGGCCTCTCAAATTTCTTTGCCTAGTGGACGGTTGCTAAACTAAAAGTCGAATCAAGTCATATATTATTTCTCCGTGCTATGCAGGTTCGATTGCACCTTCTCACCGCAGTGGTAAAATGTTTCTTTAGAAGACCACCCGAGACCCAAAAAGCACTAGGAGCTGCACTTGCTGCAGGTCTTTCTGATTCTCATCAGGTGAGACTTTGATTAAATGTTATATTGTTGGAAGTACATAGACCTTGATGCCTTTGTCTTAAAACAGTTTATGCTTGGATAATGTAGTAAATGGTGAATTCACTGCAGGATGTTCATGACAGAGCCTTATTCTACTACAGGCTTTTGCAATACAATGTCTCTGTAGCAGAATGTGTTGTGAACCCTCCTAAGCAAGCAGTTTCAGTCTTTGCAGACACTCAGAGTAATGAAATAAAAGACCGCATATTCGATGAGTTTAACAGTTTGTCTGTTATATACCAGAAGGTGACAGATTTTTCTTCCTTACCATTATATTACTTGGTTCATGTCTATGCCCCATTCATTAAATTGTAGTTCCTTTATAGAGATGATTGGCTTGTGATTTTTTCATTCTTAGGGAGATGTAGACAGAGAAAGAAAAGAAATTTAGATATGGTTGTGACACAGTCCACTGCGGAAGAAAGTGTTGTTTCAAAGAACGTGGGCTACTTATTTTTGCAGCCACCCTAGGATCTTGTTTATTCTCATTACATGAATACCAGGATCAGGGAATCCTCCAATGGACTAGTTGATTCCCTCAAAGAAAATATGCACATAGGCATTTATTTTTCTGTTCTGTATATTCAGGACATCTATCTCTTACTGACCCAAAAAATGTGATGCTTCATGCTAAAAAGTTAATCAAGCTAACGAGTCTAATTCACATGAAAATGATAACAATACGAAATCAAGCTTCAAGCCCTGATCACAATAAATGCTTTCCTAACAAATTGGAAATTGCAATAAAAATGAACACATCTACCAATAATATTAATCCCTGACTCAAAATTGTAGAAACTATTTCCATAATACAGTTAGGACTATTGAAGTGCCTTGAAATTGTTTTCCCTAAACCTTCGTAAGTTGAATGTGATCTCTCCTAGTTATGGATTCAAAGCAGTATGTATATATGACAAACTCACCACAATTGCTAAAGCATAAAGAAGATAGACATACTTGTTGGGGTCTGCTTGGTGAAACATTGCAGCATCTTTCCTGGAGTTTGTCTTACACTTTCATAAGGAAAACGTGTTTGTTGAAGTTTCAGAACTCATACATATCCTTTTCCTAAAAATCGGACCATAGTGGCAATGTAACATATAGAGCTATTTGTTAACTGCTCTCTAACTGTTTCTGTGAGCTGATTCCGTTTATTCATTAATTACTATCAGCAAGCACTGATATTATCTTGTATTCTTAAAATCCATATTTCAATTTCTGAAATATTTGGAATGGAATCATTCTTTTTCATGACTGAGGCTTGTTTAAATGTTGCAGCCATCATACATGTTTACTGATAAGGAACACCGGGGACCATTTGAATTTTCCGAAGAAATTGGAAATATATCTATCGGAGCACAAACTGTAGATAATGTTATGTCAGTCCATAGAGTTGAAGCAAATGATAATGATCTCCTTCTAAGTACTTCCGAGAAGGAAGACACCATAGGTCTTAGCAACAATGGTTCAGCATCATATGATGCTCCTGCATATGATGCTTCCAACATAGCTCATGTTGCTTCACAGACACAATCAGAAACAACATTTCCAACTACCACCATGCCGACATATGGTGGGCTTCCTAGCTTGGCTTTTGATGATCTACTCGGTTTAGGCCAACCCGATGCACCTCCACCTGCAC
Source organism: Berberis thunbergii (assembly GCA_003290165.1). Taxonomy (NCBI): domain Eukaryota; kingdom Viridiplantae; phylum Streptophyta; class Magnoliopsida; order Ranunculales; family Berberidaceae; genus Berberis; species Berberis thunbergii. Next base: position 408,855 of record QNQO01000875.1, on the reverse strand, counting down.
GTGCGCCTTCACCTCCTCTTTTGAAGCTCAATTCAAAAGCAGTTATAGATCCTACCACTTTTCAGCGAAAATGGGGCCAGTTACCAGTGTCTTTCTCACAGGTTTATTTTGCTATTTATTTTCCTTCATCCATTCATTTAATATTTTGAGTGTTGTTGGTAAATATCTGCAATTCCTATCATGTAAAATTTCGGGAATCCTCTAGTGTTTTACATTGCTTCAGGTATGGTATTTTTTGCAATGACTTGATGGTTCAAGTCATTTATTTTGTTTTTATTTACAGTTAAGTTTTGACTTTATCCTCCTGCTTGTGGTTGGTGGCAATGTAAATACACGATCCTATTCTTCTATTTCTGCAGGTCTTCTGAACTAGAAACTATTTGGAAAGATGATATTCTTTTAAACTCATTGACGAGATTATTTCAGTATGGGAATTTATTGTTGACTGCAGCTTTTTAGACCTTGATGGCATTGCCTATTTTAATTCTCTTTGGATAGAAACATTCAAATTGGCATGAGTACTTACATTTGCATAATACTTCACTTTTTTATTGCATCACCAGTCCTTGATCCCAGAACTTGTATAAGCCTTCCTTACATTAAATTGTTTTCTTTGCAGGAATGCTCCATAAGCCCCGAAGCAGCAGCATCCTTGACCAGCCCGCAAGTCCTCCTTAGGCACATGCAAGCCCACTCCATCCAATGTATTGCTTCAGGTGGTCAAGCTCCAAACTTCAAGTTTTTCTTCTTTGCTCAAAAAGCAGAGGAATCGGCAACATTCTATCTTGTGGAGTGCCTCATCAGTACATCTTCAGCAAAGGCTCAGATAAAAATCAAAGCTGACGATCAGAATACATCTGAGGCATTCTTGACGTTATTTCGATCTACGTTATCCAAATTTGGGAGTTCTTAATCATACTTGTTGTATTTTGTTCTCCAGAGGACTCAATGCCAATTGTTCCCCTCCCCGTGTTACCATTTTGTGAGAGATATCTTCTGATAGTTTTCTCAGCAACAAACCTCGAGACACCTGTGTTCTAGTAATGTTTATGAAGCAAACACTTAGTTTCTCTGAAGTCTAACTTGGTTGTGCGGCCATCTACTCCTCTTAAGGCTCAGGTTTGTGTTAGTTGTCATTGTTTACCAGCTTTCAACTTCAAATGAACAATAGCAATCGCATTTGAATATTGGTCAACTAGCTCAATTGGTAGACCTAATCAAGTTTGAATCTGAAGAAGCAATGATCAAAGCTATGGCAAGAGAGAAATGTAATATCAAAGGGTACACTCGCTTTCAAAATTGGATTCTTCTTTTGATAGTAAGAGAGACTCCCGCAACAAACCGGTATGGATCGAACTCCCTCGTTTACCATTGATTTTTTTTCAACCTAAACTTCTCAAAATAGTTGTAGAATCGATTGGTAAATTTCTAGCCATGGAGAACCTTACAAGGCACCTCTTAAGACCATCTGTAGCTAAGGTTTGTGTTTGGATGAATATTTCAAAACTGCTTCCAGAAAAAATATGGAATCAAGCTCCAAATCTACCAGGCTTCTGACGACATATTAGGTATCATTTTCCACCATTGTATTGCAACCAATGTGGACTTCAACGCTATACTGATCAAACATGTTGGGTGAAACACCCTGAGTTGAAGAAGTCATTACCAACCCAACAACAATCAGAGAAGGAAAAAAGTAACGAGGGGTCAGAAAATGCTGATTAGGAAGGCTTCAAAAGAGCAGAAAACAAGAAGCACAAGAAACAATATTATCAACAAAAAACTACAAATCTTCCAGTCATTCCGGATTCGGCTAATGAACACAATGATGGAGCTGGTACTAATGGGGCCAAGAACAAAGTTGAAGTTGAAACCAGTTCAAAAAAATTGAATTCAGCCAAGAAAATGGACTCAAATTGTGGATATACTCCTGAAGAACTAACACATTTGACAGATGCAGACAAAACTATGCTCAATAGCTTTGCTCATAATGTAAATGACATCAATGTTGCAATGACAGAAGAAAATCAGGCAGCAGATGTAGAAGACCAGGCAATAGAAAAGAATGACAAAGAATTAGTGGAAGAACATGGAAGTAAGTACCCAAATGAAATTTTGCCAAACTCAAACGAGGATGATAAAGTAGGAGAAGTCAACAACATGCCGACAACCAATAGTTCAGGTGCAAAGAAAAAAAAACAGCTCCCAGGATGATGTTGAGAAATTTGGGCACCGCGGTGTGATACAACTCACCGAAGCGGAACTGAATAAAGCGAAAGGTTTTCTTCCTCTTCCTGAGATTGAATATGCATTAACGATGATAAATGAATACGAAAAGGGGAACGTAGTTCCTTCTACATTGCAAGAAGCTATTGCAAGTCATGGCAAAGATGCAGTGAAGACAAACTACATTTAGTTAAAAGATGTATGGGAAGAGGATAAGAACCGCACATGCAATAGATTGAGACAAAAAATCTGTCAGGTTCCTAAAGAAGAGCATGAGCTAGGCTTCTCCAATGATGATGATGTGTTTACAGAATCGGCTGCAAATACGTTTTCTAACACCCATGCCAAAAATTTTAGACTGTCCCCGGAAATCCAATAGAACTAAGAAAATAAACAAAATGTACAAAGGCTGAGTTGGTTTATAGTCTAGGTTTTTTTTTGGTGAATCCTCTATTGTGAGAGTTTGTTTTAGTATTTGCTTTTACTTTTGTTTCATTTGTATAAAGGTTTTGGGGTCCTTAAAACCCAGCTCAATTTCCAAAAAAATAAATAAATAAAAAATTCAATTGGTAGACTTGTGAACTTGTGGCTAATGGAATCACAAGTTCAAAGGTGTTTAATGTTATTAAAATCCTTTCCTTGGATTTCGGTAGAAGTTTGTTTGTGTTGAAACTTGAAAGTACACAACTTCATCAACTACATTTAGTTTTACTTCACACCCACATGAAAGTATCACCTTATGCCTATTTTTTTAACCCCTCCCACCCTAGATATCGCTGGCTGGGTTCGACCCTGTGATCTAGGGATACTATTTGTCATTGCTCAACCATTGAGTTATCACACCTTTGATCACACCATGTCTACACCAAACCCAAATCCGGATTCTAAATATCATTGACCAATAAATGGTTGGTGCCATATATTATGTTCAGGGTTTTGTTTGTTTCATGGAAAATCTATATATTTTACTTTTGAGAATATATGTAGCATTTTTAATTCAAAATGGTTTTAGAAAATAAGTCATCAATGCTTGTTTATAAAGTTACTGGTAGTAGTTGTAGCTGTGGAATTGTACAATATAAATGTTTTCAGACATCAACTTTTAGAGAAGTTGTTGGATTTTAATTAGTCTCACATGGGATATGAAGTACATTGTGTGATTGGGACATGAGACCCTCTTTTGAAGGGCATGTAGTCACAAGTGAATTTTTCATTTTTATAAAAAAAAGTTTAGTACTTGCAGAAGTACATAACTTTCAACTTGCAATGAAATCTTAACAGAAGCTCTCACCTGCAAATGTTGATATTGTTTCAAATCTAAATGATGGATTCTTAGAAATCATTCTATGGATGCTGATTGAGCTGGACTTCTTCTTGACCTCAGCTCAGAGTTCATGAAATCATGCACAAAATGGGATTCAAGTAGAAAGATGTAATGTGGGGCAGCTTCCACCATTGTAGGTGGCTATGGGGCTCTAAAATTTCTTTGACTTGCTAATAGTGTAGAGTGGGTTCCCCAAATCATCCATCATGTCAATGAACATATATATATATATAGTTGGGTTGCCATCTATAGGCCATAAACACTCTATCTTTCCCAACCATCATAATTGTTTCTTTACTCAAAGTTTGATTGTTTATGAACAATTTTCAGAGCAATTATAAACTTTAGTGGGGCAAAAATTGCATCGTAAAAGTTGTTCGAGAAAACGAGATGTGCATTATGCACAGCCACATTTGTGCCATGCTATTATTATTATTATTCCAATTTTTTTTTTTATTGAGGAGCATGGGAAACTCGTAATCTAAATCTTGAACGTGTGATAGCATCTGACACAAGTCTTGAAAAAAAAATCTAACATTTATAATGCGAGAACAAAGTTAACCCATTATGAAGCAAATAAAGCCCTACTTCATTCAATAGAACTTCTACAACCATACACATAATTACTCATGTTTATTGGGGTGAGTAATTCTAGCCAGTTTTTTTGGTGGCATTTTCTTAGCTTTGTTTTGGTGTTTTTACACTTTTTATCTATTCTCTTTAAAACACAATCACAAACACATTTATATAAGAAGTAGAAGTGTAAAAAAACCCAAACAAAGTCCAGAAAATACCAAAAAAGGTTGGCTAAAATTTTTGTTATTGGGCTAATGTGATTCAGGTAACTATGTGTATGGGCATGCGCTTTTTGCTGTTAAGGTGTAGATTTCAAATCTCAAAATCAAAAGTCCCGCTTGTTGTACATCCAAAACTATAAACAATCGCTATACACATGATACCTGATGAGACATTAATTATTCATACGATCGCAATTGTACACGTGGCATAAGACAATACTAATATGAGAAAAGACTTCAACACAGTTCCAAGTAGACCCATACTTAAACCATTGTTCAACCGTAAGTCAGTCGCCCAAACCCAAGTCATGTCAGCCCACGTGGCACAGACCTTGGAGCTTGGCTTAGGATAACAAGGCTTGAATGAAAACCTCTGAGCTATTGCAGGCCCGAAATTCATTCGCGTCAATCAGCTCTTAACCCAATCAAGTATTAGGTCCTAAACAAAGGCAAATGTCGAAGAAACTCAGTCATGCACGAGTAAGATCATTGGCGTGATCTCCTCCCTCCATCACACCCTCAATAGCAGAGACAGTTGAGGAATGAACACTTGCTATAAAAGGTGAACGAAGGGAAGAAAAAAAATACGCAAACACATTGCTAATTTCATCTAGTCTTCATTTTTTTTTTCACCGTCACTTGACTTAAGTATCAGAGTACCTTCGGCTACCATAGCGATAATTCATGATTTTTTTTGTTCAAACACGAAAAAGTTTATTAAAGAAAGAAAGAAAAACAAAATCCATGACTCACCATCATTCATTTTGCAAGCTAGAGATGATGGATTTGAATAGATCAATGCCTATAGTGTCACACTTGACATCTCTTACAAAGACACATGCTAGGTAAACATGATTGAAAGTTATGGCATCTCCTGCTCCATTGTCCATACAGTGTCAATGAAAAAATGGGTGTGGGAGAGAGTTTGGTCAACAAAATTACTTAATTTCTTGTAAGAATACAACACACTATTATAACCAGTCAGTCAATTAAACCTGTTGAAATCCAGATGCAGAGCTGAAAAACACCAAAGTGGTCTCTCATTCTCTCTATCACACACACCAAAATGGTAAAGTAGAGACAAGGAGCAGTCTTTCTCTTCGATTTCTTCAACTAAACATGCAAATATCTTTCTTCCCCATCAGCTTTTGCCGACTATTTTGACTCTACAGAAAAATAAAATAAAATAAAAGAAGCTTAGCTTAGCTTAGATGATTAGATTAGATAGGATCAGATTTGGCTTAGTTTCTTTATTAGTTGTAAACGACAAGGCATTTGAAATATACTTTTGATGAAAATTTCTAGAGAACATGTTCTAGAGCAGTGTTTGGGAGAGTGGTTCGCATGTGATCGAATCGACTTTACCATTCTCTAACTTCTTCAAATTTATAAAGAGAATGTTAGAGTGGTTTAATCACGTACACATCACGCTCTAAACACAAATCAGTGCTTTCAGACAAGGCTCCGTAGAAGTTACGTACTTTGAGAGAAACTTTTCTAGAGATTCAGGTCAGGCAAGTCAAGTCCGCGTCAGGCCAATTCCAATACAGATGTTTATAATGGCCGAATCGAACATGATCACATGAAAAAAAAAAAAAAAAAACAAAACAAAACAAAAAGATCGCTGTCCTGACTCTCTTTGTGAGCGTTTAGATTGAGTTGTGTCTTCATGATTTGATTGATTATTGTAATTTATGTTATCTATGTGGTGGTCAAAGCGTGTGGACCATTTTTTTTTGTTGGTAATATATATGGAAGAAAATGTGTGCTGTGCTTCATGGGCTCCAGCTTTTTTAGCATGGTGTAGGTCACTTTCAATCCGTTGTTCAAGTTATGTTCAAAAATTCTAGCGGGGGTGCGTCCATCCCTCGGATGCATGCGTTGAATAATTAAGCGTGCATCTCGGGGATGGACAGTCCCCCTACCCCACCCCCATTCGCTGTTTTCTTCGACACTTAGACGGGGTATGAACTCTTGGAATCTAAACTTAATTTGGAATGTGGATTGGATTCTAAGATAAAATAAGAGACCTTTTAGGCAGCGAGGGAAAAAGGGAGAAAATAATTTGAGAAAGAAAATGTATTATTGACTGGGACAAAGTTAAATCAAAAGAATTAGAGATAAAATATGGTTATGAATAAAAGTTGGAAAATGTATTGAACTAAAGTGTGCTTCATATCGTTGACACTCTATATAATTTTATTTTTGCTAAATATTTTGTACTGAACATTTTTTTCACTATACCCATTTTGGCTTTGAATCAATATTAAAGTATAAACTTATTTTAAAGTAAAAATATATATTATAAATTTTAGAGTTCGACTCATTCAAATTTGAATCAGTTGGGAAAAAAATTCAAACGCCGAGAATGAGTTCTCTCTCAATCTTTAAATTCACCAAAATATGAAGTTTATAGTTTTTTTTTAAATGTGCATTAAGATGTCTGACTCATTTTTTCTAGTATGATCGACCCGTTTCATTGCTTTCAAAAATATTAAAAATGTGAAATACTTTATATGTTTTATAATTACAGAATATATATAATTTTAAAAGTTAGCGCTCGTGTTGATTATTGATTTTGTTGGAAAAATATTTAAAAATGCATTTCAACGATATTAACTTTACCAAAATTCGATAACGATTTAGATAAATATGATAATTTTTATTTTTTCTCTTTCCGCCACATGTACATTCTACCAACTTTTTCAAAAGTTTTTCATTCTTTTTGTCCTTCTACATGTTTTATATTTACAAATATGCCATCATGAAAATTTAATTTCAACTTTTAATCATAACCATCTTTTATCTCTAATTATTTTGATTAGACTTTTTCCCAATCAACGATGAATAGTAAAATACCACTTTGAATTGTAATATAAATTTGAGGGTTGAGATTTATTTTTCATGATGGTATATCTGTAAATATAAAACATGTAGAAGGACAAAAAATAATGAAAAAAATTTGAAAAAAGTTGGTGGAACGTACATGTGACGGAGAGATAAAATATTGTGTTTTGTTTTTAGCAAAATGAAAATTATCATAATTATCATTATCGGAATTTTAGTAAAGTTAATATCGTTGAAATGCATTTTAAAGATATTTTCAACAAAATCAATGATCAACACTAGCGCTAAATTTTTAAAATATATATTATATACTTAAAAAAACATATAAAGTATTTCACATTTTTAATACTTTTCAAAGCAATGAGACAGACTGTTCATACCAGAAAAAAATGAGTTGGACATCTTAATGCACATTTAAACAAAAACTCTAAACTTCATATTTTGGTGAATTCAAATATTGGGGGAGAACTTAGTCTTGGCGTTTAAATTTTTTTTCCCAACTGATTCAAATTTGACTAAGTCTAACTCTAAAATTTATAATATATACCTTAAAATAAGCTTACACTTCAATACTGATTCAGAGCCAAAATGAGAATAGTGAAAGAGATATTCAGTACAAAATATTGCACCGTCGGCGAGGGTTGGGTGGTACAGTCGGCAACGGAGAAAAAAGAGACGAGAGCTGAGTGGTACCGCCGGCAACGGAAAATAAGAGAAGAGAAGAGAGAAGAGAAAAACAACAACAAAGGAAAAGAGGAAGAGAGAAAAGGTGTTGGCAGGGCGTGGCGTAGTGGTGTCAAAAAATCGCTGCCTTCATTTTATAGTGACTTTATTATGGAGTAGAAAGTTTGCACCTTACATCAAATGTAGAAAACCTTAGTTTTATCATAATTATCAACACGATCTTATGATTAGTAGTCTACTCGTGCCTCCATACTGGTTTAACGGTATCGAAAATACTCGTGCAACCATACTGGTTTAACGGTATTGAAAAATGAACAAAAAAATCACAAACTTGAAAGAAATCAAGCATTATGAATAGTATATATTGTACAAACTACAAACATTATGCTAGAAAATACATAAAAGCCACAAAAAAAAAACAAAAAAAAATAAAAATAAATAATAAATAAGATATATAAAAATGTAAATATCATGGGCCACAATTTCCAAAAGCCCATGAAATGGGCCAAGACCTAATTCAATAATTGAGAAGGACGTCATGTAATTTGGAGCGCAAATCATTCAAAGTCTATTTCTTATTGTCTCCATGTGCGAACACTGTCCATCGCACGTTATCATTTGATGACGTGTCACCTTCTGGATCGTCGAAAACCTCCACATCACATCCCTCCTTGTTGAACCATTTGCAAAACAAATATTTTTTTTTTCTTTCACTGAAAAGAAAGCGAAAGAGATCATCCTTGAAACAAGCTTAATTAATCATCCTCGTAACCTCGATTATCGAACTTAATTAATTAAGAATTAGATCAAGTGCTTAGTTTATGTGGTGAAGGGAGTTTAACCTAACAAACCCTATTATTGTTTCGTGTTCTAGTTGACCATTGATTTTTGTTCAATTTATTCTTTTTTATTGACTGTATTAGACCATGCTCAAGTTAATTTTGTCGTACGCTTAATTATGATAAGTGATGACCGGTGGTTAAGTTATTGTTTAATGGGACTAATCATTCTACATTGGGCGTTCGTATGCATATATATAATGGAGACGGTGATCTCTCAATATATGATGATGTCAATGACATGATAGCTCAATGGTTAGAGTTTGACAGATGGTACCACTAGGTCATGGGTTTGAATTTAGTTGGTTACATGTTTACTTTCAGCTCGCCTTCCAAAAAAATAAAACATTTTTTGATTAATTAATCTAGTTTAGAATACATGAAAAATAAAAACACATTGATTTAAGGCATTTTTGCTTCCAGGGACTTTTAATTGAAGTAGTTTACGATAAAAGGAAAATGATGTTATATATTTATTCGAACCAATACTTATTATGGGTAGAAGGATACAGATTGAAACAAATGATTCACACTATGAGTAAGTCTAGTCAGCTATGTTTGCTAGCATTTTTCGAAATTTTTTTTTTGACACTTTTTACCCATTCTCTATAAAACACAATGACAAACACTATTTTTGTCTCGTGTTCTAGTTGACCATTGATTTTTGTTCAATTTATTCTTTTTATCCACCGTGTTAGACCATGCTCAAGTTAATTTTGTCACACGCTTAATTATGATAAGTGATGATTGGCGGTTAAGTTATTGTTTAATGGGACTAATCATTCTACATTGGACGTTCGTTATATATATATATATATATATAATGGAGACATTGATCTCTCAATATATGATGATGTCAATGGCATGATAGCTCAATGGTTAGAGTTTGGCAGATAGTACCACTAGGTCATGGGTTTGAATTTAATTGGTGACATGTTTACTTTCAGCTCGCCTTCCAAAAAAATAAAACATTTTTTGATTAATTAATCTAGTTTAGAATACATGAAAAATAAAAAACACATTGATTTAAGGCATTTTTGCTTCCAGGGACTTTAATTGAAGTAGTTTATGATAAAAGGAAAATGATGTTATATATTTTTGTGAGGCCATTTTTTGTAATCCTAAATTATTAATACACTCCATTAATTATTATGTTTGGTTAGCAATTTTCCATGAAAAACGAAGTTCATTTTTCGTTATGCAAATTTCTGTTGTCTAGTTGTCTATTTACTGCAAAAAATTGATTCTTCATAACACTATTTTCCCACTAGTCATAAAAATTAAAGTATGAGAGGGAGGCATTAGAATCAAATTTACGGAAACTGTTTCAATTTCCATGTATATTTTTCGTGCAACCAAACATACCCTCTTAAGTTTGTAATTTTTTTAGCATTCTTTTGACATACATTTTGTAATATGTGTTATTTTGATTTTAATCCCAGTTATCATCATTATAATTATTGCATCACCACCACGACTGCCACACCACTATTTCATGCATTCATTTATTTTAGTAAGAAACTAAATAATGGCTAAGATTATTGGTGTTTTATACCCTTTCAATGAAATAACTACACAGATGATATAGTGATTTCACACTATATAGCTCTAATTTTTCTTTTATAAAAAAAACTCTAATTTTTAGAAACAAATTTATGTTAACAAACTTGACTGATTAATGGATTACTATGATGAGCTAGCCATTGTGAAATAAGACAGTACCTGAAGGTTTCCAATCGGTTGAGTATTTATTCGAACCGATACTTATTATGGGTAGAAGGATAAAGATTGAAACAAATGATTCACACTATGAGTAAGTCTAGCCAGCCATGTTTGTTAGCATTTTTCAAATTTTTTTTGTATTTTTACACTTTTACCCATTATTTTTTTGAATAAAAACACATTGATTTAAGGCATTTTTGCATCCAGGGACTTTTAATTGAAGTAGTTTACGATAAAAGGAAAATGATGTTATATATTTATTCGAACCAATACTTATTATGGGTAGAAGGATACAGATTGAAACAAATGATTCACACTATGAGTAAGTCCAGCCAGCCATGTTTGTTAGTATTTTTCGATTTATTATTATTATTATTATTATTTTTGTGTTTTTACACTTTTTACCCATTCTCTTTAAAATACTATCTATAAAATGGGTAGAATTGTAAAAAATCCTAAAAAAAAACTAGCAAATATGAATGACTAGAATTGTTGTTAACACTATATAACACTAATTTTTCAAAACAATTTAGGTTAACAAACTTGAATGATTAATATTATGATGAGCTAATCATTGTGAACTTTGCCCTAAAAAGAAAAGAACAGATAGTGACAATCATGATGTACAATTTTGATTTTATGCTTAGCACCATTCATGCTAGGGTTCTCAGTGATCAGATTCCATGTGAAACACATTATTCTTTAGACACAATGGCTGTTTGAGGTCAGAAATTGTTGGCAAAGCATTAAAAAAGAACAAATGTGGAAAACCACTTAACCTTATTCCTTATGAGTGGATGTGGATTTTTGGCCATCCAATTAGCTCATTATATACATTTAATAGTTAAATAGTTGAATTTTATAAAAAATGTGTGTTATATTTTTATAAAATTCAGACCCCTAATTAGATTAGAGAGGAAAACAAATACATTTTGAAAAAAGTTTTCATTTGTAAATGACATTGTTTGAACAATAAACATATCGGATATGCATGACCTAAATAATTTTAAGCGTCTGTTTGGTTGCACAGAAATATATATGAAAATTGATTTTTTTTTTAATTTTTTTTTTGTGAATTCGATTCCGGGGCTTCGCCCTCAAATTTAGATTCCCATGAGCAGTGGAAAAACAGTCTTTCGAGGATTCAATTTTCTATCAATAAATAGACAACTAAACAATGAAAATTTGCATCATAAGAAAAACAGATTCATTTTTTCTAACGAAAATGGCTAACCAAATATACTCTAAACAAAATACAATTTTGTTGACCCTATGGATATAATAGATTTGACATACGTTCACTCTGAACTTCACGGTTACATTTGAATCTCTAACGATTTAAATTTAGGATATATCTCACACAATTCCTTTAAGCATGATTATTTTTCTAGTTTGCCGACTCCAAGGATCAAATAAATGTGATTGAGGGATTTTATAGTTAAAAGAGGTAAAATTAGGCCTTCATGTGCCATAAGATATCATAAAACTCAAATCTCTTATCAATCCCTAATACCATAATTACTTGGATACCACCACTTAAAATCATTTCTCTATGAATTGCTCAAGATTTTATTTGACTATATGCTAATCCTAAAGTAAATAATTTCTATTATAAGTTTTAGTGGAAGATTTGCTATTAAAGCAACAAATTCCATTCATTAGGTGAAAAGTTAAAGATATACTTTTTATCCATTTCATTATCTTCAATCAAACTTTGCAGCTAAGCAAAATTAAAAGCGCGTGGATCATGTATAAAATCTTTGACATAGAGATACTAATTCTTGTATTATTTAGATAAATCATGTAACTTTAATTGCCATGGAAAAAAAAGCTAGAAACATTTACGGGTCTGTTTAGTTTTACGGAAAATAGACATAAAAGCTGAAACTATTTTCGTGAATTCAATTCCAAGGCCTATCTCTCGGACTTAGAATTTCATGAATAGTGAAAAAACAGACTTACGAATAATTGATTTCCTATAAGTAAATAGACAATCAAATAAGATAAATTTGCATAACAAGGGAAATTGATTATCCTACGTGTGTTCGTAACATAATTGACACGTGTGAAAAACCCACACCACTCTATCGACAAATGTCTTATATACTGACTAAAATCAGAGCATGCTAATTGTCTTGGCTTTGCTTGGATCACCATATAATGATACAAAAATTGGAAAAAATAACACTAAGATCATTCAAATAGTAAATTTACTAAACACCATTAAAAAATGGATAAACTTGCTTATTTGTACTCTCTTTGTGTCACATATCAGGGGATAGAATCAAGAGATTTGATGCTCAAAATAGAAAATATCAACCCTTCATGTGCTTCAACATTTAATGTTTGCCAAAACAAGCTCAAATCTATTCTCTCGGTGACCTAATTTGAGAGATTCTTCTAACTCAAACAAACAAAATGGCAAAGTGTGTTCTCAATCTCTCTCTCTCTACCAGCTTCCATGTTCATGTTATCTTTATCTTATCTTTTGCTCAGATCTCATTAATGACTATTAATCAAAAACAAAACATTTCTCAAACTCAAAGAATAGCCTAATTTGTATTTTTGATCCCGGGTTTAATCTGATTGTGGTTCGTGGAGCATGTCTCATGATTCGATCCATAAAGTACTATATTATTCGCTTTGGACTCAAGACCCGCACAGTTTTAAAACACATAGTATTTTATAGATTCAAACTCGTAAATATATAACACATCCCTTCCCTCACCTAGCCGATGTTGGACTCTAATATCTTCTTGGTAACTCGCCAAACTCTTTTTGGGATCTACGAGTCTATTGGACTTCACTATCACAATCCTCTCCCGCACCCTCCTTTTCAAATCCGTCCATACAATGGTATCACAACATATCTCAATCATTCCACATAATAAAATTGTTTTTAAAATTTCCCTTATTTTGATATATAATTGGATTATGTTTGATGAATTGTTAGAACACATACATGCGATCGAGATGAGCCTCACATTCTAATTTTTCTTACACCAATCACACTCCCTTAAGATTTGACCTTGAAAGACTTTAATGCGCTTCTTCGTAAGCTGATGTAATTTGTGGACTCATTTCAACCATTGATATGGTAAAATACATGAATAAATAAGGTATTAGGAAGTCTCTTAAGAAAGTTAAGATGTATCGATCTATCTTATATAAAACACATAAATCATGCGTGGCAACGGTTAATACGTTGTTGAGACACTCATGTTGTTCAAATGAACCTCACGCTACTCACATCAGATAAAGAATCACCCGACTTGGATTTACACTTAAAACTAAGACTTTTTATTTTCTCTCTTTCTGTGGATAATAAAATTCTAATAAATTAATTTGAGATTAAATTTTTTTTTTTGGGAAGTTATGTAAAAATAAAATAATAAATGGTTTATGATTCCTATATAAAGTGGTACATGTATATGAATCCGAAAATGAAGCCGGCTCTGTTCTGCTAATCGTCTCTCAACGAATCAAAAACCAACAAAGCTGTCTCTTTTCTATTTCTTCTTCGTTTACTTTCTCCAACTTTGTTTCTTCTTCTTCATTTGAAACTTTGATTCTTCTATTGTTCTGTTCTTCTCGTGTCTCTGCTCGGCTTCAAGTGGATCTAAACACAGTTGAGTGAAAACCCAGAAGGGATTTCAGTGGATGAGTTGAAGAAGAAGAGTTGGGGGTTTGGGGATTTTGTTAAGATTTGATCAATTGAAGAAATGGGTTGTTTTCCATGTTTTGATTCAAAGGAAGAAGAGGTGTTGAATCCTGCAAAGGATAGAGATGATAGAAGGGAAGCTCTTCCAACAGTGAACTCTAATATCTCCAGACTGTCTTCAGGTTTCTTCTCTTGCTTAGCTTGTTGATTGCTTAATCTAAGATATGGGTTTGTTTTGTTTTGTGATTTTAAGTAATGGGTTAGTGGTAGTTTGGAAATTTGACTCAATAATTTGGTTTGTTCCCCTCTTCGGGTTATTGGGATGTTGTTCTGTTTGCTCAAATTTATTGAATTTTATGGATGATTTGATCATGTATACTTGATAAACATTTCCATCCCTTTAGTGGAATTCAAGTTCGATTTTGATTATAAAAAACTTTGTTGAAAGGGAGAATAATCATTGTAAAGAACTTGTACTTGTTCTTGGATTTGTTCATTTGCTGACACTAGAGCTCAATTAGGCTAATGGGTCTTTATGGATTATTGGATAGGTGGGATGATTTCCATTTACTGATTTTGTTGTGAATTCAATTGGTTTTGGATCCATGTGAAAATGTAAAATTTTTAATCTTGGGGTCTTTGATGAATAAAGTATTGGGGTGATTAATGATCCATGTGTGTGTTTTCAGTTGGGCATGATTTAGTTCTGTGTTACTTATGGATCTAGGCTATTGCTTGTTTATTGGAGTTTGTAGGGGCAGACAGACTCAAATCAAGGAGCGTTATTGGGGGATCGAAAAGGGAATCTTTGGGTCCAAAGGATGGACCTGATGTTCATATTGCAGCCCAAACATTCACCTTCCGAGAGCTTGCAGCTGCAACCCAAAATTTTAGGCCAGAGTGCCTCTTAGGGGAAGGTGGATTTGGGCGTGTTTATAAGGGACAATTAGAGAGCACGGGTCAGGTAGAATTCCATAATTGAGCCTTTACTTTTATTCTGATTGCCATGGTATGACGGGCTTGTAATCATAAATATTCTTCTTAAAGATTTGGTAGTACCTGCAAACACATACATTTGCATGTATTCGTTGTTGATCTTATTTTGTGCTCATTTTTCATAGGTCGTTGCTGTAAAACAACTAGATAGGGATGGACTACAAGGGAACAGAGAATTTCTTGTTGAAGTTCTCATGCTTAGTCTTCTGCATCATCCTAACCTTGTAAGTCTGATTGGTTACTGTGCTGATGGTGATCAACGTCTTCTTGTTTATGAATTCATGCCTTTGGGTTCATTGGAAGATCATCTTCATGGTAAGATTGCAATCCCGACTTCTATATGTAATTATTTATGGTTTCCTAGATTTTTGATATTATATTTCTCTTTAATTGGTTGTCCACTTATTTGTTGGAAATGGAGATTGTACATAAATTTTATGATTCAAGAAATCTTAATACTATTTAGTTTATGGAAAAGATACAAGCAAAGCTGTAGCATATAAAATTGTATGATTTTTACAGGCTTAAACTGTTATCACAAACGTACATTTCTATTGCCACAAACTCAAGAAAAAAATAGTTTCTTTAGCCAAATAAGGCATTAGGACTTTTTCCCTTCTTGATGAGGTATTGGTAGCCTTCATTTGTGAGGTAGGAAATTGCAGGCAGTACGTCATGAAAGCCATTGATTTGTATGCTGCTGAGCATGTGGTCCATCCCTATTTCTGTGAAAATCTTGGCCATCATCTTTGTTGAACACACAAGTATATGACTGCATTTAACCATAATATATTTCTTTAAAATAATTTGGTTTGGATGTTAGTTTTATTTGTTAATTTATATATAATAAACATTCTCTGTGTAGATCTTCCACCTGATAAGGAAGCACTAGACTGGAATACAAGGATGAAGATTGCGGCTGGTGCAGCCAGAGGGTTGGAATACCTGCATGACAAAGCCAATCCTCCAGTTATTTATAGAGACTTTAAATCATCCAATATACTTCTGGGTGAAGGATTCCAGCCAAAGTTGTCTGATTTTGGGCTTGCTAAGCTTGGTCCTGTTGGAGATAAGTCCCATGTTTCTACCAGGGTCATGGGAACATATGGATACTGTGCACCTGAGTATGCCATGACAGGACAATTGACAGTGAAGTCTGATGTCTACAGTTTTGGAGTGGTGTTCTTGGAGTTGATCACTGGACGTAAGGCCATTGATAGCACCCAAGCTCACGGAGAACAAAATCTTGTTGCATGGGTAATCCTCCTTTCATCTCCTTATAGTTGTTAATCTTCCTTTTCTTGTTATGGCCAGTTCATATATATTTTCTGTTTAATCTTTTTTTAAGGTAAAAAGACAAGCCTGTAATGAGGGTCTTTTTAATGTTTGGGTAAGGTGGAACATAAATACTGGATATAAAACCATATTATAATCCATTATACTTGCACAAACAGAAGGATCTTGACCCATATTGATGGGTCCACCTTATCCTCCTCCAATACTAATTTTTTCTCCCCCAAGGAAATCATGTCAGTATTCATGGCAGTTTATCTTCAATTATTTATCTGGATATTTTTTTTGGGGGAACTAAATGATATCCCAATATAGGTGTGGGAATTGGTTGGTAGAGTGTAATCCTTATATATGTTTTCCGCATGCAAAACTGATTACCTATCAGCTGTCATAATTGGTGTTCAGATTTTTCGCTCAATTATATGCTTTCTGCTCAATGGTATATCAATGGGTGTGTGTGTTTTTTTTCCTCTTATTCTAGATAGAGCTCTGAGTTTCTTGAAAAATGTTCTATATTTTGCAAAGACCTCTAACTAGATTAAGAGAAAAAGTAAACACTGCCAAAATTTTATATGATTGTATTTCATCTAGCCGTCTTTCTGGGATCTTAGTTGGTCGTCCTTTTTCCATTTATAAGCGAGAAGTTCACCGTTCAGAAATTAAGTGATTTATGATTAGTTACTGACTGTTATAATGAGTTCAACATTTGTAATCATGCTAGATATGAAGGAAAGAAATAGATTTGTAACCCACTTGGTGTAGATGTTGAATGATCTATACTATAGTCCTTTTCTTAGTTACATACTTGTAGGAAGCTGTGATCTGCAATCCTGCTTCTGAAGTCTGAACTCATCTGTCCTGTAAAATCTGTATGTATGCCATGAGTACTTTCTGATTTGATATTTTTGCATAATTTGGATGCTAACTAATATGAAATAATCTTGAATTCTGTGTTATTTGAGACGACTTCTGTTTTTCCTCAAAGAGTAACCTAGCACCTACTTTGGAAGTCATTTGTCATCTCCTCCCCTTAAGGAAATGATTTCTCATTGTGAGAACATAAAATTTCTCATGGGGGCCATCTTGTTGGGTAACATGAGACGTGCTTATTCTATGCCCATTCAAACAATAATAGATTTTCATGTGCAAGCAGTCTTGCCTTATATCATTTGTTGAGTAAATGGTTTGCTCTCAAACAAGTGGCCCGTGACTGCATAACCATAACTGGTATAATATGGGGCACTCAAATGTTAAGAGTTTGCTATGTCGGGACAAACATGTTTGCACATTTCTCCCTTTTCAGTAGACACCAACATGCTTTCTATGAAAATGTGAGCAAGAGATGTGAAAGTTTTATCATGTATTATATGTCTAATTATTGTTATCATATCGGCATCATAGCATGGACCTATGAATTTGAGCTTATGTTTTTATTAACTTTTCTCACTGCGACTATTGGATTGTTGGCTTAAATAAACTATCCTCGAGGCATATCAGATTGGTATTTATACTTTAATATTTTTCTAAATATTGGAAAAGGAGAATTGCCTAAAAGTCCTTGCATGAAAAAATGAGTGTCTGCAAAAGAACGATCATACTTTCATGGTCCAGAAATTCCTAGAGTAAGACTATACTAAAATTGACACAAACACCCCTCTCTCTCTCTCTGAGGTGGTGATCTACTGTCACAAACCTTGTTCATAAGGGCAATATAGAAATTTCAAAAAATAAAGAAAAACCCCCTATGAGTCGACTTAGTTCAAGGCATCTTTTAAAACAGAAAATTAGAAATCGTTCTTTTTCAGTGACTTGGCTGGGGTTTATAGAATGAATAATTATAACCAACCTTTTTGGCTTAAATTGACATGAAATTAGGGGCTTTTAGGTAATTACTTGTATTGGAAATATCCCTAACTGCGAGCTGCTCGACTTATGTGCAATTGATTTCATTGCCTCGTTCTTTATTTGTACCTAAGTTTCCTTAGTTGCTCACTATTGCCTGAGCGTTTTGCTTTGGAGGATTATTTTAAACAGGCCTATGGTTAGCTTTTACCAAGTCTTACTGCTAGGTTGATTTTTTTTGCAGGCACGCCCCATGTTCAATGACCGTCGTAAATTTCCAAGGTTAGCAGACCCGCGGTTGCAAGGTAAATATCCGATGCGTGGGTTATACCAGGCACTTGCTGTAGCATCTATGTGCATTCAGGAGCAATCTGCCACACGCCCACTTATTGGTGATGTGGTGACGGCCTTGTCCTACTTGGCATCCCAGTCATATAACCCCAAGTCTAATCATAGGGATGATAGGCGGAACAACAGAGGTGGTGGAGGAGATGAGAAAGTGAGTAGGATATTGAAGAACGAGGAAGGGGGCGGATCAGGACGCAGGTGGGACTTGTTGGATGGTTCTGAAAAGGATGATTCTCCTAAAGAGTCTGCAAGGATGCTTAACAGAGACAGAGACAGAGATTTAGATCGAGAGCGAGCTGTTGCTGAGGCGAAAATGTGGGGAGAGAATTGGCGGGAAAAGAGACGACAAAGTGCACAAGGCAGTTTTGATGCAGCTAACGGGTAAAATGCCTCTGCTGCTAACTCTGAACTAGTTTCTCCGTGAATCAGAAATTTGGTCTCATAGTTAAGGGAATAGATGAAATGTTTTTCTTATTAACCTTTAGTTTTTATGGGGAAGGTGTAGAAAAACACAGTTAAAGTGAGTGTATATTGTCTTGAGAAGATAACATAAAGAGAAAAAAAAAGTTGAAAAAAGAGGGTGGGAGAGGGGGATGTTATGATCTTTGAGGCTTGTAGACTTTGTAACATTTCCCAATAGACTATATTGTGAAAGTTTTATGAAATTTTGGAAGTAATCATACTTGGGTGCGATGTTAATATCTTACTGCTCCATCATAAACTGTGCTTATGAATCTAATCATACAGGGCTGCGCGATTGTGTTACATTGTATGCGATGTGCCTTTGAATGTTCTTTTCATTAGTGGTTGCTATTGATCCTAAACAGGTTTTTAATTTGTGTTTTTAGTTGTTTGGGTGTTAGGGACATCTCTGACATTGTGTTACTGCAGCACATATTCTGGCATCGGCACATGATAGCATGTATACTGTAGTTTACTCCCCTTCCTTGAAGCTGAAGATTAATCAAACTTCAAGTTCAAGCCAGTGATCGAAATATTGAGGATTTTTTTTATGAAATATCCAAAAGTATCGCGATTTTCACCCTATTATGTTGCTACAATTCATTTACTCCCCTGGATTTCTGAATGTGGCCGCCTTACCCTGAACTTGTGATTTCACCAGCGGCATGCTTTGCACTTAGCCCCTTCAAGCCGAATCCTCACATTAGAAGCAAAATGCTATTGGGTTGATCGGATATATACCTCGTATATTAAGCAGTCATAGGAAACTATACCTCTAATGAATTCTAGCATCTAATAACTCGCGTAGAAAGGGGTTTTGAAATGGCTTGAAATTTGGTGAGATCAATCTCCTCAGCATGTATATCACTTTTGCAAATAATTTGGAATCTGTATTTAAGAAATAAAAGAAGAAAAAAAAAATTTTATTTCATCCAAGGTTGAATAAACTGCAAACAATTTGTCATGTAAATGTTGAACAAAACTTAATTTCACACACCCAAAACAACAATGTCCAAAATATGATTGACATAGCTTCAAATGTATCCTGATTCTAATCCTAAAATCAGGTGCCAATATCATCAAAATCTACGATATATCCGCAGATAAATACATTCCGATTTTTGTTCATGTTGTGGTTGTTTTGCTCATCAGTTGGAGACTAGAATGCTTGAATGCAAATGATGGAGATAATTAGTTCTTTCCATGATTTTCTTCTGTCATAGCTGATCGAGTTTAAACGGCGAGGGCTCAACATGTTTGATAAGGTAAGTTCATCTTGCATGTGTTTGCTTAAGTTTTCGATTCATATATACTATTCTGAAATTATGTGCTCAAACTAATCCCTCATGCTTCAACCATTCTTATGTTGTTCATTTGACTGTATAAGTTCCCTGCTTCTATGATTAAATTTGCATGAAGATTGAAGAAGATGAAGACTATCTATTAATGGTGTTTCTGTGTGCTTAAGGCCCCATGTTCCTCGTTTAGTTGTTTAATATCTTTCTGAATATTGGTGTAGATTCATGCTAGCTGTAGAGTTCTCAGTTGAAGATTGTCATATGCTATATCAGTTTGAAACACCGAAATTTAGTTCTAACTATGTAACTACAAAAACGTTTATCACGAGGCTTATGCTTCAAGAGTTCTAACACTTTTGTTGTACATCAAATTCAGTTCATGTAAAGCTACCAAACTCCGGCAAAGTATGTCAAGAGCTCTTACATATTCAGTGCCACTCAAGCAAGCTACGCTAACCATGTGTTTGTGTCACTCTCAAGCAAGTTCATTTGTTTGGGTACGATGAAGTTGAACAACACCAAACAAAATTCATGTATTTTAATGAAACAAACCACAGCTAGCTAACAACACCGCACAAACTTTCTTCTAATATAGCAAAGTACAAGAACATAAACTGATAAACTATTACAGATGATACTACTGCAAGTCACAAGATCCAGTTTTGGATAATTTGCTCAACATCAGACTTACATAATCTCTTTCTACATGGAGGGAAACACAGAGGACTTAAAGAAAAAGGAAGGAAAACCATAGAAACATAGATCAGTGATCATATACTAATAGAACCACTGAAGCTAGCTAGGTTCCATATTTAGGGACTTCGACATTCATTCTCTCAGCACAACTCGCATGCTTTACTCGTTCTAGTTCTTTTGGTCGTGCACCTTTATTTCATCTTTAAGCATGTTACTCACATTCTCAACCAGTTGTGTCCCAATTGGAATTATCTCCTTGCCCATGCTTGCACTCAGCTTGACCACATCAACCACAACTTCCACAAGTTCGGGCTTCTTTTTCTCATCAGCCAGCTTATCTTCTAGTACGATTAGGCTATTTGAGTTCCTGTAGACTAGGTAGAGCGCCATCTGAAGTACACCAAAGATGAAACCTAATATATTTGGGAGCTACACGAAAAACAGAAGGGGATTAGGATACTTGATTAAATTGATATGAAACAATTCATGTGTGTTGCCAAAAACACAATTGAATGTCACTTACAACAATGTAGAAATCCTTTGATACTAAGCCATAGGCGAACCAGATGATTGCGCTCAAAGTGAGGAACAATGATAAGGAAAACGGCATGTATTCCACGCTCCTAGTACGTATCACCAACCTCTGAAAACAAATATATACACATTAAATCAACACGATATATTCTTGAGGAAAAAGATTGAATATCAAGTAGCTACTTTAGTTACAAATAAAGTAGTATGAATATGAAGATAAATATTGATGATTAGTATTTGCTTACAATAATGCTTAACGGAGCTACGAAGACACATGTAGAGAAGGCAACACAAACCCATCCCAGGATTTTTACGCGCTCTGGTCCTTTTGCTAGAAAGAGCGTGAGAAGCAAAATCAAACAAAACAGTCCCAAGTTCAACAACATGATAAGCTTGGCTGTATAGATCTGCAAATTCAAAATTGAAAAATCTCTTAGAAAAAATGTATAAACGAACATTAAAGTATGTAATAAAAAAGATCCATATGAAGAGAGGGAGAGAAGGGTTTTAGGATTGTATATACTCTAGCCTTTCTTGGTGCATAAGTCAGGAACATGGCAATGTAGACAGTCTCAATAACACATCCGATCGTGTTGATGGTTATGAGAAGGTAAGAATTAGATTTGAGGAATGCATAGTATATCCAAAGCATGGAGCTAAACAGTGCGACCACATAAGGTAAAGACTGGAACTGTTGGGTTGATTTCTTCTTGTAGATTTGAATAAATGTCGGTCTGCAAAATGAAGATTAGTTTACGATATTAATTAGTTGGGATAATACCCTAGTGTCAACCGAAACAAAAAATGGTTACAAGTAGAAGAATACTAGAATAACTTGAGACTTACATTGGTGAAAGGTACACTGTGAGGGAGATGAGGTTACCTAAAATAGCAAGTAGAGAAGAAAGCTAATTAGTTCATCAGAATCGTAAGATAAAATGTTGATAATAATGGTAATCATGAAAATTCTCCAACTTAACTATTGGATAAAGTAACACTGCAACTAGAAACCATTAAATTTTTAACTTGCAAGGTATAAGAAAGCTACATATTTTCAGAAAAAAAATAGTTTGCATCATTAGAAGATAATTAACAAACTTGATTATAACTGGGATAAGATAGGTAAGTAGGTAAAGCTTGGTTTAGCTAAACTTTTCTAGTTGCAGATCATGTATCTGCATGGAAACTAAAACATAATGGAAATTAAGAAAGGCTGAATTCGTATGATATTATCTTGCTACCATTAGTGATCGATGGAAAATTGATAGGATGGGAGTTGTATTATGGAATGAAACTACTAACTCTGAATGCTTGAGTTTGATACATTCTAGTAACCAAGAAAACTAGCCGAAAATTCCCAGAAAACCTTTGCAGATGAGAAACAGAAAAGAAGAAAGATCAAGAAAAACCAGGAATTATGATGTTAGAGCCCAAACTACGAAAATGGTTTAAAATCGTCTAAAGAAGAGACAGGAGGAAGGGAGTGGGGCAACAGAAGAAAAACATGTTCAAGAGAGATGATTAGATGGTGAAGCTATCAATGGTTGTCGTCTCTACCTAAGAGCCCAAACACAAGAACCCATGGATGGTGAGTGTCAAAGATGGCGCCCATGATTGATCTCTCTTCAAAACTTAACACTCAAAATTTATGAGAAGCTTGAAGCTGCTAGTTCAGAAGTGAAAAACACACTCTCTCCCTCCTACTAACTTCAATACAACTCTCATATGAGTGTGATGAAGCTTAACAATGCTGGGGGCACTATATATAGGGAGAAAAGAGAAGGGAGTGTGAAGTTAAACTCCTTCAGCAATATTTTTGATTCTAACATGGTTATTTCTACGTTACTTACATCACGGAAAGCATTCACGTTATAATGTACCTTCGTTACGATATCTTTTTAGCCGTTTCTCTACCAACAGGAATCATTTTTCTTATTTCTTCCCCATAAACATATATTTGTGACTTATACTTCTGTGTTGCCATTTAGGTCTACTTCCATGTGTATTCCACACATCTATGCTTCAAGGTGTAACACGCAGAGAACATCTCAACCGATCAGTTACTTTTTGATAGCCATGATTAGGTTAAGGTTACAACAATCATTCGAATCCCCTGACCATATTTGAATTATATTCTAGCCCATATTAGTAGCGGTGTATTGGTTTCGGTTTGCTTAATCTGGTATAGAGTAGACTTGCAAGTTATGATTTTTATGAAATAAATTAGGTCAGCTTAGCAAGCTCTTAACTAGTAATAGTGATTTACTGATGTCACGTATTTGTTTACAGGGAAGGAGTTCATTGACTTAGGTTTTGTACTAAATTTTCTACCAGTTCAAAAGCTACACTATTCAAGAGAATGATTTCATCTCCATAATGGATCACTTCTTCAAAAAATAGGAACTTTTGAAGTGCTTCTAGATCCCTAAATCTGATTGCAAAACTATTGATTTGTACTTCTTCAACTCATAAACCCTTCATGGGGTCGAAAAACACTAAAATGCATTGAACTTTTGTGGCAATATGACATTCACGGTGCTACGAGATTAGCCTACAGAGTGACTTTATCCACTACTTATTAGGTCAACAGAGCTTGTGAAAATTGTAGGAACGGTAGTCAAATGATGATCTCTTTCCTTAAAATGCATTGATAAATATTGATATTCTAATTTCTAACCACAGTTGTTTTAGAATTTTTGTGTAGAATAAATGCATAATCAATGAGAGCTTAAAAGAAATTGATGTGGTTTGTGCGAGAATGTCTAGGTCATTTAAATAGTTATGAAAACAGCTAACGGTATGAACATTCATTTTTTCATTTGATCCTTTTGAATCTATCCAAAATACTTAGTCATATTTCGTTTTCAATATTCGACAGAAAAGATTATTTCACTTTCTTGAATGGTCTACAGGTTTCACTACTGAAGAATCCAAGCAATTCCTGGGCCAGAAGTTAGCATACATTTTCTTGCTTTTCATCTGAGGAACTAAACAGGAAATATTCCTGATATCATAATTCTTCTACTTTTGTTATCAAGTGGTGAGTTTAATGAACTTGAGTTCACTTGAGAATATTCCATCTAAGTGGCCTTTTCTCTAGCTTTTTCGAAAGCCAATTCAATTATCTAACATGAAGGGCAAAAGATCCAGGTGGAAAAATAAAGAGAAGTTGAACAATATAGGAATGTAGGTAGCAAATAAAAGCCTTGAATATTCTTGAATAAAACAGTTAGTGAAGAATATGTTGAAATAAGAAAAACCTTATCAGGTTTTAGAACTTCGACATAATTTCTATATATCTAAAATTGTTACCATGCTGCAAAAGTCATCTACGAGCTATATCTTAGCCAAGATCATTGGGTGGTATGCATTTACCCCCAAGACCTCAAAGAAGAACCTATAAACTTTGTTTCCATTGGTGGATTTTGGATGTGAAGCTTTGGTTTTGGTTGCTTGCAAGCAAGAAACCACCACTCAAAACTGTCGAAAAGGCAATATATATATATATATGTGTGTGTGTGTGCATGGAAGAGCACTTGTGAGTTTCTTTGTGTAGAAGGCAGAGCAAATGTGGTAAAAGGAGCAACTTCATGAAAGTGTTTAAAGTCTAGTGAGCTAGAGTACCAAGTGGTATGTAGTATCATGTTTGATCCCATTTTGATAAAGCGTGGCCTAATTAGTGCTATCCAAGAATTTTCCATCCAGTTTTCCCAAACCCTAAAGATTGTCGTCTAATATACCTTGAGATGTATGTTTTCAATCTTGGTTTTGGATTAGCTGGAGAGCAAACAGTGGGATATCAGATCTGATCTCTATGTCTGACCTAACTAGCATGAAACTTAAAAGGTGGAATCAATCTCCTTTTGGCAATATTCTTATTCTTATCAAAAATGCCAAAAAATAAAATTGTTTATATGTCTCGTTGATAATGAAGCTGGCCTAAATAGCACAAGTTGATTTCTGATAGAGTTTAAAAGTAGTGTATACAATTGGGTTGAGTGGGGTTTCATTTGAAAGCTTTATGAAAAAACTAGGTTTTATTGTGATGGAATTGAATCGGATAATCGAACTTTTAAGAGAATATCTTTGGCTTTCTATTCAGATGTTATGAATTGGGAGCTCTGTTGGCCATATCAGTCCCTTTAGGATCACTAGAGACAATAAGACCTTGCTGTTATGTGGAGTTTGTGATGCCAGAACTGGTGGTCCTAGAAATGTTATTGGCATGCTGAGACTTTGCATTGCTACAGCTTGCTTAGTTTTGCACTGTGCCGAGCTTAACAAACTAATGATAAAAAGATCTTTGCATATATTGTTAATGGTGACTTAGTAATGGCATTAGGCGATTCTTTTAGTTTTCCATGTGTTTGGTTATGTTAGCCTATCCTTGGATGGTATTTTCCATCTGATTTCGAACTTTAATAAAGTCTCATTATCTCTTATTAATGGGGTTTGGTGATACTAAATGGTCTACTGCAACTACATCTCTTAAGATCATCTCCAATCGATATGAGATTCATAAAGCAATGTGGTTCATTAGACATTTTTCTGTACATTCTAGCAAAAAAAAAAAAACCCTTGTAGAACTTAGTCACTATACATCCAACTCTTAAGATGCCGTAATGGGTGAATGAATGAGATGGATATGGCTATTGGAAAAAAAAAAAAAAAATCAAATGTTCATGAGAATGGTACAAAGAAAATGTTATGGATTGTCAAAAAATGATATCGTGCCAAAGTTGCACTTAGTATGGAGAAGTTTTAGAAATTGATCTTAATACGGTCTGTAATACTATCTAAAAGGTCGTAATTGTGATCAAACATGTCAAGGCGGGTCATCCCGACTTTACCCCGCTCTAAACCATGTAGGGTTTAGAATTGAGAAATTGACACAAGATTTTACTTTGAAATGGCATGACCCATTGCAACCCCTACTCAAGATTACATGGAGTTGTAAAACCACCAGGAAGTTATTCTTCTTTGGTCTTTCCGACATTGTCCAATAAGATCACAACACGTGATATAACTACCAGGTGGTTATTTTGGCATTGTCCAATAAAATCATGACACGTGACATAACTACCGGGTGGTTACTATAAACTTTTTCTCTTATATACTATCAGCATCCACAGGCAAGCCATTATCTCTCTCCCCTACTTCTCCAAAAACCACCATGGAAGAAAACCATTACAAATCGCTAGAAATAATTCAAACTCGCCACTCCTCCGTCGTGAACAACCCGACCCACTGAAACGCCATCACCCATCACTTCTTCACCAAGTACCCTAAAGCCATCTCATTCCTGGAACAAAACTATAACCTCCACGGCATTTGTGTTTTCCGGGTTCGGTCTTGTTGATGGGTAGAAGGTTTTCGGGTTTGGAGACACTTCGGTTCGGTTCGATTCGGTTTGGTCTCATTTTCCTTTACATTACACATTACACATTACACTGCACATTGTTTGTTTTTCAAGATATATATTTTTTCTTATATAATAAAAGGTTGATTGGTAAAAATATTATCAAATATCAAGCGTAGGAAAAATTTGCATATGCTACATATGTTTTTACTTGTATGCGAAAAGTTCGATATGAGTGTCATTTAAAGATATTGGCAAGAAATTCTAAATTATGACTTATTGAGATTCGAGTTTTTAGAATGTAAAATGTGGTACTTACTACTATATGGTACAGTCTGATTTAAGAAGTTGGAAGATGTTGGTCTTTAATGTTGAAGATATGTTTGAATGTTGATGGAGTTTAACTCTAATATGTAGTGTTTCTTAATGTTGAAAATGCTAAAATGCGAAGTAGTTTTTTTTTTACTTTATTCTAGTAGAATATAAAGTATGAGGGATGTTTCAAGAACTACAGTTTTGTGGTGAGAAATAATAATAACCCTCGAGTCTTTATAGTTCTAATAGATGAAGTGAAAAAACAACAATTCGTTAAGGCATTTTAATATTTCAGGACAGACATTTAGAAATTTAAAAAGTTGAAATTTGTTCAAGTTCAAAGTTTTTATCGTATGAGGTCATCATCTTTGAACTTTTTAAATGAGATTGTACCATAACAGACTTCTATTTAAAATCTGCTTTTGATACACAAGTTTTATGTTAATTGAAAATTTCTTGCCACTTTAGAATGACACTCATATTGAGTAAATTTCGATACAAATAAAAAAAGTAGCATTCAACTTTGTCATTCTAGTTATGTCCACATTACATATTCTCTAAATTTTCAGTGGTTGGTGATAGGTGCAAGAGCAGGTTCCTACTGGGTGCAAAAATGTTAGCATTGTAAATATGCCATGTACTGTAGGGAGGGATATCTGACAGTGAGTCTTGAAAGAGTGACTGTATGCTGATGATGCTAGATGTGAGACCATGATCAATAGCACTTAAAGTGGATATCCTGTAAACACCAGAGATTGTAATGGAGTGGGAAGGCTTCTTTGAGTTGCTACTGATCTTGTAATAATCAGAAATTGTTGTTGTAAATTTTGGTAAGCTTACTAGATGTATAATAAAGAGGCAATTCTACATTGGCTTTATTGCATGAGTTACAAAGTAGAATAGATCTGCTTTTCTTTGTTCCGAACAGAATTGTACCATTATTACCTATGCAAATGATTCAAATTATGTGCCCAAAAAATTATAATATCTTAATTTTCTTTGAGTAAAATAGTTCATTACTGAGTGATATTATTTTATAATCCCTTGACGACCCCTCCCACCCCAGATGCCACCAGATGGTTCGACCATCTGCCATTTCTCAATCACTAAATAGTTTTTTACTGTATATTTGGATAATGATGATAATCAAATGGACTGACATTTTATTATCAGCAAAAGCCACTTACGCTGACACAGAGATCGTCCGGCCAGTGCCTGAAAAATGCTACATAGTATGTCAACACGAGCTCGTGAGTCATGACACCCGACACAGTACAAATGCTTTAACGTGTACGCTCTGCTATCACAGTTTTTGCTTTGAAACCTACTACGATGGAAGGTTTAGTGGTAGACCTGGAAAATAGGGGGTGTGCAATGAGCACTGTGTGGTTCACTGATTCCGGGATACAATCTGTGTAGCATATGTCAGATTATTTAACTGTTGTACCAAGATTATTCAGGTACCCAGAATTGCTAGCTGAGAAGCATTTTGATAAAATCAACATGATGCAACTCCGAGAGTTTTCAATGAAAATTTCTGGCACAATTAATGCATCTACATAGGATTATAAACAGTTTAACTTGAATGCTTACACACAAATAACATTTTTTCTATGGCACAAGGGCAATCAACACGAATCTTAAATACAACAAAGAATGGATTGAAAGAAGTACCTGACCTTCCAAAAAGGCAGGAATAGTCTAAAGTGTTGCAAACACAACACATTTGTACCTGAAAGGATTCACTTTGATACAAGACAATGGCCAATGTAAAGAGCAGAACATATCACCTTTTGATTAATCTCAACACATCTCCGATAAGATGCAAAGAACCAGTCACCAGAACCTGCTCAAAAGTAACCATAAGAGTTCTTATAAGTAAGCATTCAATGGTTTGGTTTCTCAAAATACAGAGAAACTTAACAAGAGAAACAAATTTCTAAGGCTTATATAGCAATTTCCCATCTCATTCAAATTAAGGGTACTTCTTGCATTGTCACCATGATGTGGTAATCAATTTGTTAGCTCGTCCTAGATACAAAACCACAAACATGTTTCTTGAATGAATTCAGCATAGTCCAATTGATTGCATGATTGACTCTGTCACGGGCTTGGTTTCCAACCCAAAACAAAATACTAGCCTATTGGGTGGAGGTACCCAAAGCCCTTATAACCTAAGGATTCCCCCATCACTTATATGATGCAGAACGAAACTCGTTACATTCTCCCCCACCCAATTTTTGTGACGCCCTCGTCCCAACTCACAACTAGAATTGTTGCACCCTTCCACGGGGGACCCGCTACCTGCACGGACACATTTCCCTCTCGTGTATGGTTATCATTACCATTTGTCACAGGCTTGGTTTCCAACCCAAAAGGCTAGTCTTTTTGGTTGGGAACCAAGCCTGTGACATCACGGAACCTTAAAAAGTGAACGTATACAATTTGACTGATAAGGTGTTTCAGTAGTTCCCACTGTGCTTCCCGCTGGGGTATGCTTAGATGACTAAAATGCTGATCTCCCCAACAACCAACAGTGAATAATAGAAAGGAATGTTGACCCAACTACACCAGGAATCTCAACAAGAGTTCCTAACAATTTATTTTTCAACAGAAAAAAGTGCAATTTTACTGAGAGGCAAGAAAAGTAAATAAATTAACAAAAAAGAAGAAGTCGGGGACTGCATCTTGCAAAGGATGTGAAAGGACAAGTTCATTCGAATATTTATTAGAAACAACTGTAAATGGCTAAAATATTTGTAACAATTGAGATGCGAATATATAATAGTTGTTTCACAGATTTTGCTGCTATAGCTGTATGCAAATAACATTCTAGTCATATCCCTACACAATCATGGTTTACATCTACGACCAAAAGTTTTCTTAGCTGTCTTATCCAGTAAACATGTAATTTCTATAAACATGCCATTATGGATTTGCAAAAACACTCAACGCAAGGACAATGTTCAAAGTAATAACATTCAAGTAAATTCATATTAAATCCCGCCCATCAAGACATCAAGCTCAAAGTATGATGATGAAAGAAAATACCTGAAGACGAACAGAACGATTCTGCTGGGCAGTGTCCCTGAGCCATTTAATTGCTGCAGGGAGGGAAGGAAAAACTGAACTGCTTCCACCATTCCTAATTTTATCCTTTGAAAGTTCCGTACCCTCTTGACAGATATGCCCTAACGTTCTTCCATCCCCTCCTATTAAATAATAACAATGAAACGAAGCGGTAATAGAAAAAAACTATATTACCAAAGTGGTTCTGAGACAATCAAAATAAATATATAATCCATGGACACACCTTTTGATTTTCTCAAAAGTGTTTTAGTTTTTATTTTATTTTTTTTAGTAAATAAAAACCAAGTGATCTTCTTCGAGCACAACGGCTCTATTTTTTTCCGCTCTCTAGTCTCTCTTCTCCCTTCTATGTTTTCCATTGATTTTTTTTTTTAATTTTAAATATATTTTTTCCAGCAACAGAACACAGAGTAAAGAGGGGAAATAAAACTAATGTAGATGAGAAATTGTGAATATTTAAAAGAGCTTTTCTATGTGTCGAGGGAAAGGGCGAGGAAACCAGCGAGGTAAACGAGGTGGCGGGGGTTAACCGTTCAAATGGGTAAGTTCCAGTCATCCAGGAGTTTGACTATTCTAGAGAAAGATGTTCTCGGTTGATATCCACAATAAGTAACATGAAATAGATTCTTATAATCCCTAATCAAATACCTTTGTCACCATGAACAAGATTCTCCCACACTCTTTGAAGCGCCAGCTGCCAGGATAGGTCAATTTGTGGATCAGTTGAGGGAGAAGAATGAGAGCCAACCTTATGATGCACTGATTGATTTGGTACAAATATGGCTTTCTGAAAATGAACTCCTGAAAAAGAAAAATGTGAATTATTTAAAACCAACTTTTATGCATGTGCATTTATTATGCTTGGAGAAGAATTTGGTTCTGTTTTCCTTGTCCAGAAATGGGTACAAGTAGGATTTGCTCTTTAATTAAGTTCTTGCAACTACCGCATCTAATGGAAACAGGGTTTAAACTTTAAAGCCTCACACCAAATAGAATAAAAAATAACACAAAAAGCAAACAAACAAATAAAACAGAGGGCACGGGTACTTTCATTAGTACAGAAAAAATGAGTGAAATTCGCAGAAGCTTACAAGGAGAAAACAATAACTGAAAAGCTGAAACAAGTTGAAGATAAAATTGTTGAAGGGCACTTTTGATATGTTTCCCCATGTCCATAATGCTCTCTTAATGCCCGTCACCACCTGATGCAGTTCATATTTCTTCCTTTCGACAATTCTTTTGTTTCCCCCCCAAACTACTACCGTAATAGCTACTAACCGGTCCCATAGCCAATTCCCACTGGTGAATGTGCCATTAGTCCAATATATATGCCAAACACTCAATGAAGATGTTGAATGCATACTACCCCAACATTCATGAATTAACTTGCATCATACATATCTCAAGAAAGGGCAAGCAAAAAATAGGTGATCTATCGACTTGCTGTGTTAATGGTTGACCGTGATGAGGCCTCTCCTGGCTAACTTGTCTTTGGTGAGGGTATGCCAGTGTGCTCATCAATACAGAAAATTTGAACCTTGGAGGGACTTACTCCATCCATAAAACTTTGGCATTGAAATTCACCCCATTATGAGCCTGTTGGTTGGTATTGGGGTGGTGAATAGATCATAGCAACTTCGATCAGAGAATAGCTTAGTTTGGCTGTTTACCTGACCCTGATTAAAGCTGTTTACGAGTATTCCCACCAAGGTAGCAATTCTTGGTACTTCCCAGTTATCCCAGATATCAACTATGAAGAGGAAGATTGTTCAGTCTGAATTTCTTTGCTCAAACTACCCTTTATCTATGGAACCCCCTCAACGAACTGATATCTTTAATAACCCAACAGACCAACAGATATCAACCAATCACATAGATTTCCCTAATGAATGAAGCTAGAAATTTTAATCATTAGAAGAAGAACTGAAATTTTAATCATTGGAAGAATAACGACAGTTCTTACTTCCTTCTTCATGGTCTTATTTGAAACAGGTGGTATCATCCACAATAACATATATTTACTCTAATAGACATCTTTATAATAATTACCATTATGAGCACAAATACTTCTCAAGCGCGGAAGAAGAAGCAGAGGGTCCCGGACTGTCATGCAATTAAACAGAAGCACCTGCAGTGAACTTTTTTTTTATCAATAAAACAGGCAATAGTATCAAAACAAAGGAGAAAAATACACCAGCTAGTGATTGAGAGGGTTATCTAGCTGAAAGAAAAGAGGCCCAAACCTCAATTACAGAAAGAACATGCTATCCTAATCGAATATATATATAACATGGAAGGGCTGATCAGTAAACAACCCCCAAGTAAAACACTAACACCACAGTTCCACACTAGAGACTTAATAGCTCTGGTCAAGTGAAGGATGTCTCTTGATATCCCTTTGAAGATCCTCTTGTTTCTCTCCTTCTAAATAGTCCACATAGTAGCAAAACGAACCCTATCCACAGCCAAATCCCTTGACAGTGAAAACACTTCTCCCCCAAGCTTTAACCCACTGGAAGAGGTCAGCAGCTATAGGTGGTTAGCTTCTAGCCACCCCACAAATAGAGGACAAAAAGCTAATGGAGAAGGGGCAAGAAAAGAAAATGTGTTCAATGGATTCAAAATTCAGCTGAAAAAGGGAGCACCTATTGGTGATCAACAAACCTCTATTGGCCAGATTGTCCACTGTTGCCCTGTCCTGAGGCCTAGACAAAGAAATTGATTCTAAGAGGGATCTCTTTCATCCAGAAAATTTATGACCAAGAAGGAAGGGGAAGAGACTTCAGGAACAATTGCCTAAGATGGAATTTAAGGTGAAAATCAGGACAGAAAATTTCCAGATTTATCATTCCAGCACTAACTATCCTCATATCAGATAGAGCAGTGAGGTGAATCTCAGAAGCATAAGGAGGGAAGAGAAGCATAAGGAGGGAAGTGAGTTCTTCATCTTTTACTCATCTCCTTAGTTTAAGATCCCAGCTTCACTAGATCAATTATCTCAAAACAATTTCTGTCTAATTAATTGAAAAGAAATAATAAATAAATAAAATCAATGCAATCAACTTAATAAGTTCATAAATAACTTGTTGTAAATTAAACAAATACATAAAAGTTAAGCTTTAATGTCTTGAAATAATAAGATAAGTTGCAGGGAATCAAGATTTTCTCCCTTCATATTCTTCTAGTAGATATTTCAAGTACTCTAGCTCATAACTGCATTGCCTTTCCATATTTTACATTAAGGCCTTTTTACAAGTAAAACTAGCATTTTCTCAAGGCTAATCTGGTCAGCCGCAATTTTCAACACTAAACAAACTCTGCTGTTTTGGTTTCAAATTTCCTTCTTGTGTGAACTTGATTGAGAACATCTGAAATCAAGAACTCAATCATCGACCTATCAAATGAAGGACACTCATAGTTTTTTCCACTGAAACACCAGGTTTAAGCATTGTCTACTTACTTGTGCCCTGGTTTTATGTGAGGCCCTTGAATCATTTTGTGACCATTCCGGCGATGAATTTTGATGTTGGACATCGTCTTTGATGGCAAGAGAAAACCATCTTCCGCATATGTCCATACTTTCAGGACTATGAGCCCCATCTAAATAGAAAACCAAACCTCCAGGGCTGTCCATCTCGACATTTCGATCAGGGACGATCTGGGCTCTCCCTGGAAAGCTTGTCGCTGCAAGTCCTTTGACAAACTGCTCAGGCAGAGATACCTGTTTCTATGTCCAACAAGATGTAGCATTCAATTATCCTATTAGATTCTTATCAAAAGTAAAACATGTTACACTAGAACTTACAGCTTGATCCAAATACATGCCTTCAAGATGACCAGTTTTTTTAAGCCAACTACGACACAGGGAAATTGCAAGACCTGCGTTTTGGAACTGATGCTCACCAGCAAGCCCAAGTTGTAAACCATTCAACAAATGCGCATCTAAAGGCTTTGCAACTTTTAGAAGAACCTGTAAGCAGCATGAACTTCTAACCAATGAATAAGTTGCAATATCCTTCATGTTGAAATAAAGATCACGATTGAATAAAAAAAGAGAGAGAGAGACATCATGACTGTTCATCTTATACAAAAATCCTTTAGGGTCACAAACTTGAAAAAAAATTAAGGAATAAAAAAGTACAGAAGGCTTTTTTTCACAAAGGTATAACACACATCCAATTGAGATGCCTTCTTCTCCAGAGCAGACATTGCTTCATCAGGTTGAGGCACAGTAAAGGCTGGAACTCCATGCTGTTTCAGATAAAATAACTAAACATTAATTTAGCTGTCATATTAGAAGCTTGAGCATTTATGTGTTTACAAATATTTTTCAAATCGCATATGGGTATGCAACACCTTGAAGATACCGGCTTTCTGACCAGCAATTTCTCCAAGATTATTTCCTGCACAAAGCAATTGAGAATGGAGAAACATGAATACTGCATTGGCATTCCTGCTAGTTAGGCATCTGAAGAAAATGCAATAACCTTGCAGTCTAAGATATTAATTATTGGCAATCATATTTCAAAAACACTGAGATATTATTATTAATGAGATCATTGAAGCTATTTAAGTTTAAGTTTACATAATAGCTTTGACAATTCCAGGGCTTTGCATAGAAAAAACAAGATCCGTTTCGGAACATGTTGGCATCATTAGAAAAGTGGCACAACTAAGGGTTCTATGTTAGTGAAATTTCTCAAGGCAAAACATTGATACTGATATCTTTTTTCCTGAAAGGTCACTGAGTTTGTAAGAAATCTATGACTTTCAACAACAATACAGGGAGGAATTATCAAAATTTTGTAGTGCGGTTGTGCACCTGTCGATGAGGAAATAGGTTTGAGAGGACCAGGATTGTCCATTTATTATAGATGGCATTTCAATTTAATGTACATTTCTAGTAAATTTTCTTAGCCAATAGCCCATTAGTATTCATTACTGCTAATATTACCAAGGAATATATTTTGAAAGACGAGATGAAATCAAGCAATGATGTGGATATAACGTGAGTAATCTATGATTCAAATATATTCCACAAGAGACTACCAACCAAGAATCTCCATGTGGTCAAACCCAAGTGAAGATATTCCACATACAATAGGTCTTCGTACCTGAAGAATTGCATACATACAAATTATTATGTCATGTCCTACAAACTCAACAAAGGCAAGTAAATTTTCTTTGAGGTAGAGAGGACTTATTTCAATGCAAGTGCTTAGGTCAAGACTTGATCATTTAGATATCAATTTTCATATCAAATGAGTGTCCAAAATTCCTCACTAAAAGACCAACAAAACTCACCACATTTGTAGCATCAAACTGTCCACCTAAACCGACCTCCAAAATAGCAACATCTACCTGCTTGATGGAAAATATGAAAAAAAATTATGCTTATGGTACCACTTTATTCCTATGTAGGAGATCCATCATCGATGATATGATGTTGCATATCTGTCAAGCTAATTAATGAAAATACCAATGAAAACAATCATGAATGAATATGCCCTCAAGTTAGAAAGTTGAAAGAACGAAAAATGAAGCCATATAGAAGACCTGTTCTGCTGCGAATATCTTGAAAGCAAGCAAAGCAAGGAAGCGGAAAAAAGTGGGCATTGGTAGATTTTCATTAGTTTCCTCCTGCGAACCAAGGAAATGAATTACAAGGAAGTGGACATGACAAAAGCACCTTCCAAGAGCAGGTTCATAAGAATCATAAATTCACGAATCATAACTCATGTTGCTTTTCATGTAAACTTTAAGAGCTCCTGATATTTTGAAAAATAATATAACTACAAGAACAATATTTTTTATTGGTAGGAATCTTATTAGTTTTTGTCCTTGGAAGTTACTATTGATCCTCATTTTATATAACCCAAATGGCATTTCCACACTCTCCATCCATATCATTCCAGTGAAAACCAGTTTATTGATAACTTAATAAGAACAATGCTGAGCGATGTTGAAAACAAACCCAGAACTAGCCAAGTAGCCAGGACAGCACTAAATGGTAGTAATCAGGAGGGTTGTCCAACAAAATACCAGAAATATAGCTTACTAGTCTTTGACCCCACAAACAGTTCAAAGTAATCTGCAACCTCACCTACTTTGTTTTATAATCTTTACGGAAGTGAACAGCTAGTTTGAGAATTGCAATCAATGCCACAGAAATAGCCAATCCTATTATTAAAGAAACAATTAAACATTTGGTAACCAACTTGGGCTTCCTATAATTAACTACTAAGACGTAAAAAAATGTCCTAGAATGATATTCTTCAAACAATTCTATCTCAGTCAAGGAAGCACAAACTCTTCGAAAACTTCTCGTATCCTGTGTCCGATACGTATCCGACACTGACACTCGCACAACACACATTGAACACTAGGTCAACGAGTCGACAGGTGTCAGACACATGGTCAACGTGTCGGACACTCGGACACGCCTCCGATACACCCGGAACTTGGTCAAGACTCGAAAACCAACTTTATTTTATTTTTTACTTTTAGATGTTTGCAAATAACCACATAATTTATTGCTATTAAAGACAAATAGGCAAAAAGCAACTAAAGCATATATGTAGTTTATACTTATTCTTAATCTTTGCTTCTTCTCTCCTCTACTATACTTTTTCTCTACTTTATTTTTTTTTGCAACAGTGTCATTTTCTTCATGACACTCTAGGATGACACTTTATTAAATTATTATTTATATTTATATGACTGGTTAAAAAAAATAGTATGACGTGTCGACGTGTCCCCCCATGTTCCAGTTTTTGGAAAATTGTTGAGTCGGCGTGTCGTGTCTGTGTCCATGCATCCTTGATCTCAGCATTATAGTATTTCTTTACCACCAATGCAAAAAGATCAAACCCAACACCCAAAGATTGGCAGTTTTGGAACATCAATGCACACCAGACCTAGTTAAAAATTCATAGTTATCCCAAATTGGTTGCAAGCCAAGTATGGTTTTAAAAATTTAACTTTTCACTAGCAACAGCAAGGGGAAGTTTTCATTCATTCTACAGAGAAATTCCAGGAAGCCCTCAGGTACTAAGCGGTAATTACTGCATTTCTTACTTCAGCAAAAGTTCTTTTATGATGTTCTTGAGCAGAATAAATTTCAAGGTTCCTTGCTTAGATTGATCTATAACCTAAAGTAATTCAATGCACGCTTTTCTGATTTTCTTCAGTGGGAGCTAAGAACCCTCGTATTTGGTACTACAACAAAATCTACAATATAGTGTGAGCAACTAATGATGACGTCTAATAAGAACCAGCTTAGCACCGGCAAAATATATGTGGTATGTGTATATTTAGTTAAAATTCTACACAACATGACATTTGACTTAAAGAAACGGAATGGACTTTAGAGATAGGTGAGCAAATATTTTTAAGAGTCGAGGTTGAGGAAGCAGGTTTTTGTCTTCCGCTTACTAACATGTTGATGAAAGCCCTACACACACACATTAAATACATAAAATTAACTCCTTGCAGAACACATAACTCCCACATATTGCAGGTAAGAGCTTTCACTTTGTGAAAATCAAGACTTAAGATGCTACTAAATGTACCTTCAGTTTGTTAAAACACCACCAGAAATTAGCCGAGAATTTATCTTCAGATATCTCCTCCCTGCAATGACAAAACCATAGCATTGGAAATAAGTATGCACTGAATCATGAGCAGAAATCCTGTCTGCATCGGGTCCAAAAGATGTGGCTCAACAGAGTTGAACCAGAGCCAGAGACAATCAAACTCCAGAATTTGAAAAGGCACATTTAAAGATTGTAAGCATCATGTTAAGTAGGTTCAACAGTTTGGACTTTAACTGAAGTGAGACAAACAGAACCAGATTGCATTGTGGTTTGACAAGTTCAGTCTTGGATTTTGAATGTCTTCAGAAAAAGCAAAACATAAGTAACCGTATCTAAAACATACATAAGTGACAGGAACACCAATTGACGAAACAAACAAAGCCCAAATGTAGTAAATAGTGTAAACTCACCCATTGATCCGAAACCTTTCTCGAATATCAATGAGATGTGGGGATGTGAAAAGTCCTGTCCGCAGCCCACAATGGCGCAATATCGATTCTGTAAATGCACATGTTGATCCCTACCAAAATTTAAAAAATTTTAAAAAAAAATGAGATAAAATAAATGGAACTCTTGCAACCAACTACTTTGAATCTGATCAAGTTTAAAACAACAACCTTCCCTTTAGTGCCAGCAACATGTATAATCTTCGTCCGAGCAATATCCTCATCCAAATCCAGTATCTATAATAAAAACCTTAATAAGAGATCAATCGATTCACTTACCAATAACATAAATTGCACACATTACCCATTCCCATACTCTCATCACATTATCTTGGTACCCTTACCTTTACATAATCATACATGGACTCAAAACAATCTCCTTTGTTGTATTTATCACGGTTCGTGATCAATGAGGACAAAGCATCCAATGCTTCCTCATACTGAGACACTTCCCCGATACCCTTCTTGATTGAATCATCATCTACAATCACAATCACCCCACAATAACACATTATAACAACTATCAAAGAAAATCAGAAGTCACTTGTACTGTCAACGATACCTCCGGGCATGTCAGCTGGTCACTTTGGCACTGTAAATCATATAACGAAGTGAACTTAGATTTGGGACTACAAGGTGAAAAAGCAATCACAGTCTTTTGTAAACATTGATTCTTTGCACAATAATTAGAAACGGGAAACTGACCTCCTTGGATGGTTGAAGAGCAAGCAACAGCGAGCAATTGGTGAGGATGATCAGCAGGAGTGAATAAGAAAAGCTACGCTGTTAATAGCTACGCGTCGGAAGTGTTTGAAGAATTGCCAAAGAGAGAGGAGTTTCGTGAAGCAGTGAACAGCAACGCGGGTGGAGAGTAGTAGAGAGAGATGATAAGCTAATTTTCATCTGTTGTTTGAGATTTTGATTTCTGTTTTGGTCGCATGGCAATCACGAGGTTACTTGTTAAGGCCATCTCATTTGGAGGGTCATCCGCAATCCCGATCTCGTCTCGATTTTTTGTATTTTAGTGAAATTGATCAATACCATTCCGATAAGAGAAATATATGAACAGAAATTCTAAGTGTCGAGGAAGCCAGCGAGGAAATCAGCGAGGGAGGGAGTGAGGGAAGGAGGGGACTGTCCATCTCCCTCAGGATGTGTGCCGTCATTTTCATGCACGCGTCCCAAAGGGATGGACGGTCCCCTCCTTCCCTCTCTCCCTCCCTTGCTGATTTCCTCGACAGGTAGAAGCTCTCATATATGAATGAAAGACACATAATTTATCCTTATTAGACAAGGGAGTTTATTATCCATATCTAATTCGACATCATGGTCTTGTGATGATACAATTGTTTTGAGATCTTCATCTAGTATTTTCTCATGGACAGTTTGTTGCTCCTCTTCTGAATTTAAGAGGCCATTAATGGACATTGGAAGATGAATTAGAAGTTGATCAATGACAGTTGTAAGGTCTTGCTCTAGTGCTTGTTCCTATTAACTTTATTCAATTTCTTAATTTTTGTATTTAAAAAGACTTGTGTACTTAAAAGCAACCAGCTATTGTTGTGTTGGAAAGGTTGCTCCATGTTGCTTTAGCCCCTTCATGGTTGTTAATCTTTGTAAGACTAAATTAGCATGACGAAGACTTTTTAAACCTTAGAAGTAGTGACATAAAATTCTCTTTAAGTAGATGTTTAACAAATTGATAACCTCAAATAATTAATAAATTATTGTACAATTGGTCATATTAATTTAGACAGGTCCGATTATAGTTCAAAATATCTTGATGAATCGGAATATATCCTAATATTAGACAGTATGCATCGTATCTTTTCCTTTTTCAATGGCTGATATATCCTACTGATAACAATATTTTTAATCATGCTTACTTGCATGTCTTCCAATTTTTATATCTCGATGCTTATAGATTCTACACATTTGGTTGAAACTCTTAATTTCGTGTTAATACTATAAAATAGTATACGGTTGAGTGGTGACATGAGTAACAAAGACGTAGAATGAGCATTGGAGAGTGAGAAATAAAAATGAACATGAAGATAGGGCTGAACAAAA
Organism: Berberis thunbergii; assembly: GCA_003290165.1. NCBI lineage: Eukaryota > Viridiplantae > Streptophyta > Magnoliopsida > Ranunculales > Berberidaceae > Berberis > Berberis thunbergii. The sequence goes on along the minus strand of QNQO01000875.1, from coordinate 368,411 downwards.
AAATCGATAAACCGATTAAATCGACCGAACCGATCAAAACCGAACTGATCGGTTTAGTTTTAAAATCAGCTTCAGATCAGTTTGGTTTGATACTTTTTGAAACCGATAGGGTCGGTTCGGTTTTCGATTTGTAAGTGATTTTAACCGAAAAACCGAACCGATGCCTATGTATATAGAGCAAATTTTATTTATATTATTTTTACTATGAATCTCTATCTTCCTTTATTTTCTCTCTCTCACTTTACCCTTTCTCTCCCTTAACTCTTTTTCGGGTTCCAATGTGATTTCATCTAGAAAATGGAAATGAATTATCTCTTTTGGGTAGTGTAGATGTATGAATTCTAAACAACAAAAGCTTGAAACCCTTCATCTTCATCAACCTCTCAAGCTCTCTTTCTACCTGCATTTCAACATTTCTGAATAAGAAGCAAATTGCTAAACGGTGAGTTTTCCCCTCTTCAACTAGTTTGATATCTCTCTAAAACTCATTTTCTCAAGAGCGCGTTTTAAAGTAATGTTGAAAGCATGGATTTTTAATAGTTGAGATTCTATCTTGTTCTGTTTTTAAAAGCCATTGTCAAAGTAAGGGGTTTGAAGATCATGAAGATGAGCCTGAAAATTTTCGAGTGTCATGCCCTTAACCAATTCTACAATACTTTTTCTCTGTTGGCTTTACTTTTTTTTTTCTTTTCAGCAAAGCATATTATAATTGATCAATGATAAACTTAAGTTGAAAAGACATGAATGAGAAAGTAGTACCAACTATACTAGCTTCTGCATTCAAACTCACGAACTCGTGAATGAGAAAGTAGCAAACTCATGGCCAGTGGCATCCTGCACATGGATAGTCTCGAAGGTACCCTTATGCTTCTCTCTGCTCTTGATGACTCCAACATGACCCCTATTCCTTCCACCAGTGACCATGACTACATTCACAACATCAAACTTGATGAAGTCAACTATCTTATGGTTCTCAATATCAAACTTGATGGTGTCACTTGCTCTGATGAGTGGGTCAGGATAGCGGATGGTGCGACCATCATAGGTGTTTAGGTATGGAATACCTTTCTGGCCGAACTACATAGACCTAACCTTGCAGAGCTTGAACTTGGACTCCTCTTCCTTGATAGAATGGAGACGGAAACGTCCCTTGGTATCATAGAGCAAGCGAAAGTTTTCAGCCGTTTTGGAAATGGACATAACATCCATGACACTTGCAGGATATGTCTTATCAGTCCTTGCCTTTCCATTGTTGGCCTCTGATATTCACATAATTATTACAGAATATATCCTTAATTTGTACATGTTAGTGTTTCGATTATTATATTTTATAGTAATTATTTCGTTTTAATATCTTTGCAGGAATTTGAGCTTAAACGATAAATCCATATTAAGCAGTCACAAACGACAATTAGGCAATTTCAATGGTGGTATCAAACAAAACACAAACCTAAACCCAACACCTAGCTCTTAACCTAAAATCCACAAACCTACACCCAACACCTAGCTCACAACCTAAAAATCCACAAACCTAAACCTTGAAACCTAATTCATAACCTAAAACCCACAAACCTAAACCTTGAAACCTAATTCATAACCTAAACCCCATCCATAACCTAATCCATAACCTAAAACCAAACCCAATCCTACCCTCATTGATGAATTTACCCCTCATCTCATCCCTATTCATCTTGGCTATTTTCTATAAATAGAGGATAATGGGGTGAGAAAAGGGAGGAGGAGAGAAGGGAAAAGGAATTAGAGACAAATCAAAACCCCTCCTCTCTCACAAGTGATTCTCATCACAAGCCACCATTTATCTATCAATCACTCATTCATCTCTCACTCACTCCACTCACTCAGCACACAGTCTCCTCGCCACCACCGAGCACCACCACCAATTCCGCCACCGTCCTCGCGCCACCACCGCGAAACAGGGGCGTGACAACCCTGTTTCGCGTCCAACTTTCACTTTGCCACCACCCTCGGCCCCTCTCCCCTGTCCACGCACCATCACCACCTCCGCACGAGCACCGCCACCGCGCGAAAACCACCGCGAAACAGAGCACCGCGGCCCTGTTTCGCGTCGCGACAGAGCACTCGCTGCTCCTCCCTCTCGGCCTCTCTTCGTCGCGAGATCATTCCTGTCCTCACCTCTTGCGACCACCGTCACCACCACGACCGAGAACCACCGCCTCCTCCTCGCGAACAGAGTTCTTATCGCGAAACAGGGAGCTCCTGTTCCTCATCTGTTTTCTCTGTTTTTCTCTGTTTTCTTAGTATTTCCTCACCTTTTCTCTTCTTATGCAGGTTCTGGAAGCGATTTGAGGTCGAGGACGGGCCAGAGGAGCGAGAACAGCGGCGGAACGACCGCTGTCGCGCTGGAGAAGACGGTGGCGCGTCAGTGGCACTGTAGCAGCACTGTAGCGCTACTGTAGCAGAGGCGGGAATCAGTTTATTTCGTTATTTGGCTATTTGCACCCCCGAGTTCTCTAAGAGCCACCACAGTGCCTTTAGCAGCCCTTTTCTCGGGATTCGCGTCCGTGCAGAGATGAGTTGCGGCATACCACATCACGAGGAGATGACTACCACTACCATGGATAGCTAAACCATTCGCCAAGGCTACGATGAAACCACGGGATTTCCTAGAGTTTGTGTATTTAAATTTATTATTTTCTTTATGCTTGAATGTTAAACACATTTGATTTATGATTTTTAATAAATTGCTTTCACCGATTATATCCTGATTAATTATCTAGACTAGTCGGTAGTTAGAAGTACCCTTTGTTGAAATTCAAAAGTCTGATTTAATCAATTAATCTGAATCTGTGATTGTGTGTGCCGTAAGAAGACACACAATGCTAGGGATTAGGATTAGTTAAAATAAACCTGTGATTGTGTGTGCTGTAAGAAGACACGCAATTCTAGGGGTTTATACCTATGCTTAAATCAATTGTGAACTTAGATTAATCTTTAGGTTAGTCATGTTAAATCTTGAAAACAATATTTTTGATTACACAAATCTCAAAGAACCTGTGGTGGATTCAATGCCTTGGTTTCCTTTCTCATATTATTTAAAACTTTTTATTTTGTTTTTAATTTGATTTTTAGTTTAGATTTAAAAATGCTGTAACCCCCTTTCCTATAAATTAGTTTAATTAAATTCTAAAATTTCAATTGCATCCACCTTCCTCGTGGGATCGACCCGTACTTGCCGTTGTCTACCAGTTAGGCACCGTGCACTTGCGGTTATTACAAGTAGGTTAAATTAACCTGTTAATTTAGGTTAGTTAAATCCGCATCAAGTTTTTGGCGCCGTTGCCGGGGAAGGTTGCGTTGTAATTGAATTTAATATTTATTTTCACTAATTATAAAAAATCAAAAAAAAAAATCAAAAAAAAATAAAAATAAAAAATTATAAAATTAAAAATTTAAAAAAAAAAATATTTAAATTTATTCTTATTTTTATTTTTACTTTGTTCTTTTTACACTCATTTTCTGTTGATTTTGCAGATTACACGCTTCTCGAGGAAATTTGACGATCCTGCAAAAACATCAAGAAAATTTTTATTTTGTGAGGAGAGTTGTACTTTTATTTTCACCTCGTTTTACGAGTGTGCGGTGTAATAATTTTTTGAACTTTACTATTTTTCATTTTGTTTAATTAAAAAAAAAAAAAAAAAAAAAAAAAAAAAACCCAAAATTTTCTAAGTCAAAAGAAATTATAGGGAAACAATTTTAATTGTTACCCAATAATTTTTTATGATTTAGAAATCCGACTTCTAAGACCAAGACCAGTAAATTTATTTGCATGTGCTTGTGTGCTGATTGAAACATATAAAGAGAAGTCGGACTTTTTTTTGAATTGTGCTAACTTTTTGTGTAGAACGGAATGCGCACACTGTAAGTATTTCTATCACACGCAACGTATTAGCGACCAGGGTGCTTGATGTAATTGTTTGAAATTGTGTGATTGGTTGTTAAATTTCTGTAATTGTGGATGCTAAATTTTAGTAATTCATAATAAGCAGACCCAGCTTATAAATAGAAACTGGTGGGACTTGATATCCCCACCTCATCACTCCAGCTGTGTGCAACCAATAGCCTAACATAATTAAAATCAATTAGCAAGTTAGATAGAGCATTCTTTTAGGTACGGTGTTCATAGGACAACCAAGACCAAGGTGAATCCAATAATTTTTGTGTTGACCAAAGCTAAAAGTGACGATGGGTTTAATCATTCAATGAACTCCGAGAGGCCACTGCCACAAGGGTAATTCACCCGGTACGCCGAGTCATAAGTAAGCTACGATCCACAAGAAGAATTGGTGTAACTAACAGTTTTTGGTTAGGAACACAAGCCTCAAGTGTGCATTTAACATCACATCGTTCTCACATCTATTGGCTTACAGAGCGGTAGCACAAGGAAGTACTTAATTGGACCATTGTGACCTCCTTCTCTTGTGCGGTAATCCGGTTTCTTTGAAACAAAACTCTAGCCTACTGATTTTGAACTTTGCGGTGTAAAGTGTACACTCTTAGGATCAACTTGTAGCACCCATTGTTATGTCATAAAGATTACATAAGAAATAATTGTCCCCAAAGATGAAAATATAATTGATCTCAAAAACGTTGATTGCTTAGGGAGTCATGTTTCTTGTGCATTTATTGGTTGTTGTTTGCATGTGAGCCTGTGTATATTTTTAGAGTTAGTGCTTTAAAAAAAAAAAAAACAAAAAAAAAAAATGAACACAAGGGATTATTCAGCCTATTTTTACGAGCAAGTCAATTCATTTTATGACATGCGACGATCTGATTATGATTCATATTTAGATTATTACAACCCAGGTCTAGCCTATCATCCTGACTCCTCATGGGCTCATGGTCAGTACCATGAAGGCCCTCTAGACACTCCTCAGACTCCTCCAGCTTTCATTCCTGATACTGAGTTAGAGAATATCATGAAAATTTTTATAGAGCGAACAGGAGAAGTGCTTGAGCAAAATTCTCATAATATCACAGATTTGACAACTATTTTTCAACAAAACTCTCAAGCTATCCGGAAACTTGAGATGACTGTGAGTCAGATAGTTGAGTCACTTCCTGCGATAGAGTCAGAAAAATTCCCTAGTGACTCATTTATTGATGAACCTGTCGATTTTGAGGCACTACAGACATCTCCTTCCCTTGTTGACTCATGCCTCCCTAGTGACTCATGCATCGAATCAAACTGTGAACATTTTTTAGAGCCTCCCCTTGACTGTTTAGAGGCTTGTTTGACTCAATTTAGTTTAGACTTTGATGTTGATGATTCCATTAGGGAAGTCAATGATTTGCTTGACTCAGTCCCCATTGTGGATGCTAGTTATAAATGGAAGTCTAAAGTGAAGCCTCTTCCACTCAGTGAGTACATGCTAGTTATAAATGGAAGTCTAATTGTGGAGGCTACTTTCACCGATCCCTTGTGTTGTAGTGAGGATTTCAGTTTGCACCATCCTGTTGTGCAAATTATTCAATCTTCTGATTTGGAACCAGACATAGGATGTTCCCTTTTTGGAGCACGCAAGGATCATTTGTTGTGTATGACTACTGGTTACTTTTGGAATGTCCTCGTGTACTTGGTGCCCCATGTGATTGCTATATTTTGGTGGGCTGATCCTCAACTGTTCAGGTTGTTGATATACGACCTTGGACTAAGTTTTTGTCATATTCTTCCTCTACATTTTGTTGATACACCATTTTTTTAGGAAGAATATTTGTCGAGCTGATGACGTTAAACCAAGCGCTCCTAGGAGGCAGCCTAGCTTTAGTTGTGTGTCTTTGCTGTTAGTCTGGATTGATTTTCGAGTACCCTATTTAGTTGTGTTCCACTCATACTCGTTAGCTCCGTAACAGTTTTGACTTCCAACTTGCCTTTCCTTTTTAGTTTTCTTTATTAGTGTCGAGTCTGGATTTTATCAATTTCTAATGAAAACTCCATGATTCTTATGTTTATGAGCCTCATTGATGGATGACTTCTTGGAAACTGGTAAAATCTTCACCGTGGTAATACTGCTGTAACCCCCTTTCCTATAAATTAGTTTAATTAAATTCTAAAATTTCAATTGCATCCACCTTCCTCGTGGGATCGACCCGTACTTGCCGTTGTCTACCAGTTAGGCACCGTGCACTTGCGGTTATTACAAGTAGGTTAAATTAACCTGTTAATTTAGGTTAGTTAAGTCTGCATTAAGTTTTTGGGCCTCCCTTAGCCAAGTTGTTTAAAGCTAGTTTTAGTGGATAATGTGAAATCAAGTTTTGAGTTAAAGTGATTTACAAGTTATGTTTTTGCTTTGAATAATTGCAAGTTATGATTATAGAAAATAATTGGGATTAGATTAATTTAGTGGTATGGCATGTGATTCATGCTTTAATTTGACATCTCATTACAGTAATGATGCAAAAATATATAAAACAACAGTTTTCAGATGCTTATTGATTAATCAAACATTAATTATGGTAGATCCTTTGATAATTACCCCATTATATGTTAAATCAACTGACCAATCAATTAATCGAGCGCTACGTGTTAATCTCATTGCATTTTAGCTTAGTTGATAATACTACTTCTTAATGAAGTTATAGCTGTGAGTGCTATTTGTTATATCAATGTCTTACATTAGGGTATTTGACATCTCATTACATTAGAAAGAATCTGACATGTATATATTTCTACAATAACAAATATATATATATATATATATATATATATATATATATATATATATATATATATACTTTTTAGCATACTTTTATATTGCTTGAGCTGATCACGTTTTCATTGGGGAACTAATAGTTTTTTTTTGTCTTGCAGAGTGGACTCCTCATTGGCTCCGTCGATCTTCAATGTCCGTACAGAAAACCACCTAGTCTCTAGAACTTAGTGTACAAGGTTAGTGCTTAGAATTTTATGATTTTAGTGTTGTATGTAGAAATTAAATGAAATACACCATTTAATTTTTATTTATTTTGCTAGGTGGCTTCTACAAACGATTGTCCAAATGAAGAAAATACAAATGATCCCAAGCCTGCCACCGAAGCAACTAAGGATGCCCACTCCCATCCATTGAAGGTAAAAAACGAAAATCTTCACTTGTTTTTGATCATTTTACATTAGTACCTGGTTGTCCAAAAGGCAATTATAGGGCTGCATGTAAGCACTGTGAAAGGAGTATACATGTGCTTCTAAAAATGGAACTAGTAACATGTTAGGCCACATACAAATAGAGGGAAAGTGTAAGAAATATCCCTACAAGAAATAAGACCCCAAGCAAAATATCTTAGCAAAAATGACTTCAAATGTGTTTGTGCTCGCTAGTTTCAGTTAGGAAGCTTGTAGAAAAGCACTTGCTAGAATGGTGATAGTTGATGAGTTGTCGTTTAGGCATGTAGAGGGTGAGGGGTTTAAGTATTATAGTAATGTTTTATAGTTAGGGTTCAAATACCTTCTCGTATTACAGTTGCTAGGGATTGTCTGCAATTTTTTATTGAAGAGAAAAAGAAGTTGAAAAGTGTTTTAAAAAGCAAGAGAGTTTGCATGACCATAGATACTTGGACTTCTATCCAAAATTTAAATTACATGTGCATCACAATTCACTTTATTGATAGTGATTGGGTATTACAAAACATAATCGTAAGTTTTTCTCTAATACCTAATCATAAAGGTGAGACTATTGGAAAGATGGTGGAGGAGTGCATGATAGAATGGGGTGTAGATGAGAAATTCTAGTTGGCTTGGGAAACCAGCGAGGTTTCACTGCCTGGGGGGGGGGGGGCAAAAATACATCCCCCCCCTTCTTTAAACACATACTCCAAAAAGGTGTTTTAGAGAGGGGGGCAAAAATGTATTTTCGCCCCCAAGCAGTGAAACCTCGCTGGTTTCCTAGGCCAGCTAGAATTGCTCGGTGTAGATAATGTTTTCACAATAACTCTTGATAATGCTAGTTCGCCATTGACTATTTGAAAAGAAAGACTAAGCATTGGAAATGGACAGTTTTAGGACGTGAACACTTACACATGAGATGTTGTACACATATTTTAAATCTTAGTGTTTGTGATGGTTTGAAAGACTTACATGATCACATTTCCATTGTTGGCCTCCCTTGGCCAGGTTGTTTAAAGCTAGATTGAGTGGATAATGTGAAATCAAGTTTTGAGTTAAAGTGATTTACAAGTTATGTTTTTGCTTTGAATAATTGCAAGTTATGGTTATTGAAAATAATTGGGATTAGATTAATTTAGTGGCATGGCATATGATTCATGCTTTAATTTGAATCTCATTACAGTAATGATGCAAAAATATATAAAACAACAGTTTTCAGATGCTTATTGATTAATCAAACATTAATTATGGTAGGTCCTTTGATAATTACCCCATTATATGTTAAATCAACTGACCAATCAATGAATCGAGCGCTACGTGTTAATCTCATTGCATTTTAGCTTAGTTGATAATACTATTTCTTAATGAAGTTATAGCTGCGAGTGCTACTTGACATCTCATTACATTAGGAAGAATCTGACATGTATATATTTCTACAATAACAATATATATATATATATATATATATACTTTTTAGCATACTTTTATATTGCTTGAGCTGATCACGTTTTCATTGGGGAACTAATAGTTTTTTTGTCTTGCAGAGTGGACTCCTCATTGGCTCCGCCGATCTTCAATGTCCGTACAGAAAACCACCTAGTCTCTAGAACTTAGTGTACAAGGTTAGTGCTTAGAATTTTATGATTTTAGTGTTGCATGCAGAAAGTAAATGAAATACACCATTTTATCGTTTTTTTTTTGCTAGATGGCTTCTACAAACAATCGTCCAAATGAAGAAAATACAAATCCCAAGCCTGCCACCGAAGCAACTAAGGATGACTCACTCCCATCCACTGAAGGTAAAAAACGGAAATCTTCACTTGTTTGGGATCATTTTACATTAGTACCTGGTTGTCCAAAAGGCAATTATAGGGCTGCATGTGAGCACTGTGGAAAGGAGTATCCATGTGCTTCTAAAAATGGAACTAGTAACATGTTAGGCCACATACAAATAGAGGGAAAGTGTAAGAAATATCCCTACAAGAAAGAAGATTCCAAGCAAAATATCTTAGCAAAAATGACTTCAAATGTGTTTGTACCCGTTAGTTTCAGTTAGGAAGCTTGTAGAAAAGCACTTGCTAGAATGGTGATAGCTGATGAGTTGCCGTTTAGGCATATAGAGGGTGAGGGGTTTAAGTATTATAGTAATGTTTTACAGCTAGGGTTCAAATACTTTCTCGTATTACAATTGCTAGGGATTGTCTGCAATTTTTTCTTGAAGAGAAAAATAAATTGAAAAGTGTTTTAAAAAGCAAGAGAGTTTGCATGACCATATATACTTGGACTTCTATCCAAAATTTAAATTACATGTGCATCACAATTCACTTTATTGATAGTGTTTTCACACAAACTCTTGATAATGCTAGTTCGAACAGTGGTGCCATTGACTATTTGAAAATAAAGACTAAGCATTGGAAAGGGACAATTTTAGGAGATGAACACTTACACATGAGATGTTGTGCGCATATTTTAAATTTTATTATTTGTGATGGTTTGAAAGACTTACATGATTCAATTATTAAAGTGTGCAATGCGGTGAGGTATGTCAGATCATCTCCCTCTAGGTTGGCTACATTCAAAAAATGTGTCGAAAATTAAAAGATTGCATGTAAAAGTTTATTGTGCCTAGACGTGCCAACTAGATGGAATTCAACTTATATGATGTTAGATGCAGCAGAGAAGTTTCAAATGGCATTTGAGCATTTAGAGGATGAAGACATGCATTACACTCCTTACTTTGGAGAGGAGGAAACAGGAAAAAGAAACTTGGGACCACCAATGATTGTGATTGGAATGATGCAATATTGTTTGTGAAGTTTTGAAGGTCTTTTATAATGCAACATTGAGGCTTTTCAGGATCTTTATATACACTTCTAATCTATTTTTTAATCAGTTTTTGCTTATCCAGAGCAAATTAACTCAATTTGCACGCAACGATGATGAATGCCTACAAGAGATGGCAAAGAAAATGAAAGCAAAACATGACAAATATTGGAATGTTGATAAGATAAACATTTTGTTGTATGTTATTGTGGTTCTTCATCCTAGGTACAAGATGAATTTTTTTGTATTTTGCTTTGAAAAGATGTATGATGATTATGTGGCAAAGAACTTTAAGGACAAGGTCCATAGTGCTTTGACTCGTTTGTTTGAGTGGATGTTAAGCATTACTTGACTTCCACTTCTCAATCACAAAATATTGTCACTGGATCAAAAGATATGGAAATTGACGATGATGAATCATCAAAATGAGTACCTCCATGACCTCAAGATGACCATTGTGTGACTTGCATCATCAAAATCTACTCATTAAATCCACCTACCACATAGGTTACAATTTGATCAATCCCCTCATCATTCCATGGTTCCACATGGTAATGTGGTTGGGAGCAATTCTAGCTGGCCTGGTTGCTGCTTGGGGGGCAAAAACACATTTTCCAAAGAAGAGGGCAAAAATGTAAATTTCGCCCCCAAGCAGCAACCAGGCAGCAAAACCCAGACTGCCTAGATTTTCTGTGTGGTTGGTGATGATAAAGAGGGTAAAAATAGCTGTTGAGGAGTAAAACAACTAATGTTAACGGTATGTAAATATTAAACAAACGAGTAATTCTTGCTGGCTTGGGCCTCGCTGCCTGGGGGGCGAATATACACTTTTGCCCCCCCCCCCTCTAAACACCTTTTTCCAAAAAAGTGGTTAAAGAGCGGGGCAAAAGTGTACATTCGCCCCCTAGGCAGCAACCTCGCTCCCTTTCCCAGGCACTAAACAAACATTTAAACCCACACTAACCACTACTAAGTACTGAATCAATCAATAACTTTCCACTGTAACATTCATTTCAAATTTACCAAAAAGCACCACCCCCACTTGGTTTTCTTGTGTTTTGGCAACATAAAGTCAAGGATGATAATTTCACGAATAACTTGTCTAGAGAGCCAGGTCAGGCACATCAGGCCCGTGTTAGGCCGGGTTCAATACTCTCCAGTCTCCATCATCTTAGAGATGCTCATAATGCCTCAATCAAAGACAATCATACGCACATAAACCCTCCTAGCGTTGTTCTGACACTAGGAGCGTGGCTCTCTATATTTTTTTGTTTCACGAAATTTCGCAAAATTTTTTGATTTTTGAGATCTTGAAATTTAAAGTACCGAAATCGAAAATCGCACTATTTAATTTTTTTTGCGTTTTTCTTAAATTTCAGTATTTTTGTGTAAAACCCAAAAAAATTATGAATCAAATTACACTTTTTTTCCGTTAAAATATTTCATCATTTTTTGTAGATTATGATATTTTCTATAAAACTCAAAAAATTAAGAAAAACTAGAAAGTTATATTCATAGGGATGCTCGTGTATTTAACCTTCATTTAATATATTTAATGTATTATTAGGTTAGTTTACTTATATATCTTATATTTTCGCTTTTTTCTACATACAACAGAATAAACAACTAAATGGTGAAAAATAGTCTAATGAAGAATATACATGAAAATTGAAAACCGTTTTCGTGAATCCAATTTCGAGGCTTCCCTGTCGGACTTGAATTCCCATGAGTAGTGAGAAAATAGTCTCATTAAGAATTGATTTTATAACAACCAAATAGCAAAAATTTGCATAACAAACAAAATAAATTCCATTTTCCAAGAAAAATGGCAAACCAAAAACCAAATAGACCCTAAATATTTCTTAAAATCAGAAAACCGAAATCGAAAGCTGAATTCACAATCCTGGCCTAAATCAAAGAAAACCCGAACCCGAATCCGAATCCGAATCCGAATCCGAATCTAAATCCGAACCCGAACCCGACAGAAGTGCCACGTCAGAGCTAACCTCACTGTAAAGCTTCTCTTCTGCTTCTGAAACTGAGAGCAGAGAGAATGGAGAAAGCAAAGCAAGAATAGCCCTCTTCTTCTATTTCTATTTTTCGTGTTATAACTCTGCTGCAGGCCGATGTTGTTGTTAGTGGCTGAGATCTGATGCATCGGAGAGAAGAAGAAGAAGAAGAGCTGCTGATTTGATGGAGGAGTAGTGGAGAGTTTTTATTGAAGGATTAAAGAGAGTGGTTTTGTGTGGTGTAGTGATAGAGAGAGAGAGAGGTAAGGAAGGAAGGACAGAAGTTAGGGTTTCGATATGAGTGGCGCCGCTGGAGCAACCAATGGTCCACCACCGCTAATGATTTATCAGACTTGGAAAGGAAGCAATGTAAGTTGAGGAAGATTTTCATTTCTAATCTCTAGTTATCATTCATTTCTGTTCAGTTTTTTTTTTTTTTGAAAATTAGGGTTTTTTTTTGGAGTGAATGAAATTGAGATCTGTTTAGGAAATTTTTTTTTTAGTTATATTTTTATATGTTATTTTGTTTTTCATAGCTGATTTAACAATTGAAATGTAAAATGAAAAAAAAAAAAAAAGGTCAAGAGGGACCAGTATTATCAAAATACTGAAATTTACAAGGCTTGGTGATGCTGGAATCCATGTTATGGTGATGCCCTGAAGAGAACTATTGTACAAATGCTTTTGAGCTATACTTGAAAATAAGCTATGTAATAGTGACTATGACATGTGTCTGGGGTATAAAACATGTCACCAAAACCCTTCTAATATGAGGACACACTTGTACATTACAATGTTATGTAAAATTTCGGAAAATTTGATATTGTTTACTTTTAGATCAATATTGCCACATGTCATACTAATTTTTCATAATACTTATATTTAGAGCATCTTCAATGGGAAAGCTCAAAAGCTAAATTTGAGATTTGAATGAGTTTTGTGGGTGCATTTTCATACTTCAATTGATGGCTGCCCAAAGCTCAATGAATTTGAGGTTTCTGCCCAATGAAAAGGGTATGGCTTGGTTCATTTGGGCGGAGCTAGATGCTCCAAATAGTCTTGAGTGTGTAGCCAAAATGATATTTTTGACACTCTTTGGTGTGAACATCCAATTTGAAAACTAGTACAAATTGGTTATTTGCACTCGGAATTATTTTAGGACTATTTTGATGATTCTGGTAACTGGTCCATTGGAGCAAACCCGCCCTCAACCTCAAATGGGTTCATCCTTTTGAGTTTGAGGTTGAGCTTTCCATTGAGATGCTCTTATAAGTTATAACAATAAAAAAACATCGACCTTAAGAAGATATGTGAAAACATTGATGATTTATAGTATCATGTCCGTTGGAGTGCAACACATATTCGGCTGTCTGGTTAGTGGGTGCCCAACACTTATTCGGTAGTCTAAATGTCCAATACTTGTCCGACTAACAAGATTTAAAAAAAAAAAGTAAAATGCCCTTGTTACATGGTAAATAGTTACAATAACATCAGTGTGCAAGAAATAGCAAGAATCATTTCTATCTAGAAAACAAGCTAGACGCAACAAAAACCTGGTTGGAAGGTGAAATTGACTCTTTCTCAGTGTGCATCTTTTCCATCAATTGACTCTTTTAATCAAACCAGCCCCTACTTGACTCCTTCCTTCTTGAAAAATATGTTGCCTAATGATACTCATTCCCTATCCCTTTGGAAATATAGGCATGATTTTATCCATGCGGACATAATCCACAGTTGATGGTTTGATGTCAACATAATGTTTTTGTTGTATTTAAAGCTTTACTGTATTCTCTTTGGTGTCGATAGTGAACTTGTAGACTAAAGTGGTAACACCTTACCGTACAGATCCTTTGTGTGTCTACATGGTACACACAGCCTCAAATTGTATTAGACCTCTTTTGAGAAAGCAAATTAGAAGGATCTGCTCGCCAGACTTGCTGCGTGAGAAATGCACGACATCATGCACATCACAGTGAGAACTAAGTGATTGAAACTATTTAGGTTTAGTTATACAAAACTACAACTTTTCCAACTTATCTCTTTAATGTCAACATAACCTTGCATACCTGTTTTTGGCGTTCGACACCACGATTCCTTGTTACAAACCTGTTTAGAAATAGCATCTAATATCAAATTAGAAAACAAGAACCTCCAATAATCTTATCATTATTATTTTTTATTTTTTATGTAGCAAATAACATATTGCCCTCAAAGAAACCAATCAACTGTCACCAAGAGCTTAGAAAAAAAAAATACTAGTTATATCTGTCTTAATGAATTGGAGCTAATATGTTAGTCAATGATAATTGAGTTCAAGATCTTGATCAGATAAAAACAATGAACTCACAAGCGAGCTATTCCTGTTTGGGAAGCAAAGTTCAAAAGTTAAATAGGGCTGGGACTATCTCATAAATGCGATAACGTGGAACTTACAGAAAGAGAGGAATGCTACAATTATTGCAATACAAAACTTCTATGCGGGGGTGTGAAGGTACACATGGGGTTCTTTGCAGTATATCCCTTACTTGTATGAAGAAGGAAGTGTTCATTGAGGTGGAAGACAAGGATATTTAGTGCTGCACCACTAGGTCATGGGTTTGAACCCAGCCGGCGGCATGTTTATCAGTTTTTGGGGTGTTGACCAGTTCTGGTCTTTGTTAGGTTATGGGAACCCAACTCGCCTTCCAAAAAAAAAAGATATTTAGTGCTGCTGCAAAAAATTGGAGTCCAGTTGTTAGTTACTTGTTCAGGATGTACGTGGTGATAAGAGTTTCAGGTTTTGTGCAGGGAATGATCAAGAGGAGCCCTTATATTGCCTTCATTAGTGAGATCAGACCAAGTTGCTGGGTCAGGGTGAAGTATAGTTTTGCCATGTTCTGACGTTAGGGGGTCAGGTGGGATGTTGGTGAGGTCTGCCCCAAAAAATAATCTCAATGGAGGTATTGTTTGACAGTTGGGGAGGAGACCTCATATTTGGTCAATTCCTTCACTGTGATAGATAATTTATTTACAATGGACATGAATTTACATACACTGGTCCAGGTCAAGGACGAGTAGACTCGGTCCATCTCTTCTTCAGCTGTGAATTCTCTAGAGAAATTTGGAGATCTATCTGTCACCCCCACCCCTCTGCTCAGAGCTTATGGCTACAGAGTGGCACAAAAATGGAAGTTCCTATAAAGGCACTTGGCTGCGGAAGAGAGTGTTCTTTGCAGGTATTTGGAAGGAGAAAAATGCAAGAATATTCAAGGACAAGGAGTAGTCAGAGTTATTTACTGAAGTCAAGGCTTTGGTTTGGCACTAAACATATGGGGAATCTTACAAAACATTACATTCTATACTTTTATGTTTGAGTGGGAAAGTCTTTTCTATTTGTAGCTACAAGCTTGTATATGACTATACAGGCTGCTTAAGAGTCTAGACAGACTGCAAGAGGTTAATATTATTACTCATTCCTGTGTCTAGCTGATACATGTGTCCAACACCTTATACCTGACCAGTCCAATAAATTCTCTCATATCACTCTCCCTATCTTAATTTCTGCATCATGTCTTGTAAAGGATCATCATACCTTCCGTTTCTTACCTCCCATTTTAATTCCTACATGGCTAGAAATTTCAGAACAAGTTGATATCTCATTAATGGCTGGTCACTATTAAGATTGTCGGATCGATCACTGTTTACCAAAAATTTAGTTAATTTCGAAACTGAAATTACACTGACAATTCAGGAGACGAGGCGTTTAATGCAAAAGCATGTTTATGCGTTTTTTAACTTCCCCCAGCATCTGGGTGATTGACTTTGTGCCGTGCTAGATGCCAACTTGTTACATAATCATGAGATATTATCATTCTCTGGTTCCAAAAATCCTCAATTCATATGTGGGTTTGTGTTATGCAGATATTTCTTCTTGGAGGGAGGTTTATCTTCGGACCAGATGTGAGATCATTGCTGCTGACTATGTTTCTCATTACTGCGCCAGTTGCAGTTTTCTGCGTGTTTGTTGCCAGAAAGCTAATGAATCATTTCTCTCATCATCTCGGGATATCCATTATGGTGGTGGCTGTAGTATATACCTTATATGTGAGTGCTAATTTTTCTATCCAAATCTCTTTGATTTATCCTTTTTTTTTTTTTTTCCTTTCCCTTTCACTAAATGCATGCCAGTATATTTTTTGATCAAGCAAGTCGAGAAAATTTATTTATTCCAAAGAGCGACGTGGTAACTGGTAAGAGAGGGATTTACTAAAGTCAAGAGGGACATTAAGCTACAATGCTAGATAACTACAAAAAAACACATGACTTGTTGACTTATCATTGTATGAGAAAAGTTTTTATTTCTGTTTTGCCATTTAAGCAACTCCTTTAAAAAACCGCCTCTCACACCTTCATAAACCAAGGATATGGGTTTATAGAATCAGGCCATGCCAGTGGCATCGTTATTGACATGTGTGTCAAAATCTGACACTTAAATGTGTATGTTTTGTTAGATATTAATGCAAAATATGACACGTGTTGCATATTTGTGTTGTTACATATTGATAAGGGAATTCACTTTTTTTGAATATGTTACATGGATTAGTTTGGCTGACATAAATAATAAGAGCTTTTAACTAGGTTTTGTTTGCTGCTTTGGGTTTAATTAGCATCCCTCATATTTTTAGGTATTTCAGCCAAGGCACCCTTTTTCCTATTCATATTTAGGTACTTTTCCAAGCTTAGCACTTAGGTATTTTAGCGCAAGAGCCCATTTTCGTATTCATATTTTGGTACTTTTCCAAGCATACTACACCCGGTAGTTTCATTTTTCACCGAGTTTCTTTAATATGTCAAGCAAAAGAACAGTGATTCTTTCCCATGGTTCTCAGTAAACACATCTGTTTTGAAAATCGTCATTGACATACTTTTTTTTTTTGGAAATTTTCGTCATTGACATACCATGAGTTAGGTCCAATACTATTTTTCTTTATGGTCCACTTAAGATGATCCTATCAGATAATTATTTCCTGCAGTCTTTGATAAGTGAATGGTGCAATTAGTAGTTGTCCATCCTTAGGAGATTTATATCTACTCGGTTATTGCAAACAACAGTCAATAGGATGCATGTTTATTTTGACTTCTCACGAGTTCCTGACTTTATTTACCAAGATGTGAGAGGTTTTTTATGTACAGTCAAAAGAGTCTAGATGAGATAATTCCATTATTTGAAGCCCTTCTGGTTACCCTGTAGTCTTTATTGTAACAACAGGAATATCAAATTTTTCTTCAGTGTGTGATGTATGATAATTTTTTCTCAATATTCCTTTGGTTATTATGTTAAGCTAGTTAATCTATTCGAACAATAATATGATGGTAATGGTTTATCGTTTTAGGTGACGGTAATTGACTATTTTTAGGTGAAGGCAATGGTTTATTTCTGTTTTTATCTGGTGAAGTTGCATCATGAAAAGCATCTAAATTGGACATCAAATACTTGAGTTTTGTAATGCTTTAGTTGTGGTTTAGACATAGTAGTAAAATGAAGTAAAGTTGTTTGGACTGTTATACTTTCAGGTGTTAACTCTTCTTCTGCTTACATCTGGAAGAGATCCTGGTATAATACCTCGCAATGCACACCCTCCAGAACTAGAATTTCATGAAGGTCAGACCCCACAGTTGCGTTTGCCTCGGACAAAAGATGTTATTGTCAATGGAATGACTGTGAAGACTAAGTATTGTGATACCTGCATGCTATATAGGCCTCCACGCTGCTCACACTGTTCAATTTGTAACAACTGCGTTCAGCGGTTTGACCACCATTGCCCTTGGGTTGGGCAGTGTATTGGACTTGTAAGTGACTACATTGTCTCTCCCATTTGCACCAGCAACATTAGCAATTTTATATTCTGTCTGATTTTACACACACACACACATGTTCCGAATCTTATTGTACTAGTTAAATGATTGATAATATCAAATAAATTTTGAGCTCTAATAATTTTGATTAAAATACAGTTAAAAACTTAATTGATGTAGCATTGTGTTTAGACTCAATTTCCAAATTCATCTTGCATGCAACATATTTTGTGCGTAGAGCTAGTGCAAGTAAACTCAGGAAGATGGGGAGAAAGATCAAGCATTGTTATGAATATTTTGCATTGAGCATTTGTCCTTCTGTCTAGAGTAGACATTGTTTCTTTGTTTTATTAACAATATTAATTTGCACCTGCACGGTCGCACCCTCACCCTCACCTCGAGTCTTAACCTATTCTCCATATTGTTGGAAGTAGTGACAGTTTTTTGCAAGTCCTTTATGTTTCTTTTAGGGTAATCCTCCCTGACACAATCATCATCATCTTTTCCATTTGCAGCTCCTTGATTTTATGAATATTTGCTGATGGTATCTCTGAACCTGTACAACGTTATGATTCTGGGTGCAGCGTAATTACCGGTTCTTCTTCATGTTTGTTTTCTCAACAACTCTTCTCTGCATATATGTATTTGGATTCTGCTGGGTGTACATCAAGAGGATCATGGATGCTGAGCAGATATCAATCTGGAAGGCAATGACCAAGACTCCCGCGTCCATTGTGCTGATAATTTATACATTCATATCAGTCTGGTTTGTTGGTGGCCTTACAATCTTCCACTTTTACCTCATGAGTACAAACCAGGTAAGAGGTCACCTTTAATAGAGTTTGTGTTGTTAATGATTGCTCAGACTTGGAATAACTGTGGTCAATGACTTTTGACTTTTCCTTTTGTTCTCTGACAGACTACTTATGAGAACTTTCGATATCGATATGATCGAAGAAGCAACCCTTATAACAGAGGCGTAGTGGAGAATTTCAAAGAGATATTCTGTACCAGCATTCCTGCATCTAGGAATGAATTCAGGGCAAGGGTACCACAAGATCCCAGCTTACCATCTCGCACAGTGGCCAGTGGTTTCATTAGTCCAAACATGGGAAAGGCAGGAGGAGACCTAGAAATGGGTAGGAAGGCAGTATGGGGAGAAGCTGGAGGAGGCGAGGCCAGTGACTATGAAGGCCGGTTGAGCAACAACAACAGTGTGGACACCAAGGAAGCTGTGCGTGGCAACGTGTCACCTGATTTAATCCGGACCATCCCCATTGATGGCATGGAGGAGCATCCGGGAATACATCCTAGGCGCTCTAGTTGGGGCAGGAAAAGTGGGAACTGGGACATGTGGCAGGAGTGTGATGCTGTTGCTCAGGAGACTGACGAATCTAATAAGCGTGGCAGTGATAGCGTGAATTCAGCAAACCAATAGCTTGGATTATGTTTTTGGACTTCAATAAGAGGCCTAAATATGTAGACCCAAGTGCGGGAAAATGGCTCCGCTAGGTGTGGATTGGATTGGTTGCTTCGATTCGATATTTAGTGTTTCCTTGCTTGTGTGTTGGGGGTTTGTGAGGGCTTTAGCCATTTGTATTTGTAGGGTGAAACATTGTGTTAATTTATAACATGTTTTTGAGTTTTTCTTCTCAAGGCTTGTTTCTTTGTGATATATGGGTCTTCAGTTATAGATTTTTCGGTGTATCCTTTTGATTTTGGGTTCATTTAATTTATCATAATTGACCTTTAGCGTCCATTATATATGGTATTATTTGTCTATAGGTTTGTCAATGCGAGTCATCCGAGTTGAATATGGCATTTTGGACCCTAGACTTATGGATGGACTGTAAAGTCAATTACAAAATTACAATAAACTAAATGTACTCTACGATTATTTATCACATTATGTAATAACTTAATTAATTAAATCACATTTATGTAGGCAAGTGTTAGAGATTGTCCATTAAATAGTATAGATAAATTAAACAACATTTGAGCTAGGCAACAATTAGAGATTTTCCGTTAAATAGTGTGCATATAGATTCAAGTTCAATTTAGTATAGATCTTTCATATTAACAACTAAAGCATAGGCAAAAGCAAGGGCGATACATTTACCATCAAAACAACTTTCATATATATATATAACTAAATTTATTGATTCGAAAGTAAAGTTGTCCAATAAAGTCTTGGAACGGTATGCATCATTGGATCATGATCAACTTATATGTCATTTACAATAATTCTTGGCACTCACGGCTGCCAGTCATTTTTTTTGCCCTGATTAGGTTTTTTTTTACATTTTTATATCTTCTCTTTAAAACACAACCACAAACATCATTGATTAAACTAGAGCCCCAACACTGACAAAAAAAATGACTAGTAGCTTTGGCTGCCTAGATTTACTAGTCATTTAAGCTAGTGTCCACAACATTGCGATATTCTTTCACCATAGATTCAAATTCTATGTCATTTTAGTTATCGTTCAAAATACTATGATATATTAACCTAAGCTCAAACAAAATATTTTAATTTTGCTCTGAAATCACTAGTCTAGGATATATCGATTTAGCCACATCTTGATAAAAAAAAATACTAGGAAACCAAATTAGGACACACATTCAAAAGTGAGTGAATGAATATCTAAAATCATTTAAAGAGTAAACCTTGTATCTTATAAAAAATCTTAATCGACTCTTATCTAGATTTTCATCAAGGATTAATTTCTAATATTTATGTTTAACAAAAAAAAAAAAAAAATTCTAATACGTTCTTCCATAATCCATGGAGATGGGTGGAAAACAAGAATCTCGTGAGCCGTGACGCCCAAGTTCGGTTAATATCTCACGATAAACACAGCCACGTAAACGTAAGCGTTAAAAAAGCCAACACCACCTCATACAAAACACGCGTGCTTTTTTTCAAATCCAAGAATATATTCCCATGGAATATTCTCTCGTATTCCGTATAGCAAAGCAACTTTCCTCTTTCCGTTATAACGGAACATATTATCGAGTATTTCATTTACAGAAATTCTAAATGGCTTGGGTTTTAAGCCCGGGTTGACTGCTGGGGGGGAGCAAATTTACACTATTGCCCCCCTCTTTAACAACCTTTTTAAAAAAGTGTTTAAAAGAAGGGGGCAAAAGTGTAAATTCACCCCTCCAGGCAGTCAACCCAGGCTGGAAACCCAGGCAAGCTAGAATTACTCTTTCATTTATTAGACTTTTCGAACGATTACATTTAATGAGGAAGAGAAGAAAGGTGGTGGTGGGGGTAGCAGGGTGGTGCGGTCGATATGACAGGGTGGTGTAGCAAGCGATGGCAAGGTGGTGCTGTTCCGTCGTTGTTGCGAAGATAGAAGAGAAAGATGAACAATGATGAGAGATAAATTTATATTGGTAGTGTCTTACAACACATTAAAAAAAGTTAGTGATATGCTTCAACATAAGTAGTGGTATAAAATAGTCAAGTCGCCTTATTATTTATTACCTAACAAGGGCGACATGAATGCTTTCTATATAAAAATGAGAATGCCAGTTTGGTATCAACTCAACATTAAACTTGTGACAGATGAAATCACAAGTCCAGAATTCAATTCTCTCGGTGCTATTTGAGGTGCTCCGAAGAGTTAAGGGATTAAAAAAAATAATAATAATAATAAAAGAAGAAAAAAACAAGGGAGAATATCAAAAGGCATAATTCGGACAATTCATTCGAATATTCCCCCGTCAAACTTAAGCGACAACACTATGTCAATTAACTTCATTTCGTTTCAACCTTTTCTCTCTCTCTCTCTCGCAGCCTCCCTTAAATACGCTTAGAATTCTCTCTCCTCCCAAACAAATCGCAAATACCCTCCATATCCTTCGTCATTCTAGCTTTCTATTTTTCTTTTCTCTCTCTGTTTTCTTTCTTCTTTTCTACAAGCAAGATCAATCAACAATGGCTCTCAAAGCTGTCCATCTCTCCAATGTTCCTAATCTTCATCACGTCTTGGACAATGCGACCTCCGTCCCCTACTCCGGCCGCTTCGCCAAAGGTAACAAGAACTAACTACTATCATGATTCTATGATTCACTCGAGCGATGATGATGATGATGATGATGATGATGAACTTTATTTGATTACCGAATCTTCTTGATATCGTGTTGGATCAGGTGTAGAGACTGTTCGGAGGAGTCCGGTGAAATCGAATTTGTTGGTGATTGGACACCGTGGAAGTGGAATGAACGCCTTGCTTTCTCAAGATCCGAGAATGAAAGCCATCAAGGAGAACACCTTGCTTTCTTTCAACAACGCCGCTAAATCAAACGTCGATTTCGTTGAATTTGACGTTCAGGTAATCACATTTTTTAAGTTTCTTGATTTCTATGTATGTGTGCGTGTTTTTTTTTTTAATGTATTTTTTTATTATTACTTATCTATTTGTCATCTCTACATCGCTGGTTTCGTTGCAACATCACGAGCAAGGCGGTGGTGATGATCTGCATGGTTTTCTTTGGAGGTTTCCGATGTCAATGGTGTGTTGTTTTTTGTTAATTAAAATTTGGATAACAAGTGGCGTCCACTGAATCGTCTTGTTTTGATTTTTACGCAAAAAATAGACACGGAAATTGAAACCGTTGACCTTGGAATGTGAATTTCAATTCTGAGGCTTCCATTGGGACTTGAATTTCCTGTCATGAATAGACAATCAAATGCGAAAATCTGCACGGATAACAGTAAAGGATTTTGGAAAACGGGCTAAAAAAGCAACCCTAATTCTTTATCGATAATTATTAGTGAAAAATATGTGTCTAAGTTCTTATTTGGATGTGAAGAAAACTCTACTTTTAGATTATCCATGGTAAGAGGCATCAATTGAAGACTAAAAAAAATGAATTTAAAAAATTGTTTGTGCGGATCATAGTGTATTTCATGGACCTTAGGCCAAGGAATTGGACACTTGGACATTGGTGTAGCGTAGCTGATCATGGCTTTTTATTTGAATTTTACTTGTATTTACAATCAACTTGTAGTATGAATGAGCATGAAAATATTAGTTTTATGTTGTTCTATAACGCGACAATGGTGGGCCTTGGAAAATTAGTATTGAGATAAATAAAGCTCTGGACGACAACATGCTTTCGACAACTTTTTGACATGAATAGGAAGCTTGGATTTCTTACAACCTAAACATGTTTTTCAATTTTATTGAAAATAAGAGATTAAATGTCGTTTTCAGTCTTAAAATTTATCCATTAAGCCTTATGTTTGAGACTGTTCAATATCCACGTACTTCAATTAATGGAGCACTTGTTTGCTGGTATATATTTCTGACAAAATTTTTTTGTTTTGTATAGTTTACCTTATCCCCTTGTAGAAGGTTTTTTACATTGGGTAAATTGCATTATAGAAAAATAACAATTGTAGATTCCATTTCTTTCTTAAAGAAAGTTTGGTGATCTGTTTTGCTGTCTACTTTGTCATTGTAAATGGAAAACTTGTTATTCAATGATACTGATTTGTTGATTTTTGTGGGGGTTTGGGGTTCTATTTTTTTTTTTTTTTTTTTTAAATAATAGGTATTGCGAAAGTCTTAGGAAGAGACTGTAAAAAAAAATGTACATTTTTGTAGGTGACCAAAGATGACTGCCCAGTCATTTTCCATGACGACTACATCCTCACCAAAGAAAATGTAAGTCAAACTCCCTTCTGATTTCCATTGTTGTTTACATTTTTTTCCTGGTATTTTCTTCGAACTGAACATTTTGGTATTAATTCAGGGCAACATCTGTGAGAGGAGGCTTACAGAGCTTACATTAGGTGAATTCCTCTGCTATGGACCTCAACGAGAGGCTAGAAAGGTAATTATTTCTTTTTGTTTAAGGAAGTTACTTTAGCTATGATTCATTTAATGCATCCTCAAGTTAACAAGACCAGTTCTTATTTCAGACTGGTAAATCTCTATTAAGAAAAACCAAGGATGGCAGATCATTGGATTGGAATGTTGAGCAGGACGATTGTTTCTGTACGTTACAAGAAGCATTCGAGAAGGTTGACACCTCCGTGGGCTTCAATATTGAATTAAAGTTTGACAATCACATTGTCTATAAGAAAGAAGATCTTACCCATATTATTCAAGTAATTCTCGGGGTAGTCCCTCACCCTACTGTTTATTTCATCAACATTGAGAGATGTTGAGCTTGGATAACTCACTTTTAATGAATTATTTCTTATAATTATGGTAATCTTGTAACCATGGGCGGACCTACTAAGGGGCGAGGGGGGGCAGCTGCCCCCCCTCAACTTTTAAAATATTTTTAGTATATATATTTTAGTCTTAAAAAATCGAGTATATAATGTAGAATACAATATGTTAATTGTTTATGAAAATATTCAAACATATCTTTGTTGGTGTAGTGGTTAGAGGTTTATCTCTTTTTGTAAAAGACCTGAGTTCGATACTCTTTGAGTGCATTTTTTATTTTATTTTCAGTGCAATTTTATTAGTAATTGCAAACATTAAAAAATGTTTAGTTTAATAAAAAATTATTAACATTAAATAAATTAATTGTTTTTCACAAGTGATATTAAACCCCTAACAAAAAAATATTTAAAATTAATATCTAAAATAATAACGATAGAATTCACTAAAAATATATACAATTAGCCAATTCGTATAAAATTTGAGCCTCATATAAACTATTTTTTCTTTAAAATTGTATTATGATCATATTAGATTCGCAAATTTCAAATTTTTTTTAGCTTCACTTATAACTTATCCTAATTATTTTGTGATTCTCAATTCTAGACAACCAGGCTTTATAGCCATTTTTTGGTCAGGTTTTAAGTTTTTTACATTTCTATCTCTTCTATAGATAATGTTTGTGATTGTATTTTAAAGAGAATGGGTAAATGTGTAAAAATGCTCTAGCCTGACAAAAAAATGACTTTAAAGTCTGGCTGCCTAGACAAACTCTTTTGTGATATTAGTTATATATTCTAGTTATTATGCTTGTTTGCTCTTTGCTATGGTTATCAATAGTGACCTTATTTTAGCTTAAAATTGACTACACTTGGATCCAATTTGATATATGCATTGTATTTTTTATAGTTGAATTTTTTTATTAGTTACTAGCTTCAGTAAAAAAAAATTGGTTTTATCATTGATAACTACTATTGTTTCATTTGTATAAAGGTTCTGGGATCCTTAAAACCCAGCTCGCTTTCCAAAAAAAAAAAAAATATATATATATATATATATATATATATATATATATATATATTTTTTTTTTTTTTTCCATTTCGCCCCCCCTCGACTAAAATCCTGGGTCCGCCCCTGCTTGTAACATCAGGTGGTTTACGAATATGCTAAAGAAAGGCCAATCATCTTCTCATCCTTTCAACCTGATGCCGCTCAGCTGATAAGGAAATTGCAGTCAACCTACCCTGTAAGAGCCGTTGCCATTCTCAATTTCCTGTTGTCATTTCAAAAGTTTGTTAAGTGATCATAGGAATAGGGAAATTAATGGTCTTTCCTATTTTGTTGGATAGCTAATTGCTGTAGTTTATTTGGTTGTGAACAGGTGTATTTCCTGACAAATGGAGGAAATGAAATCTTCCCAGATGTGAGGAGGAATTCCTTGGATGAAGCCATAAAATGGTGCTTGGAAAACGGTTTGCATGGCGTTGTGTCTGAAGTTAGAGCCATTTTCAGAAATCCAGGAGCAATAGCAAAGATCAAAGAATCCAACCTTGCCCTACTCACCTATGGCCAACTTAAGTAAGTCTACTATTGCATTTTTTTTTTAATGCAGGTTGATTATTGTTGGAATTTAGCGTGCTGATCATTATTTTCTTGTCTCAGCAACGTGCCAGAAGCAGTGTACATGCAACATTTAATGGGCATTGATGGGGTGATTGTTGATTTGGTTCAAGAGATTACAAAAGCAGTTTCTGATATGATAAAGCCAGGCAAAGAGGACGAAAGCAAAGAGATAGAGCAGATAATGGTATCGAGACCCAAGTTCTCACAACATGAGCTATCGTTTCTTTTGAAGCTCATCCCTGAATTGATACAACATTAGGGGGTATAGCATACCCTTCTAAAGAATATGACATAATAGGTTTTCCTTTTGGAGTTTCTTCTCTGTTTACTCATCATGGAGCATCAGAGCCTTATCCATGGAGCGTGAAGTATGAGGTATTATACATAGTTGTTGATCTTGCATTGACTGATGAAAATTCATGTATACATAGAAAAAAAGACAATGGACGAGGCCTCCATTTGTATAACTAACTCAAGTTGGAGTTTAGCTCTCCTTCTTGTTGGCCCCATTTTATTGTTGATTCCCGATATTGGAATCTTAAATTGTTGTCAAGAACACAAGAAACCTCGGTGATGAGAATTACACATTAAAGATGATTGGTGATCACACCATGATCCACAGGGTGGATCGAAATCACCCAAATGAAGTTAAAGAGTTTGGACGCCAAAAGAGGCTATCTCAATATGGGAAGCTATAGAAAATTGTCTTGTGGACTGTCCACACTCACATTTCTAATGTTTAGAACCCCATTTTAAGAGCATCACATGACCTATTCCAAGGTTTATACATGGGATTATCTCGATTGTCCCTTGCCATTTTAAACTCAGATGTATGAACTTATACATTTTGATCTAGCTATTGGAGATGGTCTAAATAAATATTTTGGATCTTTTTGATATCTCAAACCGATAAGAACATCTATTATCGTCATCATTGAAAAAACAGTGAGTGTTTCAGAAGAGAAAATTTCATGATTTAACAATGGGGGTTTCTAAATTTATAAACCATCTGCAAGCAATTGTACATATAGGAAAAAAAGTCTTGCATGGCATTTAAAAAAATGTATATACTTTACAAAACATTCGGACTTTTCCAAAAAAAAAAAAAAAATGTAACCTTGACATTCAAGACTCCACCTTTTGTATCTAATATAGGTAAAATATTATAATAATCACATCCTTCGCTCCTCTCGCTCATCTTTTTCATATTTATTAAAAATCCAGTATTGTATGTAAGGTCGTTGCTATTTTTTTTAGCACTCCAACATTGTATCCTATTTCATCTGAAATTTATGAATTGTGCAATTTGGCTTGACAACGATAATGACAGTAGATGCTCTAATTAGTCCACCACTATCCCCAATTCTAGGCATACAGGATTGATAGCCATTTTTTTTAATCAGGTTTTGGGTTTTTTACACTTTTACCCTTATATAGATAATGTTGTGGTTGTGTTTTTAAAAAGAATGAGTAAAAATGTATAAAAAAAAACCCAATTCTAATAAAAAAAAATAGCTTTAAAGCTCGGCTGACTAGACAAACTCACCCACTATAGATCCATTTGAATCTTTTGGACTTAATTGGGCCTATCAAATCTCAAAATGGGCTCAGTCCCAAAACATGGCACCAAACCATGTTTTCCAAACAAATCTAGCTCATCTCCTGATCTTTATTCTTAAGGGATCAAGGAATGCATAAGATTTGGTCTAAAGAGCAAACTTGAGAAATACCCTTTAGAACTTTAAGTTCAATTGTGTCAAAATCGAAATTGGTCACATATTCGGTAAAAAAAAATCAATGTAAATGTAAAAGTGTAATTTGTGTTTTCCACAAAAAATTTCATTCATTTATGCCAATGGCATGACAGCTCAACGGTTAGAGCTTGGCGGATGGTACCACTAGGTCATGGGTTCAAACCCAGCTTGCGACATCTTTATGAGTTCTGAGATTCTATAAAAACCCTGCTTGCCTTTAAAAAAAAAAAAAAAAAAAGACCTATCAAATACCCCCATCTTACCCTTTTCGAAGAATCAAATGCAACAACAACAGCTTTCAAATTGTTGTATAAAAATAGGTACAAAATAGCAAACTAAGACTATTTCTTAGATTGTATATACCATGTTATTGTCTACATCAATATCTTTATGGTTTTGATTGTAGATGTAATATTCAAGTGCCTAAGCATCCCCAAAAACCTAATGCACCACCAGTTAGTTCATTCTAAAATTAGGCTATTTTCACAAGTGGAAAACCTTTCTATTTAGTGCCAATCAAAGTCTATGGACCACAAAGCCATTTTTGCAAGAAAAAGGTTTGCAAGCCCAAAAGAAATAAAAGTTTTTTGGACAGCACAGAGGTGTACTCCCACATGGGAAGCTTTAAAGAATTCTACACTCTAAAACTTCCCAAGAAATTAGGGTTACAACAAGCACCAAGTGATTGAGAGAAATGTTTTTGGGGTTGCTTGATTGTAGATTGTCCTGAATCATCTTTCTGATGATAAATGACAAGATTCCCACAGATGATTTGGACTGATCAAGGGCAAAATATAAGTTATTTGGCCCAAATTTTGTGCGAGGCGCATCATGACTATCGTATGTAATTCTTTAGTCACTATCCTGAAATGTATTTTGGGCAAGACAACTCATTACCTACACCAGTCGTGATAAGTCTCACATATAACCTACATGTACGATTGCAAGTTATGCGACCTAGATCTGATTAACCCAATCTTTGAACACTTTGTTTGTATCCTGGTCAATAAGATCTTAGGGTTCTCCATATGTTGTCATGGGTAAACAAAACTTGAGAGGTCGCGTTGGTCAGTCGCATTTGTGAAGCTAACCATTAACTTGTATGCCTATGATCAACTCAATTTTTTTTTTTAATATCACGTGTCTTGATTTAATTGTGAAAAGGATTTAATAAATTGTTCCAACCTAAAACAACAAGTGGTGAATTTAATGAGAAGAGCTTGAGCATAAGCAACAACCAAATGCACCAATTTCTTACTCAACTATCTAAAAACTTAAATCATTTTGTGTATTAAAGAAACCTTTAGATATCACAAAATTTTCCATTTATCACCAAACCAGGGTTTAGGACCACATTACTAAATTTGCATGGAAACCTAATTAAGCTCCAACAAAGGAGTTTGGACCCTATGGATTTAGTCTTTAATTCTCTATATATCACCATCCTTCACATGGGGTTGCTGTTGCCCAATTCTTGTAAGGTTTGATCACTTAGATTTCATGGAGCACTATCAGAGTTGCGTATAGCAATTGAGCTTACAACTTCTATCAGACACAAAAAATCATTGGGGGGAAAGTTAGCTTATGATTAGCTAAAAAACAATATTATGTCATAAACTAATTGGATATCATCAATATTAGGTTATTGATGCAATATCGCGATAACGTTCTTGATGTGTAGAGCATCGAAAAGGGTAGTTGTAGGCAGTAAAAAATGGTGATAGTTATGGTTTGAGTTCAATAGTTACAGCCAATTATGAAGTATCAGCTCAGTGAGTCAATGGTAAGCATGCGGCGGATGGAATCACAGGTCCAGAGTTCAAATCCACGACCAATTTTTTTAAGAGTAAAACTAGTACAATCATTTCTAGTCCAAGGGATCGGAAGTTGATATAATTAGGTATGAATTAACAAATCAAACCTTTCTAACCCTATACTCACATCATTGACATATACAAGTTGAGATTATTTATACAAGTTGAGAGTATAACTTGTATGATTAAGAAAATTAAAACCCTAGAAAATACTTCTTTAAAACCCTAGAAAGTACTTCTTGTCCTAGATTAGGGCACATAAACCTACCAATGTACAGGAGTGCCATCACACTAACTTGTTTTCAATTCCATCATCACATTGCGTATTGAAAACGAAATAAATTTCAAGATGAGAGTTGCCAAGAGAAGATCACTTAAACAAAGTGTTAGGTCTCAATCATTCTTTGTTTCAAGTATGAATAATGTGCCCTAAAAAAGCTAGCTCACTACTAGTGGAAGAAAATTTTGCACCAATGATAGTTGTTTGATTGCTACATATATCCTCCCTCTCTCTTTTGAAATCTCCTCTAATCTAATGTCTTGCTTGACAAATAAAATTTACCTTGAAAATGAAGAAAACCTCCTCTCATAAATTCTTGGAAACAAGTTATGTTTGATGAAGTTTTAGCTATTAAATTAAGAAT
The DNA here is from genome assembly GCA_003290165.1 of Berberis thunbergii. Taxonomy (NCBI): domain Eukaryota; kingdom Viridiplantae; phylum Streptophyta; class Magnoliopsida; order Ranunculales; family Berberidaceae; genus Berberis; species Berberis thunbergii. Next base: position 338,577 of record QNQO01000875.1, on the reverse strand, counting down.
GCATTTGTCAACTTTGAAATCTATTGTGACCTTTGAACTTCTATCCTTTAGAGAGTCTATAAAATTATTAGGGTTTTTAGTTTACTTGTTTATAGGTCATGTTTAATTGTATACATTATTGCAGAGTTGTCATCAAATGATCTAGTCCATTTTGATGATGATAATCCTTGAGAGGTTTGTATAATGTGATTCTTAATGCAACAAAATGGCCGTCACAACAATTATGTTACAATCTTCAGCAATCGATTTATAGTTCTCTCGATTTTTCTAGGATATTGTGCTCTCAATGATCAATTTTTATTTTTATATTTATTTATTACACCATCACAAAAAATCTCATTTCTGGCATAACATAACTGCCAAATAAAATCTATTTTTGGCGGACAAATATGTTAAATCTGCCAAAGAATCATTGCAGTCGCGGATAGAGAAACCGTCACATATAAAAGCGCTAGAAAGGCCTTTATGGTGAATATGTCATGAGACGGAAGAGTCGGATTAAATTATTTTTCAATATCAAAGATGCCTTAGAAACTCTAAATTCTAAAATGCCGCGGTGGTGGGTTTTATTTATTTATTTATTTATTTGTTAGACTTTTTTGTAATAGCATAAATATGATCTTAATAGCATCTCCCAACTACCAGAGGACCATGCCTAATATATGATTCATAAATGATTTGTCAAGTTAAAAAGATTCCATTGTTCTCCAACTCTTTTAGTTGAAAATATCATAAAAAGAGATTGAATTAGTTCTTAATCCTATTTTACTAATTAATCATCCCCAAAAGTAGTATAATCATTGTTGAATTGATTACATTACTAATTATAGGATAACAATGGTGAACCCTTTTCAGGTGAAAGAAACCATGGCAAGAAAACCTTCTAATTAATCTCCCTCTCTTCATTCCTAAGTTCTCCTTTCCCTTCAAAGAATGACTTCTATGGGTTTCCTTCAAAACCCAACTCTCTTATCAACCATAAAAATTGGAAACAGTACTACTTACTTATCCCAAACCTCATCACATTATATCAAAAGTGAGACTATGACATGTGTGTCACATATGATTTTCAAATGCTTATAAGAAGGGTTATGCCAAAGATGTAGTAGTTGAGCGATGGCTGATAATATTACTACGTCCGGATGAGAGGGGTTAAGGGATTTAAAAATATTACGAAGAATAAGAACCATTCATAAAGAATGATTCATCCCATTAAACAAAAATGGTTAAAAGAGTGAAGAAAACTAAAACCATCTCCAAAACCAAATCAAGCACAATAAGTTGTTTAGAGTAAACATGACAAGTAAACAATACCAAGGGTTAAAAACTTACAAGAATGAAGAAAACCCAAAACCAAACTCTAAAGTCATGTCATGCAATGGGTTACAAGAAATTGAGAAGCTAACATGAAAAGGAAATTCAATTAGAGTAAATTAAGGGATACCCATTGAAGAAAAAGAGTTAAAGAGGGGAGTGAAGAAAAGCAAAACTAAACAATTGCAATTTGCATGGGTTACAAGAATGCAATTGGGTTATTAAACAAGTAAATTAAGGGATACCCATTGATTCATTGAAGATAAATTTTTTGTTTTTTGGTAAAATGCTAAGATTTTTATTGAAATGACGGAAGGAAAGAAAATTACACAAAGCGTAAACCTAAAACAATGACGGCCATGACACTATGAAAATGTACGTTTCTAAAATATTAAAAGCCTTGTCTGTCTTTCACAATAATTATCTGATATTCAAATAATAAAGCCAAAATTAGACTCTATTATCAACACATCACATGGAAACTATAAACTTGAGTGCAAACGAAGGAACAAACACCAAAAGATAAATAACAAAATACCCCATCAAATAAAAATTGCGAAAACCAAACACACTATACTATTCAACATAACATGTTGTGTGTTTCTCCTTCTTCCATAGTTTACTCTTGAAAAAACAACAACACAATAATTGTAGGGTTTGACGTTTATCTCTTTTGCTCCTTAAAATCCTCTTCGACAAACACACGCAATGTAATGTGAGCTTAGCTTTGACCCTTAAAAAAAAATCCAAAAGATGAGAGTGAGATCGAAAGAGAGAGCTGCAATGCAAGGTGGCTTATGAAAACCAACCTTTTTTTTTTTTCCATACAACAAGTGGGTGAGACCATGCGACCCATTTAGCTTTTGTAGTGAGAATCTCAACCCTTTTATATATTTTTTTCTTGAAAACTGAAATAGGGTTTGTAATGCATGATCATGTCGCATGTTGAATAAACAACTCATGAATTGTTACCCAACTACTATCCCAGTTTAGAAGTACCTCATGCGCCATAATTCAAATTGTCTCATTAAAATTATATTGTTTTATTCATATAAGCTCAATTTTTTATTGGAATGTCAGACTTTTATTCATCATCAGAAAAATTTACAGTCCATTCGGAGGTACATTACGAGTTTACCCAATTTAATTCGCTTAACTATAGCATATGTAAAAAATAAAATAAAATAAACTAGCTCTAATACTCTTAAAAAGCAAAGCCTGAACTATCCTCAACCAAAACTTTATGCTTCCTAGCGACCTAAACCATCATAGCCCATAACATAGTGTTTGTAACTCTGAAACAAAGACACAGCAGTGCAAAATAGTATTTCACTATGATTGAGTTTTGTGATTCATATCGTGATACATGAATGACTATACATTATCATCATCATCAAAGCTCATTTCCGATATTTCAGGATTAGTTACATGTATTTTAGTTTTCCAAACAATGCGGTCTTCTTATATATCATCGCCTAATTCAAGCTCAAAGATATATTCCTTCATCACTTTTATCTAAATTTTTCATGATCGTCCCTTCCGTCTACTCCCTCTACTAACTGGTCAATTTAGACATTTTTTAATTAGCATCGTACTTGGTCTTCTCCACATGTAACTAAACCACATTAAACGAATTTCTCTAATTTTGTAATTACGCGTTTAACAATTGAGATACGTGTCTACCTATCATTTCTTTTTATAGACACATTGAAGTAGCCCTCTAATTTTCAAAATTTTTTATTTTATTTTTATATTTGAATAATATATACTTTTCAAAAAGGGATTCCTCACTCTCTACGGAACCAAAATTTCCTTCTGTCTTCTTATTGTCAATGTTTGAGGCTCTGAAACTCAAACGACAGCAACCATCTGTCCCACTTTTGCCCCACTTAAATTTTCAATCATTTCTGTAATACCCTCTTTACACCAAAAAATTACTCAAACTGCCATTGATGTTTCGTGTTGGGGAGTGTTTGTTTGTGTACTGTAGAGTCTGTTCAGAATTGCCTTCCTTCCACCAAGAATAAAAAAAAAGGACTGTTTGTTTGGACAGAATTGTACCTTTGTTGGACAGTTTTGGAGGAAAAAAAGTCTGGAGAAAACCAATCAAACAAGCAAGCAAAGCAAGAAAGAAAGAAAGAAATTTTGAAAAGAAAATAGAAGTTGTATACGAAATGTAAAATGTGGTTATAACAAAAACTTGTAACCAAACAAACAAGCACCATGGCAACCATTTGCTATGAAAAATGTATGGTTTAGTGTAAAGTGTGTGTGTGTGTGTTTTATTCTCTTTAGCAAACCTAAGGGTCAACTATAGTCTAAAATGTCATTCTCAATTGCATCACAAGTCATGATGTCGTATGGTTAGTACACGATCGATAAAAGTTTGAAACTATAAAGTGGAAAAAGAAGAAAAAGTTATCGTGAAGAATTAATTTTTACAGGTGTTTAGTTGTAAAAATTGGACTTAGAAGAGCTTCTGTTCTCACACCTTTCTTCAATGTTAATGTGAACATATTACTTATTTAGTTAGCTCAACTGTAGACTTGTGACGGATGAAATCACAAATTTATTGATCAAACCCTACTTACGACATTTAAGATGGGTAATAGTTCATCAAGATCTAATAAGAAGCACTTCAATAATATTTTCATAGGCAGAATCATGATGAGTGGTGGGGTATTTGTGGAGCTAATCTACATAGCCAAGAATTCTCTCTTGGAATAAATTATGTCATTATTTAAAGTTTATAACCATGCAAGTCTAATGATCCATCATTTATCTATCATATATGTTTTCTTATTGAGATTTGAGGGGGGAATGATAAAAGTGATTATTGTCACTTTTTTTTTTTCAAATATTTGGTCATTTTTCAATCATATGTTTGAATTTTTAGTTTGGTGACTTGATATTTAAGTTTTCAAGCTAGAACCCAATGCGAATGTGTATACTATCACTCAAAGCTTCATTCTTACAGCTTTAAAGAGAACCACAGAGGAATTCTTTTTTGGCTACTAACCTTTTGTGTTTGAGTGCAAAAGGAATCAACAACAAAAAAAAAAGTAGCCTTATGGCAATGACAAATATACCCACTCGCCTGATAAACAAGTAGATAACACGATAGACTGAAGACACAAACAAAGTGTTCAAAGATTGAGTTGGTTAGAAGCCCATGCTGAACTTGCAAACCCTATGTTCACGTCACATAAGTACCTAATTTTGTTTATTCCATTAAAAGAAACAAAGAAAAATGAAGAAATCGCATACGACACAATGGTAGGATTTTCGGAGACCAAATAATTGAAAAGGTCATTTTGGTAATTATAAGATTCTAGAAGATCATCTAATGGAAATTCCATCATAATCATCAACAAAAATAAAGTTAATGAAGAAAAAAAATTATAAGATATGAGAAGATTTCGAGAAGGGCATTGATGGAACGTTGCATTTTTTGTCACTTACCTTAATGCCGGGTTTATGTCCCTCATTTCAATGGCAAGTAGGTCCATTACCCGCTTTATTCTGTAAACCAATTCACATAAATTTTCAAATGACCAAACTACCCTTTCCGTGCATGTTCATATATTCTTTTCTTCGAAAGAAAAGAAAAGAAAAGAAAAAAGACAACTCAATTTTTGTACAAAGGAGATGCTCTTCATGATATGGTGAGGTTGTTTGCACTTTGCATTCATGAAGAATCCCCATCACATTATGAACTTTCAAGGATGTGAAGGACCTCATAAAGGGCATCTTCTTTTAACACAAGCAAACAATAATCATACTACCTCAACATTTTAATTTATACATTTTTATGTGTATCGTTATGATATCTTATGATGATGGTAACTTTATTGACTCCATCTAACCTATGTGGGTGGTAGGTTGAAATGTTACTAGGGTTGTCAATGGATCGGATTTGAAATTTAACTTTACCGGTTGATATGATATTAGAGATTTTATGATGATCACTTTATCGACGCCATGGGTGGTAGGTTGAAAGGTTATTAGGACTGTCAATAGATCGGATTTGAAATATAACTTTATGGTTTTGTAAAATCAAGATCTAGATCCAGATCGTTGTAAACCCTAAACCAAAACCCTAAACGTAATATGAGTCAGATTAGAATGAATTTGGATCGTTTACATCAGAATGGTAGGATGCAAACTCTCTACTCCATAATGAGAAATTCGGTTTAGACTAAACCAAAACATAAATTTCACGCATCATCCAACCAATCGTAAAATGTTGATGTGGCGCTTTCTTCCTTTGCGCCGAATTTCAATCTCATAGGGCACTCAATTAACTCTATGAAAATGATAATAGCAATGTCCTAATCCTACTAGTGAGATGATGAGAGGACTCTTGAATTTACAGGGCTCTCTAGCTGGTGCTTCAAGAGCATTTTCTCCATTTTTCTAACTAAGAAAGGGACATTCATAGAGGATGAACAAAACAAATACACACATTATTGGTAATCTCTTCACAAAAAGAATCTCCAGTACATGATGAACATCAAAGGGCATCTTCTTGTTCTTCTTCTAACAAAAGCAAAGAACAAAATCCTACATCACATTCTTGGAGATTATATTCGTATCTCGATGATGTGTTGGTAAATCTCTGTATAAGATGAGTGTTATGGGTTGTTCACCAACCCTAATATCGTTTATGGTAACATGACTGGATTCTATCTCAATAGCTTATCCAATCAAAAAAAAAAAAAAAATGCCTACATCATTTGGAATTTTTATGAATGGACTCACTCACTTGGGTGCATTGTTAAGAGAGGTTAGGTTAGATTAGAATCTTTGTATTTCCTTTGTAAATCACAATTTTATCTAACCTTCATACTTCTACGCCAAATCTTAAACCTACCCATTTCAAACTAGAACTCGAATTAGTAAAATTATTATTGAGAAATACAATCATTTAAATTAGAACTAGCATGTTCGGTTTCTCAAGCTTTTTTACAAACTTAACCAGAACCGATCCAGTGACAACCCTACTTGAGAGGTGAAAAAATAGAGAGACCAAAGAGGAAAAGACAGAAAACAAACGTAGAAATGTAAGAAATCACGTCACGTCATCCTGATTGTAAAATCTGGTTTTTTAAAATTTTTGAAAATTCTTTTACAATATTATGAAATTCTTTTCTTTACACCAAACACCAGACACATTTTTAGGGGGAAATTTTCACCTAATACTTCATCTAGGAGCTTAGTGAGATGCTCTTTCTTCTCCAATTGACTCTCCTAGTTGCATGAAAAAAAAAAAAAAAAAGCCAATTCAAGATTCCTATCTCTTTACTATGTATGTTAGTGTGTGGAGCATCTAACATCTCTATGGAGATTGCGTGTGTTATACACGAATCCTCTTTAACAAATTTTTAAAAAATTTCCACTTTCAAGCATTAACCAAAATCTAAATTTAAATATAATTAATACCCCATTTATGGAAACTCATATAGTTCCACCATCCATTAGTGTCAATTGGAAAATATAACTTATATAAGCTCGAATTATCGAATCTTAGGGTGTTGTCAAATGATACCAAGTCGCGAATCCAAATCTAAACCCTTTTTCGATGTGAAATTAATTTTTACTTGTTTTGTGGTGTTTTCTTGTTACATTGCATCACAATGCCTTGGAAAATTGAATATCACAAGATCAAATTTTCCGAGCCCAAATGCTTATTACTAGAGATTATATATGTATTAATAGATAAAAAAAGATCAAACAAACGGGAATGCCAAACCAACGAATTAAAAGTTTAGAACATCACTCCAGTCGAAGGTGAATCCCCTTCTCGAGTTGATGTAGTAGGCTATTAGTCATCGTGAGATGTAAAATACATCTGTAAACTAATAACCCTGCCAACGGCATCTGGGGTGAGAGGGTCAAGGTTTAAAAAAAAAAAGGTAAATTCAAAAAAAACATCCAAGGATAATTTTGTAAATTGAAAAAGTTGTCCCCTCAACAAGCAATTGGCCATTATGTTGATCCACTAAGGGCAATGTTGCAAATTGCCATCTCCATTAAAAGTTTCCTGAAACTCTGTAAGCATGACATAAGGTGACTTCACTATCACCAGACTCAAATCCCCAATACGAAATGACCAAAATACCCATCTACAAGAGCACCCCAAGAAGGAAGACAAATTCTAAAACACCCAAAACCAATCCAAGAAAACAAAGAATGAAGGGAATAAATCAAAGAAAAATTTAACAGGATCGGAAATTACAATAAGGTAAGCGTCGAAGCCATCTAAAAAGCCTAAGCACGTTTCGTGAAAGTATCGGTCCTTCCAATTCCGTAATTTTTTTAACCTTTTCGTACAAAACCCGGGCCGTCTAACGAAACAAAGAAACAATTAGGAAAATATTGATACATGCGTCGTCAAAGACGCCAAGAGTTTGAGTCTCTCTTACGCCAAATGTGTCGTCCTATTCTTCCCACAAACACACACACACACACTTCAAATCCCGTTACTATAAAGAACCCCACAACCCCTTTTCCTCTCCTTACACCCCCACAACCCACCCATATTTTTCTAATCCTCTTATCTCTTATTCTTCTTCTTCTTCCACCACTACCTCTTTACATATAACTATAAGAACTCTAATCTTTGCTCCTTGGGGTTCTCTTGAAAATCTAAGGACATCCCAATTGAGAGAAGAGTTGCGAAATTCGAGCTCAAACAACAAATGGAGAAGCTCAATTTCGTAAGAAATGGAGTCATAAGATTGCCCCCCGGGTTTCGGTTCCACCCCACGGATGAAGAACTTGTTGTTCAATACCTAAGGAGGAAAATTTTCGCTTGCCCATTGCCCGCTTCCATCATTCCCGAGGTGGATACTTGCAAGTACGATCCCTGGGATTTGCCAGGTAATTAGTACTTACTACTACGAGTCTAAAACACATTGAAATTGATTGTCACTTTTTTAGTTACAATGAAATAGTACTAAAATGATTAGTACTGAGTATATTTTTGCGGGTTTTTTTTTTTTTGATAATCAGGTGATTCGAAACAGGAGAGGTATTTTTCAGTACCAGGGAAGCAAAATACCGAAATGGGAATAGACCCAATAGAGCAACTGGGTCTGGGTACTGGAAGGCAACAGGGTTAGACAAGCGAATTGTGATGACGAAGAGCAACCAAGTTGTAGGGATGAAGAAGACTTTGGTTTTCTACAGAGGGAAACCTTCACATGGATGTAGAACTGATTGGATCATGCATGAGTATCGTCTGGTCGAGGCTGGAGCCATTTCGCCTCAACAAAGAAAGAACTCATCACCTGATCAAGTGAGTTCAATTCACTTGAAATTCTATATAATTCATCAAATCTAATACTTATATATTACTTATATTGATCGATTTGTATCAAATTTATGCAGACAACAATGGAAGACTGGGTTCTGTGTCGCATATTTTTAAAGAAAAGGAACACAAGAAGTGAGGAAGATGTGGTGGAAGTTCAACAACCATGCAACAATAACCAAGTTGCTAATCTCACATTAACAAGGCCTAGATTCATTGATTTCATGATGCAAGACAAGATTGTTTCGAATGTTTCGAACCAATCTACTTCTACTTCTACATCATCTTCTTCTTCGGGTTCAAGTGCGATCACTGAAGTGTCTTCCAGTGTATCTGATCATGAAGAGAATGGTAGTTCCAATAGTGTATCTTCCTATGGTTGTAGAAATCAGGAATGAGTTTTAAAGTTTGGAGGCTTGTACTAAAAAAATTTGGGTTTTCGAAATCCATTCATAAATAACCATGAATGACTTTCTTGTTCTTGATCATTGCTCCAAACCCAAACCCAACTCTAAAACATTAAAAATGGGTATTCTTCCAAATTAATGCTTAATTACATACCCTTTTGCTACTTAAAGCTAAAACATGTTTCTTAATGCAAAAAATGATGAAAAAGATTGAACAAGAAGAGAAGATAGTAGACCTTGTTGATGTTCAAAGTCAATATGAGCTTTAGATATCAAAAGGCAGTGTGATTTTATAAGTTGCTGCAAAGAAGAAGCATCAAAGTCAGGAAAGAAAGAAAGAAAAAATAAAGGCATGAAAAAAGAAGATATATTTATCTCAACTTTGCAAAAAGAAATCTCTTTCTATTCAGCAAGCACACAGAGAGAATAAGAATTTGGTTCAAGCTAAGAACATCTGCACATGGTGTTCCTTATCCCTACTTTAATGAATCGTATCCAATTTTAAGTATTTTTCTCCGTAAAGAAAAACTCGCATACAATTAGGCCAAAATGAAGAAGAAAATACAATCCCCTGTTCAATTTTACACTACATTAGATTCACATAGCCAAAAATTGGTTTAGAAGTTCGACAAACTGTGTTTCTAAAACTAAGTTGGTTCAACTGAACTCTGTTTCATAAAATCTACAGTAACTATGAATGCATGGTAACTTTGCCATGATTACATTCTACACTGAGTTCAGCCATGATTTTTTTTTTTTCTTTTTAAATCTTTCTTCAGAGTACTTGATCTAATGATCACAAATGTAAGTACCAATTAGAAAGCAAAATGACAGCAATCATTCAGAACAAGAAGAATATATTCAAAGGGACCCCAAGAAAATAATGGCTCACTAATGTTTGCATGTTTACAGCACAAACATAAGGAGGAGGGTTTTACACAAACTCACACTAAACACTAACTAATATTCTTCTAAAACATAAACAACAGATAAGCAAAGGATTCTCAGATCATCATTCAATTACTTTTAAGACTTCAAATTTAAATTGATTAATCTAAACTTGTATGTAACACACATTACTTTATGAATTGATGATGAAGATTTCTTATACATTACAACGACGTTAAGTAAAACAATGTGCTATTTCTTGAAAGTTTATCTATTAATTTCTTCTAAACCGAAGAAATGTTTGTAGTTGTTTATTGTGCGTTATTATTTAGCTGAAGGATCATTTTATAACTCTGATATGCTTGTATATTATAGTAAACTATATGGATTAGCAACGCCACACCCGTAAATGTCCATTTTTGACTCGTAACTGAGTACGTATGTATATAACATATCAAAATCAATAATATTACCCCCGTCATGTGATATATGCAAATGGATGCGAATCCTAGATGGTCTAACATACAAAAAATCGAAAGTCGCCCTTTTATTTTGCATCGTACACGTTGCAGACAAGGGGGTGATCGGTGAGACCATCCTAAGAGCGCTTGGACTCGAAAATAAAATGAAATTAAAACTCAAATCATTAGAAATACAATTGTAACTAAGAATTCAAAAGTAATATTTCAAGATTTACATTAAAAAAAATCTAATGACTCAAATTTAGGGTTTCTGAGACGCAGTAGTTCCACAAGGTTAACAAAATAGAACTCGTTGCTAATGAAGATCTAACTCGGTTGATAGACTTGTGATGGATGATAGAGTTTGAACCCTATTGGAGGCATTTAATGATTTTGGAATCCAATAAAAAACCCTGCTCACCTTTCAAATAAAAATAAAATTCGTTCTAGATGATTTTAACATACGAACAAAAAGAAGATCCAATAAAATAAAATAAAAAACCCTACTCGCCTTTCAAATAATAATAAAATTCGTTCAAAACATGGTTTTAACATACGAACAAGAAGAAGAAGCAAGCCTATACTCCCGCGACGTACAAATGGCAAACGGGGGATCGATGGGTCCATCTTAAGAACACTCGGACTCGAAAATCAACCTAATTAAAATTAAAAAAATTTGCAAAATACCCATCAACATGTTAGGTCACACAAAACACTCTCATTTCATATAGTGACTCACATGGATGGAAGGATGGATGAACTCTTGAAGTGGTTTGATAGGTTGATTAAGTGTTTTGTATTACAAACCCTACAATAATTTAGTATTTGATGAAGAAATAAAACCCTAATCACCTCTCTATTTTAATTAGAAGATGAGAAAACAATTGCCGACCAGAGTTTCTTGTGACATTTGTTTTAGAATCATCTAACAAGGCTGTTGGAGTTCTTCACGTCACCACTTTTTTTTTTAATAATTTAATTGTTTTTTTAGGGTTTTTTTTTTTTTTTGAACATATAAAAATATTTCCCTATCAAGTTGTGAAGATTAGTGTTGTGTGTGTTTTGTCAAATCTCATGGTTTTGGCCGTCATGGTAGACCACACTTTAATTGGAATTGATTAGCTTCATCTAATAAAGTCAATCACCATTTAATAAGCAAGAAAGAAAACTTGAAATGAAAGAAAGGGGTGTTTTGGTCATTTGGAAATTATGTTTAGGGCATCAAGATTAACATATTTGAGAGGGATGTGTGGCTTTTTCAAATCATGTCTGTTTGAAATTTTGAGTTTTTCTTAAATTGAAGTCTTTGATGGTTGCTTTTTTGGCTTTCTAACCATGCAATCCTCATTTGTTTAAGCATTTTAGGGTTTGGAGGTAGGGACGACAATTGGTATGGTCTGTTGTGCTTACCCGTGACAGTCTATCGTAAAAATCCGTCACATCTCTTTGGAGGAGGGTTGGTGTTAGGCCTGTAACAATCAACCGTAAAAATCATCACATCCCTTTAGAGGAGGGTTGGTGTCAGGCTCGTGACAGTTAATTGTAAAATCCATCACATCCCTTTATATGAATTTTGGTTCAAAAAAATTAATAAGAAATGACCACATTGCTTGAAAAACCAAAATACATGTAACCAATCTCGAGAGTATTAGGAATGGACTGATGAGATGATGATGTGTTGTTAGATTCAGTCTATTCAAATTTACAAAATGCTGAACCCATACACGCCTCATTGCCAACTCTAGTTATCAGAAAGAGTGACTGTATGTTAGAATCACTTAGAAATTACACCATAGAAGATCTGTAAATATCGTTTTAGTTTTTTAGGTTGGGCATATCAGAAATCGACCAACTGTTACCTGTCTCATTGTCATCCCTATAAAGGTAGCAATTATATCTACATCACGCTTGCGAATTAAATTACTCTGTATAGAGAAACTCAACAATATATATGCATTCGACACTTCACTTTATGTGCCTTTTTATACGCAAAATCATTTTTCAACTAGCCCAAGCCAATACAACTTGAAGTATATTCAGCATTCTACCTATTCTACCTGCTATCAAATGCCAATCCCAAATTAAAAACAATTTCACCCTCCACCTGGGGAATCCAATGTAACATATATATTTAGATAGTTACTGTAGAAACGGATAAGTCCAGCCAACCCAAATTTTTTATTTCAAGTTTTCTTGATTTTGAGTGATTAAAACCTGTTAAATACTGTAATTACGTAATTTACACAGTTAATTTGTATTTGTATTTCTTATACACCAAGAAACCTCGGACACGATTCCATCAGTCCAGACCAATAAACTTGCGGTTTTCAGTGAATTTCAGTGGTTGATTCCTACAATCTGTGATGACAATACAGGCTTGATCCCAATAATTTTAGATTTTTTGTTGACTTAGCACATAAAGTGATTGTTTGGACAGTTGGGATATGTTGTCAAAGCATTTTCTTGGGTCGATGCCAATCCCACTGTATCATCGTTTATATGAACAAATTTATTGGTGTGTAGCGATTTCAAGGTCAATGTATTGTTATTTGTTATTTCCTGCACTACATATACATATATACATTAACATCGATACATAAGTGCAATAATATATTCATGCATCACATTTACTCAAAACAGCAAACATAATTCAACAATTGAATGTAACAATGGACACTTCAAAGCAAAGTCTGCAGGGAAAACAAAAGAATGCGGCAATCATCTTGATGTTCTAAATTAAGAGCTAATTCTTTATGTTGTTCATTCTAGTAAAATCTGGGTCTTAGTTCTTGCTAACTTTCTGTTTATTTTCCCCCCTTCTGAGAAGATTTCGTAGAGTATACGGATTATTCAGTAACAACTTGAACAAGTTATCCTGGAAATACAAGCAGGCAGAACAAACAAATAACAAGAAGTTGAAGGAACAAGATTCGACCAAGAACAGTTCAAGGTACAGTGAATTACTATATAGCATGTACAAGAAGCAACCCTGATTATCGACTTAATTTCATAAACATCATAATCAGTATGTCTACATCTTTCAATTTCAGATCAGGACTAAGAGATTTTTCAAAGTTTTCTATCCACAACTTTCGTATCATGTCTTCTAATCGTATTACTTGCCCACTACTGAAACAGACGCGACATTACAAGATTCAGTATCATCCAAGAACATATAAATGACTTGGGTACTTGGATGGAAGACACAATATCAGTAAAGTATGTATTTAGAAAAATAATAATCTTGCGATGTACCATTTATTATTCAGCAATTAGGACGAGATAACATAATTATTTCTAATTATGATAGCAGCAAGGGAAATGTTCCCCACCAGCCAAATAGAGTGTCAAAGATTCCTACGAGATCAATCAAGCTACGAAAGTAAGTACTTGGGAGCCAATTGCAAAAGACCAAGCAAAACAACTATCGCAACTCCACATCTATGCTATGTAAAGAAGCAACTGTAACTTTCAACTTAGTTTTCTCAATGTCTTAATCAGTCTGTCTATATCTTTCAGTTTAAGGTCAAGGCTCAACAAGTTGCTGGCCTTTTTTTATGTGGCTTCCGTATCTCGTAATCTAATCGTATCTTGTGGTCCTATATCAAAATAGACGGCAAACGTCAAAAGATTCAGTATTATCATTTCTACAATTGAAATTGGAAGGAGAAGTGATTACAGAGTTATTAGCTTACTTATCCTCATCTATCTAGTATCCCAGATATTTAGCACCACATAAGTCTATAGGAGCATCCAGATAAAGAACATAATAGGAGGAATATTTTTCTATCACAGACAAATGGACTTCACCGAAAGGTTACTATGATCAACAATGATCCAAAGATTTCCATATCTTATCCAATCCAAGAGTTCTTATTATCTGGTTATTTACCAGTTACAACCAATTAATTATCTAAAAACTGGAAGGAAAAAAAGCAGCAGCTGTGAGATGACTTGGTATGTTTGATATGACCAGGCAAGTCAACTGAAGATGGCTGTCCCCTTCCTCTAATAAAGGATTTTAAGAATTAATGACTGACCTGACTGTCCTACACGATACGACACTGGTACCCCTTCCTTAAGGATTTTAAGAATTAATGACTGTCCTACACGATACGACACTGGTACCTATAATGGGTACTTTGTGATCAAAACAAAAGTTCTCAATTTGTCATAATCTGCTGCCATCTTCCGAGAAATCTAGCAACCAAAAATATTCAGTCCGGGGAAAGGTCAGCAGGGGGGGGGGGGGGGGGGGGGGATGTTTGGTGGGTCCTCTAATAGATATATAATGCAGACCATGCATCAAATGAGGCTATAACACATGACAAGAATGTCTGGAATAAAGTTTAAGGATAATAAACCCCAAAAAAAAAAAACTATTCGTAATCTGGAAGAGTTGTGTAAGGCTAGAAATTGTGAGATTTCGCCTCAAAGATCAGCATGCTTTATGTCGGATTTGAGTTCTGATTGAAATGTACAGAATCAGCAATCAATTCATTCCATTAAAATGGACTGGTGCTCGGAGTGGTGCTTGGTGTTTGGAGTTTGCTCGATATAAGCTCACGTGGAAGATTAAAATGGACTGGTGCTCAGTGTGGAAGGTTGCAGTCAGGCGCACTCATGCTGTCTGGGCTCGAGGTGCTTTCTGCAGGAGCATTGGAGCTGCTCTGTTTTGGCACTCTGTTTTTTTAGCAGGGAGGGACACTGGGCAGAGCTCGGCACTGAGCAGGGAGCGACACTGGGCAGAGCTCGGCACTGGAGCAGCTGCTAGGAACGCCTGCAGGGCCACTCTGTGGTGTGCGAAGCGGTGCTGTCTGGCTGAGGCAAGAGTGCTGGCTGGCTGCAGGAATATGGTGCATTATTCATGTACCGAAGCTGTGGAAATGAGAGCGGTTTGCTTTTTCAACAGGGTACTAACAATATGGGAGCTTGTTATTTTGGTGCTGCAGCAGCGAGGATGCGGAAAGAGCAGGAAGGTGCACTTTTTTGGTGTTCCTTTATGCTACAAGATTGTGAGTAGGCTATTAGTTTTCAAGTCTTATCAGCCAGCTTGGGGCTGGGGTAGTAGTAATTTAGTTTGGGTTAGGTTTTTCGTCAATTTTGTTTTGGTTTTTATACGGGTAAAGTCGTCATGTACCCCCGTTTTGATTGTAAATCAATTTTTTGATAAGTAATAAAAGTCCGGCATCCCACACTGCCCCTCCCCACTGGAGGTTTAAATAAATAAATATAAATATAAAAAAAAAAAAAAAAAAAAAATTCATTCCATTAGGTTGATTTAGCATATGGAGCAATGGGGGATGAATCTGGATTTACCCCAAGACAAAATTTAGAGCTCTGTTAGCTGTCTCAAATACTGTTTGAGAAGCCATTTTTGCTTTTGCGTTGCTTTTTAGTTTTCTCAATTGTCATTGCATTTGCATTCACTTGGTCATGCAATGAAATTTAACCTTACAAATAAAAATAGAAAGATTGAAACAGACTAACAGCTTATATCTTATCACAGATATTTCAGCATTCTAAAGAGCATAATGCCAGCAATATTTTTTTTTATCATTTAGCTGAATGGTTACTAATGATGAATAATCCTCACAATTTTATCATATCTTTTCAATGTAAGAATTTGTACTCTCTGATTATTTAGAACAAATCTGAGAATCTTTGACATGATATGTCTTTTTCTTCTCCTTGTAATAAGGTATTTAAGATTTAACGACTGACCTAGACTGTCCAACATTGACCTTTTCATCCCCATGTAATAAGGTATTTAAGATTTAACGATTGGCCTAGACTGTGCAAAATGAATACCAAACTTTAGTGATAAAAAGTGTTCAATTTATCATGATATATCCCCATTTATCGGAAACTTAGCAGCCAAAAATAATCAATATGAGGTCTGGTTAAAGGTCAACAAGGAGATTTCAAAGGAGAAGAATGATTCTGATTAACGAATGACCTAGACTGTCCAGCACGATACAAAACTAGTACCAATAATGGATATGTAGCCATTAAAAGCCCTTAACTGAGAGCTCCGATTAAAGGTTAGTAAGGAGATTTCAAAGGTGAAAGGGGGACCCACTTTCCAGAAATGATTCGAAGTATGAATCGAGCAAGGCTTAAGTGAAAAAAAAAATTTGAAAACAAAATGAGGCTATATAACATATACAACATGGCAAGAATGTTGCCATCAAGTTTAAGAGGGAAAAAATTAAAAATGAAGCTCATCCGTAATATGGAGAAGTTCTGTGAAAGTGTGCATTTCGACAATTTGAGGTCCAACTAACAGGGAATATATGAAATCAAAGAGCAATCGACTCCGTTGGGATGGTTTAATCTTTGGAACGATGGAGAATAAATCTAGATCAAGTGGAAGTCGAGATTATCAATCATGCTTTCGGTGCATGCCATGAACTCAACTGGTGGCCAAGAAGCACAGGACTCTTCAAAAACTTGTCGTATCCGTGTCTGACACGTATCCGACACCGACACTCGTTCGACATATGGTCAATGTGGTCAACGTGTCGGACATACCTCTGATACACCCGAAACTTGGTCAGTACACTATACACAGTCAAGACTCGGCAACCGACTTCGTTTTGTTTTTTCCTTTTAGATATTCAAATAATCATCTTCTACGCCTTTGCACCTCTTCTTTTCTACGTTATTTCTTTTTCATGTTTTTTCTATATGCAACAAAGATGAAGACACTCTACAAAGGCATTTTATTATATTATTGTTTATGTTTATATGATTTACTAAAAAAATAGTATGACGTGTTGACGTGTCCCCGATTCCTAGTTTTTGAAAAATTGTCGAGTCATCGTGTTGTGTTCGTATCCATGCATCTTTGGCTGGTGATAAAATGTAGATTAGTGAGTTTGTCTCTTAGAGCTTGGTAGGCAGTCTCAATTCTTATTTAATCTTTTTTTTAATGTTTTGTTTTTTCTTTGCCTTTACTGTGTCTTGGTTGTCTTTGCATTTTCACTTGGCAATGTAATGAAATTAACCTTTAAAGGATAACTAAAAATTAAGGGCTATTTAAATTTGACTTTCCATCTCTAATATTTGAATCAGTTTAGAAAATACTTCCAAACTTGCCCAATCATTACCTTCCCCCCTCTCTTAAAATAATAATAATAATAATAATAATAATAATAATAATAATAATAAATCTTAGATTTGATGAATGGTAACTTTGACCAATGAGGTGAAAAAGCCACCCTGCCGTCCCCCTAAAATTTATACAAATTAGACCACAATGCACATAACACCTTCGCAGTCTCTTTCTCCATATCCCATGCTCTTCTCAGTCCCTTCCCATCTCCAATACAATCCTCATTATCTTCATGACAGATCGGATCCCCATCTCTCGTGTGTAGCCTCAATAACTGGATAACCCATTTGTCCATATCAATTTCAATAGATTTCGAAGCCAACAATGCTAGGGCTGTACAAAGAACTGAACGAACTAGTTAAACAGCCCAAACCAAACCGAATTGGTTTTGTTTCGGTTATGGTTTGGTTCGATTTGTAATTTTTTGAAACCGAAGTGATTGGTTCGTTTTAAACTTTTAGTGTTGAAAAACGGAGGAAACTAAACCGAACCAATACATATAATGTATGTAAAATAAAATATTAGTAGAATAGTACATAGTTTTTGGTTCGGTTTGGATATCTGCCAAACTGAACCATGAACAACCCTAAAGAGCGCTACCTCAACTTTCAATTTTTTTTTAATGTATCCGGAACAGAGAAGGAGAAGAGGGAAATTTGGGGAGTATTTAGCTTTTGATTTTATTTTAGTTCGGAGCATGGGATAAAAGAAAAGATGGATCACACATCAGATCCAACAATTTGGAGTGAAGACAACCCATAAAAAAAGTCAGACGGTATTGAAGTACATCGTTACCAGTAATAAGCAAATTTTGTAAAGAAACACAAGAGCCCTCATGAGGAGTGGAAGCAAGCTCAAACATATTCAATTGAGGTATTAGTGAAGAACACAATTTTATTATTAGCAATACATGTTTGGGGAAGAAGTTTTTTTCTTTAGATAATAAATTGTCCTCGCTCGTTATTCAATTGCGTCGTTTTAGTAATATCTTGCATCATTTTGAGGGTTATGACCAATTTTAATTAATTTCAAAGGGGCACGCCAAATTTCAAATTAAAACAATGGAATTGGCAAAGTGGTCATCACCTCGGAAGTGAAAGTTACTATTCATCAAATATGAGATTTCAGAAGCAAATTATCAGTTGGACAAGTTTGGGAGTCTTATATGAATTGGCTTAAATATTTTGTTGGGGGATAAATAAAATAAAAAGATGTGTAACACTCTATATGACATATGTTAGGATATGCATAACAATCTAATGAAGCAATATTGTTGAGGCGCCATATTTTGCAAAATGTGTTTCGCTTTCTAAGGCACTACAACAGTGTTACACCTTAGTCCATTTGATTAGTATTGTTCTAGCTTGATTGTTCAATTTAAGTCTTCATCTTATATGGAGATTCCATCCTTATGAACCACAACCTCGACAATCTCCCAGTCGGTAAGTCTTCGTCTTAGATAGAGATTTCATCCTAATGTGCCTCCTCTCAGCAGAAGAAGCTACCCACAGTACCCAACTTGTTATCACGAGCATTAAAAGAAGAGGGATTGCCCTTCGAGAGTTATGCTTGATACCGGCTATCCTCCCCACAGTGAAAGAAATTGACACAGTTTGAATTGTGGTAAAGCCAACATAACTCCTTTCTAAGGGGCACACCCATAGGTTGCGGTGACATCCCAAGTAAACCAACCGAAGCTAGTTCCCCGTATTTTACAACAATAATCCTCTCCATAAAGCTTGCTTATCATTCCCAAATTTCCATTGAGCATTAGCCTACCTACCTTGGAGAGAAATATGTGCTTCCACATAGCAAGGCTGTGATCCACTCTTTTGATGATTTCATCCCAAGCATGCTTAATCTTTTTAATTTCTACATGGCAACTTTCCTACCTGGCAACCAAAAATCTCCGCAAAATCTCTAACTTCTACCACTTCTGCATTGCAGGCACCTAAGAACCACAACTGCCTCAAACAATATGATGATGTCCCTATAGACTTCGCCTGATTTCGTGTCGCTTATATAAAGCATAGGGAGTCCTCAGCAAACTGTAGGATAACTAAGGAGGGGCTTGAATCGTGACTTCAAACTATATACGAGCCTACTGTTTCTCCCTTTATAACCATTTGGGTCAGAGCCTCCGTTGCAATAGAGAACAGCATGGGAAACAATGTACTACCCTGCTGTTTGTCTCTAGACTCTAGTACTCCTAAAGAAACCATGGAACTCGCCATTAATCACTATCTGCATTTAACAATTAATATTGATTCAACGTTTGATATATCTTCCATATAAACTATCTAGATGTTACGGCTGATATATCGATGCTTTATATCAGATTTTCAGAGGTCCAAAAAAGATCCCAACACTGATGTTTTGATCATTCTTGGACATTAAATGGGCACTTGTATATTCCTATTTTTCATATTCTACTGGACAAACAAACATTTCTAACGTTCTGACTTTGCCAATAAAATCAACATGTAAAACACAACACAACATATAATTATATCTTAATTGTATTTGTAAGAAATTCAAATTGCCCATTTTTCATGTATATTCCTATTTTCATATTCTACTGGACAAACAAACATTTCTCACGTTCTGACTTTGCCAATAAAATCAACATGTAAAACACAACACAACATATAATTATATCTTAATTGTATTTGTAAGAAATTCAGATTGCCCATTTTTCATAATGTCAGGACATCTTTACCTGTATAATTTTCCTAGATTTCTAGAACTCGTGTCATATCTTCTTATCCTATGTCAGCTTTCATACCCGTACCCATCCGGGGATCACCATATCTAAACAAAAGTTTGGCTACATTACTTCCTTATTACCTTATACCACAAAACATAAATCATAGCTTCACAAGGTCAACATAACACACTAAAAATGACAAAATCACGAGCTTTCGCATGCCACTAAATAAACAAATATGATTTCCATTTCCATTCAAGAACTAATTGTAATGAAGAATTTCCAAGACAACTCTGTTAAAAAAAAAACACATATAACCAATGAAGAAATTTGGAACCTGCATTGCATCGAATTCAAGCTAATTTGGACCATGTGTGATTGAGCCAAAATGATATAGTATTTATCAAAGCTCGGAGATCAGGATCACCAATGACAATGTTCAAGCACATCACCTGTATCTCTTACTTGTTGTGTTCGCTAGTTTTCGACGGAGGTTCTTCAGCACAAGCCTTCAACACTGCCTCATTCTGCAAGATGGATAACATGTTATGAATCCATCGATAAACTCCTTCAATTCCAAACCTGTATAGAGTACCAAATCATAAAAGCTAGTCAAAGAAAGAGAAATAACATTGCCTGCCAAACGCGGAGAAGTCGTTTCTTGGCGTTGGCTTTGCGAGTGGTGGTGAGTTTGATTCGCTTCCAAACTAGACCTCCAGAATCGTGCTTCTTCACTATCTCCATCACTCGCGTCCCCCAGAACGCTCCCATTCCCACTCCAACCATCGTCTCTCTCTCTTCTCTTCTCTTCTCTTCTCTTCTTCAGTGACTGTACCAGTAGCAGAAACCCTAGCCTGACCACAGTGCCCTGGTGAGTGCTCTGTTATTTTGACTTGGGAGTTGCTATTTTAACCCACGATATCTGTCTAAGGGTATGATAGTTTGTAAAACACCAGTCAATGTGGTACCGGCTCTGCGATATACTTGTGGCGGGTAAAATCACAAGTCGGAGGTTCGAACGCTCTCAACAATATCTCGAGTGGAAGGGGGATTAAGGGATAAAAAAAATAAAAAAAAAATTGTTTCTATGGAATGGGAAACTCGGGTGCAAATATAAGTTATTGCAAAACCTGGTTCTTAACCTCACTCGTTTAAGATTTCTAGATTATTGTGAAAATTGTTACGTCATCATATATTTTGGCGCAATAGAATTTTAAATTAAATTTTAGAAAAATATAATTTAATAGAGTTTTTTTTAACATTCCATCATAATTGATCACCTTTAATTTGTACTCGATCTATTCTCATTATTCCATTATTAATCATCATCAACATTAAATCTTAACCGATGAATCAAACAAATCTCAACGGATGATTTTCATATTTAAACCCCACCATTAAATCTAATTCTAAATTAAATCTCGACCATTACTTTGTTTATATGCCTATACAAACTTGAAAAACCAAGCAGCTTTGTAATAGAAGAGAGTTCTTAAAAGACGGACCTTCGATCTTAAAGAATTATAGTGAAACCATGGTGAGATTATGCTCCCAAAACATGAACTAATTATTCAGAAGTGATTTATAAGTTGATGTTTTTTTCTAAAAAAATCCCCCACATACACTAATCACAAATCATTACAAGCACCACTTTATTACCATGGCACCGCTATTACCACCACCATAGTTGCAATCCACCGTTACCACTACCACAACCACATCCACCGTAACGTAGCCACCATTACTACCTTCATATCCACCACCACCACCTTCATAGCTACCGCCACAATCACCATAGCATAACTACTACCACCGACATCACCCAACCTTCACATTCATCATAGCACCACCACTATTTCCACGACCACCATAGTATAATGACTACAACCAATTCAAGCCATTTGGGTGCTATCTCTATTTGTATTGGTTGATATAACTGAGGCTAAATAATTGTTTTGGAAAACTGAAGAAAAACACCTTAAGTTTCTGACCAAATATAAATCAAACTGAAGTATGTTACCTTGGGTCTTATGGATTTCTTCTCAATGCTTCTGTATACTGTTTCACGGTCGCAGGATATTGCTTGAAGAACTCGTTCCCTGTACGTTGGCAACATAGGTATAGTAATACAAACAGGGTTCAAACATCTTATACAGAATCCTAATAATGTTGACGAATTACAATGTATGTCTCCAATAACTAAATCACGCTTTGTTAGCTAAATCATTTTCATAACACGTATATGAAAGTGTTGCAACTACAGAGAAAACACATTTCCACTCTAATCATTCTTATATTATATGCAAACTATAACCAAAGGAGTCCACAGCTCAGGTAATTACTAGTAAAACAACAGTAGAATGGAACAGCAAATTTGCCTCAAGAGATTGACCCTTTGAAACTACAGAATTCTTCCAGTCAGCATTAAGCGCGACAAAAGAGCTGTTTCTACTGCTTTTTCTTCCACATCTTGCACTAAATAAAAATAAAGCACGCTTGGTAGATATGTGAAAATCTGCAAGTGAAACAACATAATCGTTACATGCCATACTAGTAAATTCTCATCAAATGCTAATAGTAACTTCAACTTAAGTTTGTTCATCAGTAACTGCTCGTAAAATACAAATGAAGCTATCGGAATCAGAGCTTCCTGAAACATTGGTACTTTAATGATATAAAATTCTTTTGGTGCAGATTCAGTTCATAAAATGCTTAAAACTTTGCAATGAAAAAAAAATCCTAATAACCCTATCAAGTCGATTTAGAAACAAGACTGGATTACTACTTCAATTTCTAGTCCAGTGTGTAATGGAGCCAGAGGAAAAAACTTTAGTAAACCCTCATCAGCAGCCTCATTGGTATTGGAACAGAGGGTCACCTGATCATAATAACAAGCTAAAGCGATAACAAATTCAGTAATGGAAAAATGTGAATCAAAGTGACCGATGAAGAGACTATCTTTCAATAAATAAATCACCAAATTATATTTAGTAACTCAATTTCATGAACTCACCTGGTGGATTGTTTGACAGCTATTCGGATGTGAATTCAGAGTTCAGTAACTCCTCATCCTCCATAAAAAGTTGGAAGATTTTTTGTCTTCAATAGGAAGTTGATAGCTTCCCCTTCAAACTCCAAGAGCCAACCGAACTTGATTAGTTCAGATAAGTCTCCAACACTATCAGCGTTCTCCCACAGCAGTCCCTCAGTTATTACCTCAGAGAAATATGTTGCAAACTCGAGGTTGGTTTTATGCCCAGATGACCTGTCTATCTTCTGTGTGAATAGCTTTGAATTCTCTCTCTCGCAGCGTATCATTCGACTTGTTTTCACATTCACAGTCTTTTCAGAAAGCGACAAGATATAATTTACTTTGATGGGTTCCTCAACCTCAAAGACATTGAGATTGATAGGTGCTTTGATCGTCTTTTGCCTCCTGTCAGCATCCATTTCTAGAGTATGATCAGCAAGATAACAGAGTAACAGTTTAACCAACCCTCTCTGAATAAGCTTGTCTCTTGGATTAACCTGCTTGTTGAGTTCTCCATTAGGTATGGAAATTTCTCCCCTCTGTACAGATTCTGAAATGGAGTGGACACCAATACTGCTGTAAATTTCATGCAATTTCATTCAGAGGCATTGATGGTAAACTTTGCTGAGGATACCAGACAAATAGCGGATTTGGAGAAGCCTAGTCAAACAGATCCTTCAACAATAAATCATCAGGAATGAATACGTTTTGTTTGTCAACCAGTTGAATTGCATTTGAGCCTGAGTTCACCGGCAATTTCACTACATCAGAAAGAAGTTCCTTGGTCTTTTTTTGAATTCCAGTGCTTCACTATGCATACCCAGAAAGCGCAGCACTCTGCATGTGTCAACCTTTGTCCTGATTCTTCCCAAGTCATCCAAAGAATACAGTAATCGTGAACTGATGGATTTCTCCAAACACCCAAGGCCATGGAGAAGAAGCTTAATAGTTATTTCTCATAGTGTTCCTCCAAAACATTTAGCACCAGGCCAAAAAGGTTGTCCCTCTCATGAATAACACATTCTCTCCCATCTATCGTTTTGCAAATGATTGTAGACACGTGAAATAACAACGAATTCATAATGACATTCAAGCTCACTAACTAGGAATTTGGACCAACTTAAAACATCGACAAGTACAACAACTCCAATTGCCTGTAGCTCCTCCTTATAGGATGTAATTTTGGGGCCATATAATTTTCATCAATGAATAGTCCATATTCGCGTTGCAAGACAGAACTCCCCTCTGAATCAAACAGTAAACACTCACCTGGAGATCTTAGCCCATATAAGTCTTTAACCAGCTTTTTCAAATAGTTCCTTCAGTAAGGAGGTGTTTTGCTCTTTCAACATATTTCGGATGCAGTCCAGCAATGTAAGAACACTGGAAGGAGTTATTTCACTAGGATCATGAGGAATCCTGAGACCGGCAGCCACAAATTCTGATCCTTTCTTGAACTCAATTATCACCCCCATTTAGTGCAACTCGTCCTTGTATTCACGAATATCATCGCCATAATAGTTTTCACCATCCTGTATGAAAGGAAGTAGCCCAATAGGAGTGAGATTCTCCCAGTCAGGATTGAAGAGGATAGATTCCTTTGGTGATCTAAGGCCAAGTCGAGTTGCCAACCATTTCTCTTCACAAATGCAGTTCAAAAACTCCCCTGAGAACTGATGTCCGGCTTTCTTTAGCTGTCGGTAACATTTCAGAAGTGAGAAAGCATTCTCTTTTGAAATGAAACCTGAAGAAGCTGCATACTCTTTATTTAGTCATCATCCCTATTGTGTAGGGTCTTAAGCTCGTCCTATTAGCAAATGATTTTATCATCATAAAATTGTTTATCAATCAAAGGAATATCCACCATCTCAGATCCATTCTGTAATAGACTCCCACTGGCAGGAGTGAGTAAGAATGACTTTGACGGAGGCCTATAGCTCACAGAACTACCCAGACAAGTCCTCAACCAACCTCCCTATTTTATGCATCTCAAGAACTTCCCATAAACAAGTACATCTTCGCGGTCAAGGTTCCTAATCCAGCTCAATAGCAACAAGGCATTTTCCTTGGTCAAGGGAGACGAAACAGCAGGGAAAACATTGTCAGGAGGACATAAATTGGGTATATCAGAATCTCCAACATGATCTTCAAGAAAAGAAATAAGCTGCTTCCCAGATGTGTGAACACCAGCAAAAGAGGCAGCGTGCATGTAGTCTTCCCCCAGCTCAACATAGTTTTTCCTTCTCCATGGGTTCGATCCAATCAATTCCACCCACCTACTTCCACTAGCAGGGAGGAGAACCCCATTTATATTTTTAGAAACACAACCATAGTTATCAACGAGTGGCATCTTCTTACATAAAGATTCAACTTCTTGTCCAGATACATGAATCCTCGAGAAAGATTGAAATAAAAAATGAGCAAAGGCTATGACATGCCTCCTTTTATTGCTGAGTGAATCCAATAGATGCTTAGCATAATCATTCACATTGACAATGCTAGTTTTCCTATGCTCAACAAGCCAATCCAATAATTTCTCCTTCTGAGGAGATGACCGCATTGCCTCCTGTGTAGTTTTTGGCAGGAAGAAATGACCTGCTGGACACCTGAACTCATGATTCCAATCAATCAACCAGGAAATGTGGCTAGAATCATAGCATAGGACACATATCTTCTTTCCTAGCCTCTGTGTAACTTCATATATACTGCACAATGACACATCTCCATCTTGACCGACATACTTCAACAAGGGCATGTTTTTCATGTTATTGTAGCGGAAGCGAGATCCCCAATTATCAGCAACAAATAATAAAAGCTCCAAATATAAATCCTCCAAAACTCCCAACACTAAATTTGAACTCTGGATGCATTTTGCATGCTATTCATTATCCATGCTTCGCATTCCCAATAAATTCAGTACATCATCATAATCCTCCTGATCAAGTGCTGAGTTCAGGGCACGTCTCCCATGAGATGAAAAATTTTGCATGCTCACCCCTTGCTTTCTTGCTTTGATCAAGATATCCCAAAACGCATGCGTTATCCTACCTACCTCACTGGGTTTGTAGGAGAACCTTTGTGCAACAAATGATTCTAATCGCACAATATCTTCCTCGCCAGTTTATATTTGATTGCTTCCCTCACAGTATTCAGTTTTTTATATGAAGAGCTGTCTATTGGTAGGAATTTAAACAAGCTGGCCAAGGATGGTGTTGGAGCACCTTCTGCCATTTTCACCATTGAAATAAAAGCATATACAAAAGCAGAAGGCACAGAGTCCAGAATCCCTTGGTTCCATATGTTGTCCAATAGGGTTGTCTCCCTGGATGATGCAAGGACAAAATCTGCCTGAATAATGAACGCGAGGTTTGTAACCATCTCTGTAGGAAGAAACGCATAGATGCCAGGGGAGTGTGTCCCTCTATCAAGACACTGCCCAATTGGAAATGCCAAGGTAATGACAATTTCATTGATTTACATCCTTCTTTCTACCTTGTTTGCTTGATTAACAGGAAACTTTTGCTTCCACATGTAGTAACCACATGTTCTTTCACTTTCCTCACTGTCCTCATTGGCAGCAAGATGAAGAGTACTGTAGGACTCGGCAACAACATTTTTCTGAGACGCCCAGTCGGTCTCACTGGAAATTAAGATAGCATATACAGTATTGAGACTGGGGGTCCTTGTTATCTTCCCGGACCAAAAGTCGTCTGATTTTTGCTAGGAACAACAGAACCTCCAGATGTATGCTTGAGAGTTGTTTGTCACGTGCTGACCTTTTTCCCTTGGCTAACACGCTGCCCACTAGCGTCACACTCCCGTCGGACTAACTAGTCAAGACACTTCGATGCTTGGCTAATGCTAAGTGATGCTACAGAAGCTTAAGTGAGGAAAATTCTAAGGCACAAGTGTTTAGGCTTTTTGAAAGAATGTTTTGTATTGTTTGAGAGAGTTGTACAAGTGTTTCTATATATGTACAAATGAATGTCAAGGCCTATTTATAAGCTATTAAAGTCCTAGAGGTCCACCAATTGTAGCTTAGTTGGTCGGACATCCACTCTCCTTGTGAGAGGTCGCGGGTTCGAGACTCACCAGTTAGGATTTTGTGAGTTTTCGCCCGATTATTAGGAGCACATTTGCTCCGCCGTTGATAAGCCTTTGGGTATTGAATGCAGCTGCTTAGATGGACTATACCGGAGCAAAGTGAAAGCGAGTCTTCATGCAATATGGAGGCGATGGACCGGAGCGAAAGCAAGTTTCTATGCGAGATGGAGGCGACGAGGATATTAAGTGGCAACAATATTGTAGCCTTCGGGCCTGGTTTGGTTAACCCTATAGGGTTAGTCATTTAGCCTTCGGGCATGGATTAATAAATAAATAATAAGGTTCTAAAAAAAAAACCTACTTTAAAAAAAAAAATCCTAGAGGCTGTTAGCCTAGAACCTTCTACAATCCTCCTTCAAATGAGCATTCTCTATGCATCTAGAAAGTTCCCACCTCCAAATGAACTAGAAAATACAAGGAGGCTTCTAGAAAATACTATACAAATCTGTACAAGGGTGTTATAGACTCATCCATGCTAGAACACTCTAGAGAAAGCTGAGCTAGAATGTCCAAGAGCACTCTAGAACCTTCCGGAGGCATCTTGAAAAGCTTGCACCATCGGGCCTTTGCGGGTCTACTGCCAACGCCCATATGATGCCTTGGATGCCTTGTTGCCTTGGTGAGGGATATTTTTAGAGATGGCTCGTGACATGTTGCTTAACAGCAAATTCCTTGTCAGGCTTAAGAGGAAGAATTATATATGGTCGTTATTGGAAGAGCATTAGAAATACCGTAAACTTCTTTTATGTCAGCAAGAGATGGATTCTCTTCAACCCATTCAGGAACAATGTATCCAAGATTGCAGTGAGGACAAGGTTACTCATTGAACCTTATCTGATGCCCATTATTGAAGATGTAAGGCTGAGCGGTGATTAGAAATACACTCTTGAACCCGATGCCTGCATGCACCTAAGATGTTAAATTCTATGAACATCCAAATATTAGCAAAAAGTATGTAAATATTATGGAACAAATTTCAGTATGCATCATCTAAACTCTAAATTGATCAATGTAACCCACATGGTAAATTAAAGATCCAATTAGAATCCAAATATCTGATTTATCAAAGAGAACGAGTTGATTGCTTCACAAAATACATAGCACGTCAAACATTTACCAATTGAGTCACCACAAAATTCACGATTAGCTACATAGAGACTATTCTGACATGTTAATATGATTCACTAACAACATTTACAGCCGATTCACTGCAAAATATGAGATTAACTACATCAACTCTATTATGAAATGCTAATTTTGATTCACTGAACATCATTTACAGTTGAATCACTACAAAATACAAGATTAGCTACATAGTCGAGGCTATTATGACATGCTATTAGGATTCATAGACTATTATTTTTTTAACCACATTGCCCCTGCCAAATAACACCGTCATTAATTTCTACTGATGGATACCACCAATCCTCCCTACTTTTTGAATGACATCACCACCTTTTTGAATGACGCAATCACTTGCTAAATGACACCACCAATAAAATGAAGAAAAAAAAACTTAACCCCTCTCTCCCTCTCTTCTCCGTCAAGAACCATCACCACACCGCCAGCTTCCTCCTCCACCTCATTCACTCTCCCTATTTCCCTCTCTCATCCTCTCTCCCTCTCTTTTCCATTAAGAACCATCACCACCCATCCACCATCGAACGCACCACCACCCCGCCACCATTAACCGCAACACCACACCTTCGGCCTCCTCCTTTCTCCCTCTCTTCTCCTGTTTCCTCTAATGTCTTTTTTCTTCTTCTCCTATCTTATTTTATTCTTCTTCTCTTATTTTTTTTGCAACAAAATGTCATGAATTGACAAACACAAATTGGAATTTTAGAAAAAAAAAAAAAAAAATATATATATATATATTACAATACAAAAACACAAAAACAAACATTAAACATTAAACATTAATATTATGTCGATAACATTAAGGATATGTATGAAGGGGCTGTAACAAGTGTTTGCTCAGTGGACGTGATGTCTAGTGAATTCCCAATGTCAATAGGACTACATCAAGGGTTGGCCTTAAGTCCATACCCATTTGCTTTGGTCATGGATGAGTTGACGAGACATCTGCAAGAAGATATACCTCGGTGCATGTTATTTTCATATGATATTGTTTTAATTGATGAGACTAGTAAAAGTTTAGGTTGGAAATTAGATAGGTGGTAGGAGGCTTTAGAGAGTAAGGATTTTCGAATTAGTCGTTCGAAGACAAAACATCTAGTGTGCAATTTTGGTTGTGATTCACGAGGGAGGAGTAATTCAATTGAGATCGCAAGCGTGGAAGTCCCAGAGTGTGAGGCTTTTCGATATCTAGGATCTATAATTTAAATGAATGGGGCTATTAGATAAGATGTAAACCATAAGATTAAAGCTAATTAGACGAAATGAAAAATGACGTCAGGAGTATTATGCGATATAAGGATGCTTGCAAGGTTAAGAGGGAAACATTATAAGACAATTGCTCGACCAACCATGTTATACGGTTCAAAATGTTTGGCTACTACGGAACAACATACGCATAGGATGGTGGTAGCAGAAATGTGTATGTTAAGATGGATGTGTGGTAAAACCTGTAAGGATAAAATTATGAATGAAAGAATTATGAGATACTTAGGTATAGCACCAATAGAGGAAAAAAATTAAATAAAGACATTTAACGTGGTTTGGTCACGTGCGGAGGAGACCAAACACGGTGCCAATTAGAAAATTTCTAGATTAGCAGGTTAATGGAGGGTGTAAACGGGGGGGGGGGGACGACCGTTGAAAACTTGAATGAAGGCGGTGAAGAAATACATTATTGAGCTTGGATTAGGCGAGAATATGTGGAAAGACTGCGTTTCTTGGATAACCAAAATGCATATAGCCGACCCTGAAAGTATCGGGAATGGGTTTTGATGATGATGATGACAAAACAAATACATTGATTGTCTTGGAGGCGCTCAACAAAGTCCTTCTGGGGGTGGCATTCGCAACCCTCTTCGTCGGAGGAGTAGTAGTTCATTAACAAATTCCCACCACCATCATCATCGTCCTTGATATACACGTAATTATTACAAATTATAACCCTTAATTATATATGTTAGTGTTTCAATTAATATATTTTATTCTAATTATTTCAATTTTTATGTTTTTGTAGGAATCTGCGCGCGTGAACGATAAAATCGCATTAAGGCGACAAATTTGAGAAAATGATTAATTTGTTGATTCTAGTGGTGGTACAAAAGAGTGGTTCACACATCTAAGCCTAACCCGAATAAGCATGGTCCACTTACTTTAACCAAGCCCAAGCCCAGAAAGCTAGAATCCTAAGCCCAGCCTAACAAGGAAATAGGGGAACCCTATTTAGGTTTCTCTCTTGCCAATTCTTTAGAAAAAGCTCTCTTCCACGTTTTCTGGTCTTCCTCTCTTTTCCAGCCACCATCTCCACCTCCACCAAGGCAGAGCCCTGTGTCTCTCGCCACTAACCAGCCACCCTGTTTCACGGTACAAACACTGACCTCGCCATCGTCCAAGCTACACACCCTGTCCCTGTCTTTCCTTCACCTCGCCACAGTCATCTCTGTCCCACGCAACCGCCACCACCATCTCTCTCTCTCTCTCTCTCACTCATAACCACCACCGCGCGCACAACACCGCCGCGAAACAGGGCACCTCCCTGTTCCTCGCCCTCCTTCCGCTTTCTCTCTTCTCCACGGTCTTTCCCTCCTCCACTTCTCTTTCTCTCTCGACCACCGTCGAAACAGACCACGCAACCGCCACCATCACTCGAACACCATCGCCACCACCGCGAAACAGGGAGAGCACCTCCCTGTTTCACCTCCTCCTTCGCGGTTTTTGTTATCATCCCTGTTCCCTCAACAATCTCTCTTTGTTCTTGCAGGTATAGGAGCCGATCGAGAGGAGAGGAAGCTCGCGAGGAGCGGAGAACAGCGGCGAATTGGTCGCGTTGCGCTGGAGAAGACGAACCAGGGAGACGCAAATTTCGCGCGGGAAAAACGGTTTTTGTTTTGAAAAACCGTTTTGGCTATTAACACCCTGATAATCTGTAAGAGCCACCACAAAACTTATTTAGCTCTTTTTCTCGGGATTCATGCACGTACAGGAAGTGATGGATTCCTCCTCCAGTGATGCTGTGACCACCACCACCATGAGTCACAAAACCCCAAGCAAGGTGAAGAGGTGGACTCCTAGATGTAACGCACTAAATTAGCATTTGATTCGCTTTAAGTTTTTACGATGAATAATGATGTTTAATGATTATCACTTTTATTTAATATAGAAATTTATGTTATTTCAGTGAGAAGAATTTCATAGATTTCTTTGTAGATTATTTTTATTCTGGTGATTATCTTTTCTTCTCCATATAAGCTTAGTCACGCTTTTCTTATGTGTGGAATGTTTAAGACTTAATTGATTCCGCTAGGTTAGTTTATATGTGATCGTCATTTATTACGGTATTGTCTCCGGATATATCGTAAGTTTAAGATATCACATATGACAAACCTTTGTGTTTTCTTAGAAGAAGTGAAATCTAAAATTCATTTACATTAGGGTATATTAATGATTAAAATATTATTTTTCCGATTACGTCGTTTGGGATGTGAAACACGTAATTGAGTTATCATAGCGAATCAATACTAGTTGGCGCGTGAAGTCTAGGAGGGATTCTTGGAACCTTGTGATTTTTTCCAAACTTAATTTTCATTAAATTAAATTCAATTTCGTATTTTAAATTTGTTAGAATTTATTAACTTTAGTTTCGCATAGTTTGTTTTCCTTAACCTTATTTTGTAGATTGTTTTTCCTCGTGGGATCGACACCCCATTCTTTACTGCAATTGACCGCGTGTATTGTTTGGGCGTAATCAGTCATCATCAAAGGACGATGATGATTCACTGTTATCTTCCTCCTTTGACTGTCCTTCTTCCTCATCATCGTCATCCTCCTCATCTGAAGACGATGACGTGTGAGGGTCCTCATACCAGAAAGAGTTGTCTTCCGGATCGCTCATTTCATCTCCTTATTCATCTAAGTTTTCTTCTTTGAACATTGACCTTTTTCTCATCATCTTTTTTTATTTCTTTTGAATTGATGATGAATACTAATAGACTACTTTCATTTTATAATGCTCAACTTAAATAACATTGTCTTTCTAAGCAATTATATTTGTCTTCCCAAGTAAATTTCTTGTGATTATGCAACCATGTTGATTTTTCCATGTATGCACTAGCACTTCCTAAAAGGTTCTTTGAATCTCATAGACAAAGGAAAAAGTAAAAATAATAGGATGATAACGACCAATCCTTCCCTGAGATACCCATATGCAGCGGCAAATTTGAGCCCAATAATCATAATCGCAACAAATGGCTATGAATGTGATCTTAGAAATCGTAGAAATTATGCGATTATTTGAAATAGAGTCAAGTTTTTGCAGCAGAATGTGCAAGGGTAAGACACATTGTGAGACCCTGGAGTGGGCAGATCCGAGAGTGAGGGTGAGAGTTGGAGCCCAATAGACCCAACGGGCGCCAGAGACGTTGGGCGAGCTACAAAGGGGGACATAGTCCCACATCGCCTGGGTGCGAAAGGGGGATGTGTTATATATGTCCGAGGTCGAATCCCCATAGTATCACACATTTTAAAGTCGTGCAGGCCGGTTGGGCTTAGAGCGGACAATATGATACTGTGCGGATCAGATCGTTACAAAATAGTATCAGAGCGTGACCCAATCGGAAGTGTGCTGACGTGGACGTTGGGCCCTAACGGGGATGGACAGTGAGACCCTGGAATGGGCAGACCTAAGGGTGAGGGTGAGGGTTGGAGCCCAATAGGCCCAACAGGCCCGAGAGAGGTTGGACGAGCTTCAAAGGGGGACATAGTCCCACATTGCTTGGGTGCGGAAAGGGGATATGCTATATATGTGCGAGGTCGGATCCCCATAGTATCACTCGTTTTAAAAGCCGTGCGGGCCGGTTGGGCCTAGAGCGGATCGAGTTGTTACACACATCCTCGCAGGAGCCGCTGCGTTTGGGTAAAAACCTAAGTCTGTACATTTTTTTAATTTTTGTGTGTGTCAAATTTTAATTTTTTGTAATTTTATGGCTTATATACACTCTTAAGTAATAAAATCTATTGTCAAAACATATTTTTGACATTGTCTTCAAGCATCCATATTTTTTGTCCAAAATGTGGTTTGGCAATGGATTTTATTTGTTAGGAATGTATTTAAACCATAAAATTACAAAATTTTAAATTTTGGCTCAAACAATTTATTTTTTTAACTGACAGCGTCTGGTTTTTACCCAAACGCAGTAGTTCCTGCAAAGATGTGTCTTACCCTCGCATGTTCTGCTACATTTGGGTCTTTCTAGGCATTTTGGACAAGGCCGCATGAGCCACTGCGATTTTCTTTATTGTAGTCACATTTTAGTCTACGAATTTGAGTGTGTGGCTTGCATGAGCCGTTGTGTTTGGATACAAACTCTTATTACTCGGTTATGTTTCAGGGCACTTACAATGTTTTTTTCAAATCCTCGAGAAGTCTTACACAGAGAGACCCCCTCTCCCATTTTTTATTCATTCTGGTAGCTGAAGTCTTGAGCGGGAATTAAAAGACATAATTTTATTTTTTTAATTTGAAGGGAAAAAATAAAATATTTTGTGAAGAGAATCTGCAAATGGAAATATTTTTGTTGTGTCCTTCCATATGCGAAACAAATCTACAAATGGAAGTGTTTTGTCGTGTTTTCATATGATATGCATACAAATATTATGAACAATGAAAATGCAATTGCATTATATAACCAGCATTTTTACAATTCTGATCAGGCATGAACAACAAGCTAATTGCATTGTATAACCAGCATCCCAAAATTCCTATATATACAAACTAAACATATGGGCATCTCGGATCAGACACCAACATTTACAAGTGTTTTTTTTTACAAACTGAGGCAATAATTGTGTTATTGCTGCACTATCGACAAATTTTCTATATGGGAAATCTGAGTGTTTTCTGCATTCTTTTTACAAACTGAGGTATTAACTGTGTTTTTGTTGTACCATCGACAATTTTTTTTGATCTCGTGGAGGTTTCAGTGAGTGTGGGTTCCCCGCTTGCAGGAACCGCTGCGAGGGTGAATAAGAAAAAAAACAAGGCGAAAAAAAAATGGAGAAGAAGAAAAAATGAAAAAAAAACAGAGAAGAGGAAGAAGAAGATGGGAGGAAGTGGGATGAGAGGTGGCGGTGACGAGGTGGTGGCGGTGAAGGGGAGGAAGAGGTGGAAGAGGGGTGGCATAGTGGTGGCGACGAAGGGGAGGAGGATGAGAGGCTGCAGTAGAGAAAAGGTGGTGGTGAAGGGGAGGATGGAAAGAGGTGGTGGTGGTGGTGGTTGAAGAAAAAAAGAAAAAAAATGAGGAGGAGGAGGATGAAAGGTGAGGTGGCAATGACAAGGTGGTGGGTGGAGGGGATGAGGAGGAGGAGGTTAGGTGGCAGTTGTGATTGATGGAAAAGAAATGGAGAGAGGAGAAAAGTTAGGGTTACAGATTTTTTGTTTATATAGCGGTAGTGTTTTTCAGTAGATAAAAAAAGAATGTGGTGGTAGTGTTCATCAGTAGAAGTGATGGTGTTATTTAGTAGAGGCCTTATTGGAATTAAATATCAAAAGAGTGGAGGTAAAGTGGAAGTTGGATAGACACTTTTCTTAAAGGTAAAACTAAGGAATGTGATTTCTTGAAAAATGTCAGAAATGTTTTTATCAAATATTTGTTTTCTTCAAGTTGCCAAAATTTCTTTTGATATACATACACACAATTTTTTTAGAAATATAAGAGAAAATAAAATGAAAAATGATCTTTATATTATTTTGAATCATCATCATTGAAAACAAGTGCACTTTGAGAAACAAATCAAATTTTTTTAGGAAAATGTGTTTACTTTTTTGAGAATTATAAGAGAAATAAAATAAAAATGACCAATTTGGGTATTTCACATACACACTCATGAGGTTTCCAATAGTCTTGAGCACTCAAATTCTACAATTGAGAGATTCTAAATGTCGAGGGAAAGGGCGAGGAATTCAGCGAGGGGAATGAGCTGGCGAGGTGAGAGCCGTTCATTTCCCTCGAGATCCGTGTGAAAAAAGTCAACGCACGGATCTCGAGGGAAATGAACGGCTCTCACCTCGCCAGCTCATTCCCCTCGCTGAATTCCTCGCCCTTTCCCTCGACATTTAGAATTTCTCTTCTACAATTATAAGGAGCATAAAGATCAAACAACACTCACCACCACTATAATTAGAACTCTAGGCCATTCAAAAGATTCAAAAACAAAGGTTTATCCATCAGACACACTGCCTTTAGTTTAGACGACATCCCTATCACCCAACCATAACTCACATTGCCTTCATTACAGCCTGGAGTCTTTTAAGTATGATATAATAAATAGCATTCATTTAAAACACTGATTTTGATTTTCTAAAACTCCAATTATAGAAAGTCAGGCCCTGGCGCTAAGCTCCTAGCGCTAGCTTAGCGTCAGGGGATGTTCTCTCTGTGTGTGTTTGTATTCGATTAGTGGATCTCTAGGATGATGGAGAGTATTGAAGTTCCTAACGCAGGCTTGGCTCTTTAGACGAAATGTTTTCTAAAAAAAGAATGTATATTAACAGATAATGCTCAAAATAATGCATGATTGCAAAGCCATTCACTATGGATAGTGAGTATTAGCTAGAACCATTACTATTTATGAAATTTTTAATATATTCAACTATAAATTTCTTAACTTATTATCTAATTTCATTCTTTAACATTCGTGAAGTTATCCAACTGATGTAAAAATGAAAGTAGAGGGTTGTGGTGTCTTTGACAAGGTTC
Organism: Berberis thunbergii; assembly: GCA_003290165.1. Lineage (NCBI taxonomy): Eukaryota > Viridiplantae > Streptophyta > Magnoliopsida > Ranunculales > Berberidaceae > Berberis > Berberis thunbergii. The sequence goes on along the minus strand of QNQO01000875.1, from coordinate 302,342 downwards.
GCATGTGAACATGCGATATAAGAACCTACCTCGTAGCGGAGTATGTGATACAAATCAAAACAATCCAGATGACCACTTTGTAGTGGATCTTGTGAATGTGAGACTTAGGCTTTGAGGGACCGCTAATTTAATACACTTTTAAAAATAAAATCTATTGTCAAAACACTATTTTTGGACAATGTCGAGTAAAAACTAGACTTCAAAGGTCCCAAAATATGGATGCTTGAATAAAATGTTAAAAATGCATTTTGAGAATAGATTTTATTTGTTGAGAATGCATTTAAACCATAGAAATTGCAAAAAAAAAAAAAAAAAAAAAAAATCTCAAACAATTTTTTTTTTTTTTGAAAATTTGACAGAGTTATTTTTTGTCCAAACACAGTAGATCTGACGAATTAGAGACTTAGGCTCACAAGAACAACTGCGTCTGACTCTTTCCAATTTTCAGACAAACGCAATGGTCTATGCCAGCCTAAGTCTCCCATTTGCAGGATCCACTGCGTTTGGGCGATTGGAAAAGAATAAAAACAGAGACATTCTACGATGCGGATTGCAAGTCATTGAATTTTCTGCATTTCTTTCAATGTCATTGATTTCACGTCATGGTATTTCTTTCAATGACATTCATTTCACATCATGGTATCTGGGATTGTAATACATCATGCATGGCATGACGTTGAATGTTCTACATTTCTTAATGACAAGTACTGGTCATCATGGGATCTCATGACATTCATTATACATCATTAACAGTAATGTAAAATTAAACTTTTTGATTGATGGGGTGCATTTTAGTTATCAATTCACATGAATTTGTATTGGTTGTTTGTGTTTATTTGATGTAAAATTACTTTCTATCTATTTAAAATACTATGAACGTATTTTTTTACAAGTTTAGGAAATGATTTTGTTAAAAAATTTAGAACAATCTAATTGATTGAGTGAAACCTAAAACTTGTGAAGCTCAAGAACAATTAAGAGAGTAAATAAAAGGAAAATATGATAAGAAAAGGAAGAGAGGCTGGTGGTGGCGAGGTGAGGTGGTAGTGGTGGCGGTGGCGAGATGGTGCGAGTAATGGTGACGGGGCGAGGCGGTGGTGTTTTTTGTGATGGAAAAGAGATGGAGATATAGAGAATATAAGGGATGATGGTGTGTGTGTTTTGTTTAGAATAGTGGTGTTGTTTAGCACATCAAAAAAATGGGTGGTGGTTTTCTTCGACATAAATAATGGTGTCAAAAAGTTGAAGACCACCAAAAATTAGGAAATAGTCCATCATTTTGGCCATCTGACCCAAACCCAAGAAGGTCAACAACTCCTCCTCTACTACTTTGCTTGGTCTGAAATGAAGCATCAGAGGAGATGATACTATCATGGCATTGACACACTTTCTCTTGCCCTTTGTAAGGATTCTGATCACCCTCTATTCGAGCACGTCAGCCTTTGAACCCGTCCACACAAGGGTATTATAGTCCACCCCTTAGGGCCTAACGTCTTTGTTGGCACACTTCTGTGTTGGGTTTGGCTATGATATCATTATATAACGACCCAATCAACATGATACAATATTATTTGTTTTGTGCACAAGGTCCACACGACTTTAAAAACACATTATACCAAAGAGACCCAATGTCGCACATATATACCATATCTCCTTCTCTCACACATGCGATATGAGACTATAATACCAAATTAGTCTGTCAACCTTAGAACCCGCCCACGCATGGGTGTTACAATCGATTTCACATCCACACCCTATTTTCCATCATCTCCACCTATTCATTTTCTTTCACATCCTATCCCAATGATTCATATTTCAGATCCTAATAATCAGTTGCTCTTTCTATTACTCTCTTCAATTTTTCTAATGGTATTATAAAAATAACACTCATCGCTCTTGCCCATGTTTTCACCACCATTACAACACCACCACCACCACTAATAGATCTGCAATGAACAACACCAATTTCCAAAACAATAGACCAACTCCTTTCCCTCCCTCATCTCTCACAAATGTAAGTGTAGTTTTTGAATTGTGATGAAAAAAAAAAAATTCAAAACCAAACCAAACCGATTATTTCAACTTTGATTCAATTTTGAACCAACCGAATCGATTAACATTCCTACAACTAATTAACGAATACTTAGACGACATTTCGAGACTTTGAAAATGCATAAAAGTATGAATAATATTTTACTTATCACTTTTCATCGGCTTTTTTAATTTTTAATTTTTAATTTTTAATTTTTTATTTTAAATATTATAAAATTTGGAGGGCAAAAAATCAAGTTGATCCACACCTTCCCGCGTTATACAGTCCAGATATTTCCTCATATTCCCCACACAGATAGGCAGCAATTCAGTGGACCTAAAGATAAATAAAGCAAATCTATAAGGATAAAACCGGAACTAAAAAAACTGTGATAAAACTATACTTCCGATCCGATAGGCTCTCCATAAGCTTTAGCATCTATCGATTACTTCTACCGCCATTTCTCTCTCTATTTCTTTCACTTCTGCAAATTTTTTTCTTTCTTTCTTTCTTGCTTTCGATCTCTCACCAACAACAAGGTAGCTTAGATTCATTTCTACTCACTTTTTTTTTTTGGCTCAATCTATACGTTTCGATTACGAACTCTCTCAATCAATCTGATTAGCTTAAAATCCAAACTAAAAATCGAAAACCTAAACACTCTTAACACAAATAGATATCAGATTGTTTTGTGATTTTCTTGATTTTGTTCTTGTCTAAGGTTTTGTTGAAATTGAAGGTTGATATTTGGAGAAAAGATGTTCTCGATCTTAAGGCAGAAGTTGAGTTGTGGAGGGTTTGCTTCATCATCATCGGTAACATTTGTGTTTTCGATTTTTGATTTGTGTTATTATGTTACAATTTTGAGTGTATATTTATCATAAACTTTGTTTGATTTAATTGAGTTTCTAAAAAAATTAAAATAGAATATCTCTGTTTCCCACTTTCTTGCAGACATTTCGACCGGCCGCGGTGTCGGGGCTGAGAAGCTATGCATCTTCAGTGAAAGAGGTAGTTGATTTCTTGTTTAATTTGTGTAGGATTTTATTTGGTTTATGTATGTTTATGTAATGTTTAGCATTTTTGCTATTTAAGGCAATACATGGGTATGATGCTCATTGTAGCTATTAATTAGTGTTTTTATATAAGGGATTACGTATGAAGAATTAGTGATGGTATTTAGTTGAGTCATTGGAGTGCTGAGTGCACAATGAATATGCAGATCTTGATGTCCGCAGGGCTTGTTATTGTCTTGAGTTAAAAACTTTTGAGTTTCTTTGGACGTTGCAATCTTCTCCTAGAGCGTGGTTGGCAAGAAGAATACGCACCTTGTTTACATTATTTCTTAGAACTTTTGTATGTCGAGCTTCTTGCAAATTTGTTAGAGATTGCATTTGGGTCAATAACTCAATATCCTTGTTATTTAGGCATGTAGGTATTAGCAAATATTGTTATGTGAATCAATTATCTTTTAGCATCTTTTGTCATTTTGGTGGCTCTTCTATCTTAGCAAGAAAATCCACGACCAAGATAATGTTTTTTCGAATGTGTTTAACCCTACTATTGAGGCCAATAGTATGAATCCTTCAATTTTAACTCTTATCACTCCTTGTTTATTTATGACCCGTGCTCACACAATTTTTGGTATTTACTTTACCTTGCTGTTGTCCCCCACACACGCACACGAGCAATCATTTGATATTATTGTTGTTGTTGTCATGGGGAATACTGTTCTTACTAAATTTTGTCATGACCCGTCTTCGTTTGAGTATTATCATTAGTGAGTGTCACTGTGTGTTGAGATTCCATACCTTGTTTGTTAATTTTAGCCTTCTTATATTGATTTTGACATTCAATTTTATGAACTTATGCATCGCTATATTATGTCCTACAACTTATACTTGTATTGGTATTAATTATTAAATCAAAGGTTTTGGGTGATCTTGCAGATGCAAGTACGTGAAGCCCTAAACTCTGCACTAGATGAGGAAATGTCTGCTGATCCAAAAGTATTTTTGATGGGTGAAGAGGTATTAGCACAAAGCAATGAGAACATGTTATGCTTCTCTCGCTTCTTATTCTTATATATTTTCTCTTTCTACTGCAGGTTGGCGAATATCAGGGTGCATACAAGGTATGCATATGTCTCGTTCTGTTCTTTCAAATATTCAAGGAGTGTTTTTTTTTTTTGCTATTGCTCTGAGGTTGCTCTCTTTTTGCATTTTGCAGATCTCAAAAGGTCTATTGGACAAGTATGGTCCTGATAGGGTTATTGATACTCCAATCACAGAGGTTGCTTATTGTTCTTGAGTGTATTAACATTTTATTGATTCTTTTCAAAACCTGATCAGTCGATTGGACAACTTTATTGCTTGCTTTTGCTATGGTCATTATCTGACATTTTACAATTCCTCAATTCTTTTGTAGGCGGGCTTTACTGGAATCGGAGTTGGTGCAGCTTACTATGGCCTTCGGCCTGTGGTAGAGTTTATGACATTTAACTTTTCAATGCAGGTTAGATCTTTGTAGTCTTACCCTTTTACTTTTTGACGAAGAATCATTAGTTGCATTTGCGTCAAAATTGTATTTTTTTGGCATGTCTTTTGTTTTGATGGGTTTTTCATGTTTATTGTTATGTTTGTCGTTATTCTATTATAGTAGAGTGATGTAAAGTTTCTTCCAAATGTCACTGAATTTTCAATAGCTTTGTAAAAAAATACAGAAAGACAAGACGACCCACTGTGTATTTCATAACTAAAATACAAAAGGAAAAAAAATTGCACACTTTTTAATAATAATAATAATTTAATAAAATATATTATTATTATTATTATTATTATTATTATTATATATATATATATTTTATTTTTTTTGCTTAGGGTGGATATTAAAGGGGGGTTGTACATTTTACAAGTTCTTCCTAGAGCTACAAAGTCTTACGTGAGATCCTAGTCTAAAGAAGGGAATATTACGATTTGTAGTTAAATGCATTGGACTACTTTTCCTGGTTGACATAGGCCATGCTAGATGGCTTAAAACAATTTTGTCAAATTTGCTTTTGACGTTTCTCCCCTTCCTGGTCTCATGTTTGTTCCAGTGATCAAATTATCTGGATAAAGTCTCGCTATAACCCAATGTCTATCCTGGAATCAAATATCGTATCATCAGTATCTGTGATGTAGCTGCATATACAATGATATTTGACGAAAAATCCAAATTTATCCTAAAATTATGGATCGATATATGCCAACGATAACTGTTTTCTGGTCACTGGTCTGTTCTATTCGAGGCAACTTTTTCCCTTGTTTAATCTTTACAAATATCTGAATTGGTGAACCCAGTACATAAATCAATGTAATGACCATGGAACATAAGAAGATATACACTTTATTTTCAGGATAGTTGGATAATTTTCTTGGAAAATGGCCAGTACCTTGGTCACAGTAATCTTGTTGATGAGCAGATTCTAGCCAGATAATCTTCATTTTTGTGAGTTTTACTGTTGCTAATGGTCTTTCTTTATTGCAGGCTATTGACCACATTATCAATTCTGCAGCAAAATCAAACTATATGTCTGCTGGTCAAATATCTGTACCTATTGTTTTCAGAGGACCAAATGGTGCTGCTGCCGGGGTTGGCGCTCAACACTCCCAGGTGAGAGACATTATACAGTTGTTGTACTTCATCTACCAAAGTACCAATTGATGATAGCACGAGTTTAGTTTGTAGTAAGTCCTTGGGGGGCATACATATCAGAATGACCTTGTTACCTCCTGTGATATCTCATTTCTAAGTATCTATCCAGTTCTTGGGAATTGTCTCCTAATAATATTTCTACTCGACTTAAAATTCATTTGATACTATCTGTTTCATATTGGTTCAACTTGTGCTTGCCAACCTGAATGTTTGGCCTATCGTCTAATATAATTTGAAATTTGGTTGGCCATGGGTTGAGAAAATCAAACCGGTCAACATTCGGCTTGGGATTGGACTAGGTTCCTACGACCTGAACACCCTTGAACCTTGACTCTTCGTATGAACAGTAAACTTTGAATAATCATTTGGTACATGTACAACTTGGGTGGGCGAGCCAAAACCAAACCTGAAATGTGGCCAGTGTCTAATTTGCATTGGACTTAATTTTGGGATAGGTTGGGCTGATCTCAACCGATTCAATTTCACTCCTATTTCTAGTCAGTTCCGTGTAAGATTTGTCTAATGAATATGCCGATTATGTTTATTATGAATTGGAACAGCTTCTTTAGTATTAGTCCTGTTAGCAACTTAGGATGATGCTTACATCAATGCTATGTGCAGTGTTATGCAGCATGGTATGCTACTTGTCCTGGATTGAAAGTCCTGAGCCCTTACTCATCAGAGGATGCTCGTGGTTTGCTAAAAGCTGCAATTAGGGACCCTGATCCTGTTGTTTTCCTAGAAAATGAATTGCTGTAAGTAGTTTAATGCATTAGGCTCTAGCATGCCAGATTCACAGAAAGACATCAGATGGTGATTTTTAGTTCTTTTGTATTTTATGTTACAGATATGGTGAATCTTTCCCAGTTTCAGCCGAAGTTCTTGATTCTAGTTTTTGCCTACCAATAGGAAAGGCTAAGGTAAATTTTACAGACTCGAAAAAAGTGGCCTATAATTATCTGTGCGACCCTTTCTCATCATCTCTGTCTCGCTAAGATATTTGAAATACGTTTTTCCTCATAAATATATGGTGTTGAGATTTGCCTCTCACACATCAAACTGTTGGCAGATTGAACAAGAAGGAAAAGATGTGACCATTACAGCCTTCTCAAAGATGGTTGGTTATGCTCTTCAGGTTTGTGACTGGTCTTACTTCCAGACCTATAAGCTGTCATACATTAGTTATTTATAATCTGATGTTTTATGTGTAGCATTTTATCGGTGAGTGTTTCTTGTTCATTTATATTTTGTTGAACTTCCTGCCAATGTTGTTAAAAATTGCCATATCATAGAATTGCGAGACTTGAAATTTCATGAAATTGGGCCTGATTTTTTATTTTTTATTTTTATTTTTTTATTTTAATTGAAAAAATGATGAGTAAAGAAGAGGGAGAAACATAAAAGAAAAGGGAAGAAGAAGAATATTACCTGGATTAGAGAAGAACTGACTCTCCGTCTTAGTTAAGGAGACTTGGACCAACTCACATTAAGGCCTTAGACCCAAGCTGTCTTGAATAAAATGGTACCGTTAACGAAGGGGACATGGACAAAAATTCCCTTATACTAAAACAGGGAAAACTTTTAAAATGAACTCCATTAATAATTAACGGAGTGGCAGTTTTTTAAAATGGACCCTAACTGAATTAGTTTTGAAAATAGACCCCAATCTCAATTATGATAAACAAAATGGACCCCAAAATCTTTTTTTGTTTTGAAGGGTGAGCGTGGTAACCATTTAAATGCTTTTCGCAAACCCTAGACTTGTGATACTATCTGCCATAACTCTTACTAGCTGAGCTAGCACCCGTTGACAACATCCTTGGGCATTTACACGTCAGAATTAGTAAGGAACAAAGATAAAAAAACCTAAATGAGAACCTTATTTCTCCTTTTTCTTTACTTTTTATTTTATTTTTTTATCTCTTAATCTCTCTTTTCCCCTTCCATTTTCTTAGGTTCTTTCTATGCATCCTTTTCATCTTGTAGAGATGATCTTTTGTCAGTTGGTATCACTGGGTTTTATGTTAAGTTTCATGGCCTGTGTATTCATCAACATCTTCACAGATCCTTTGTCAGGATGAGTATATGACTAAAGTAATTCAGAATATTCTCATGAGAAATTATGTTCAAGTGCTCTCTAGATGTAGGTCGCAACATAGCTCTGATGAGTCTTGTTATCAGTATTCTTTCATATTGTGGCATGCCTGCGAACCACTTTTATCCATTAAATTCACCCTGAACTGCGAGTACACAAGTACATGAGATATTTGTGTATGAATTTCATGGAGAAGCATGTGTTTTATGTTTGCACCGGGAGTAACACAGTTTTAATTGTAGTTTGCACGAGTTGAATTAGTTTTAACTTTGAAGTTGGAGGTGGATGCATGAATTTCAATTTCCATGGGAAGTTTTATTTTAGTATATCACTGTTTAAACTTTCGATTTCTTTTTAATGGGCCATAAGTCAGTTGATTTCAATGTTGGTAGGTACTTTCCCATAATTTAGGTATATTGAACATTAGTCCATAAGTTTGGATATTTCTTTTGTTATACTGTGGTTACATCAACCACACCTCTTTGTAAATGCTGTTTAATTTAAGTCTTTTCTTTAGTAGCTCTTTTCATATTGGTAAGTTCAAACTTTTGTTGATCAATTATTCAGTTTAAGTTGCATTTGCATCTCGTTACTCTTGATACCTTTTCTATGTTGACCTTGTTGGTGGACGTTTTAAATTGAATTTTTTTTTATTAAGAAGGTTCCCTCTCTTGATTTTTAAAATCGTGAGGCTGCTTTTAAAATTGATTTTCATTCGGATAAATGTTCCGTTTTACTTGGGACTCTGTAATTAACACAAGTGTTGAATATCTAGGCTGCTGAAATTCTCTCGAAGGAAGGAATCAGTGCTGAGGTAACTGTATGCTAGAAACGATGTCAATGGCTCGACTTCTCTGTTGGTACTTTTGAATTTGTGTATCTACATCTATATCAAATGCATAAATAATTGACCACCCCCCTTTTTTTTTCCATTTTCTCTTAGGTTATAAATTTGCGTTCTATTCGACCACTGGATAGAAACACAATCAATGCTTCTGTGAGGAAAACCAATAGACTGGTCACGGTTGAAGAGGGTTTCCCACAGCATGGTGTTGGAGCTGAGATCTGGTTTGTCTTCTCTTTTAAGATTTATGGTGATTGTATTTTTATCCGAGGCATATTAATATTTACTTTGATCTATTGTTCCAAACAGTGCATCTGTAATTGAGGAAAGCTTTGAGTATCTTGATGCACCCGTGGAGAGGATTGCTGGAGCTGATGTTCCCATGCCTTATGCTGCCAATCTTGAGAGATTGGCTCTTCCACAGGTTAGTTATTTATTTAATTTGACCCTGTTCTTATAGTTGATGAAGGAAAGTCCTTGCCCATTTTTTGAGCGGGTTGATGGTATAAAGATGTTACCAATCATATTGTTATCTGTCATCTCTGATTTCAAAATATCAGCATCTTCAACCCTGTTCTCAAACTCGTCAATTCTTGGGGGTGGTCCCCTCAGTTTCGTCTACTCGTTTTTTAAGGGGGTGTTCTCCACTTGAGAATAACAATAATTTTGTGCAAGATTCTTTCACAACTCCACCCAAATAAATCTATATATACTCCTTTGCGGTAGCAAGTTGGGGGAGGCCAATATGTATGCATACCCTGATAAGCCCAAAATGGACATTATAGCTTATCTGTTAGAGATGCTTCAAGGGATAGTATTGAGATGTTGGTCTTTCAAAATTTGCTGGCTGAAGCCTGCATTTTTGTCCCTTCAACCTACCTAGAATCTTTCTAATGATGAAATAGTATGTTGACATCTTCCGTGCTTGCTAACAAATGTGTCACTGATCCATATCACAATCCATATCACAAGACCCGAATTATATATGTGAACCTTATTTATGTCCGCTCATTTAATCCAGTCACGAGTTAACAAACAATTTCCTGCTGATTAATTTCTTGAACTGTGGTTCTGGACATTGACTTGTGTAGGTTGAGGATATTGTACGTGCAGCTAAGAGAGCGTGTTACAGATCCACTTCAATGGCAGCATCTGCTTAGATCAAGCTGTGAGATTGATCAGGAAGAGTTTTCTGTAAAAAGTTCAAACGTAGTTTGTGTATTTGCTGCAAAATAATTGTTGCAAATTGGTTACATATCCCATCTTTCTGACACAGCAAGTCATGCGGCTTCAATCAGGAAAAAATGGCCAAATGTAACAATTTTTCCCAGTGCTGTTGGGATACATCTCATTGACTTGAGATTGTATTTGATTTAGTATCCTTGCTGCCCACACACGAAATCAGTTCGAGTTTTCTATTTACACGTCACAAGTATTCTCTGTTGGCATTCTCTTATCTGTGTGTTAATAAAAAGGACTATGCAGGGGAAAATTGGTGGAATATAGTCATATCCGTCGTCAACTTTTGAATTTTCAAAATGCTCTTGCCAGGCTGACAAAATTCCCAACTCGCTTTAGCTTTTGTAATTTTCAATTTTGATTAGTACTTTAGCTTTTGTAATTTTCAATATTGATTAGATTTGTGTGTCAATCCGTTTCTCTTTTGAATTCTCAAAGTACCCTCGCCAACTTACAAAAACAAAATTACCCTCCTCTTCCCCCTCTTTAACTTTTGTAATTCTCAATCTTGATCAGATTTTGTAATTTCAAAATTGCCCATAATTTTATTTAAAGCCCAATTAAACAAAAACCCTGATTCGAACCATTTAAACCCAAAATCCTAATTCAACCCAATAGAACCCAAACTAATAATACCCACAGTCCAATTCACCCCGAAACCCTGATTCTATCCAGGCCCAAATTTCAACCAAATGATATATAACCCACAACCTAATTCAACCCAAAAACCATGATTCAACCTAGAACCCTAATTTGCAACCCAAACAATAGAAGCAATAGCCCAATTTAACTCAAAACCCGATTCAACCCAAACATTAACAACACTCTCTAGCAATATATAATTTTTTTTTGAAAAATTTGTTGGAGTGTTTTTATAAATTTCAATTTTTCATTTACGTGAACCACTGCTCATACAAACTTGTAGTTATTGATTTCCAATTTTTCATACAAACTATACATTGCATAAGAATCACTTATATAAATATTTTTTTATGTATTACTAAACTAAGGTTATAATGGGTTAAAATGTAATAAATTTGAGATTTGCTTAATGAAAATATAAATATTTTAGATTACGAAATAAATTTCGGTAACTAATTTTTTTTTTTTTTTTTTTGTGAATTTTCGAGAAATCACATTCTTGATCTTAACACTACCCCTCAGCCCAACTTTACATTCAACTTTGGCATGTAATTATGACGGTGTTTGTTTTTGCTTCTGAATGGAGTAAGAAGTCTTAATAAGAAGTGAGACACCTTGTTTAGAGTATTTGTTTTTTGTTCTGATGATTAGACTAAGGAACAAGGGGATCATGATCACTTAGCACTGAGTGCTGACACAAAAATTATTTAAATAATACCTTTAAAATAATTTCTAATGACAATTGTTGCTCGCATCTTCTTAAAAACAAGTAGGGTTAAATTTTGACGGCACACCTTCATTATCTTCACCAAGCATTGTCATTCTACTTACTTTTATAAGGATTTTTCAACAGTAAGAAACTTATCTCATTTTTTCTCTCTATATTTTTCAAACTTTTATTCTTTCCCCACTAATTCTAGAGAGCCAGGCCAGCCCAATACCATCCATCATCCTAGAGATTGCATCCATTTCCAACATCTCTAGGATGATGGATGGTATTGGGTTGGCCTGGCTCTCTAGAAGTGTTCTTTTTTCCCAACTCTCATTTTCATGTATATTTTCAAGTTTTTATTATGTAGCGTGTAATTTTGAAAGATTTGACAAATTGACCACCACCGTATACCGTTGGGTTTCTCATACACCATCTCTTCATTTTTGTATGTGTCTTCTCAGTGAGGCAAAGTTGTCAAACAGTTCTCATTCAATGCTTAAAATCATATACCTTTTAACTTTATGATAAATTGCCAACTCTCTAAAAGCTCGAACTTGGAGAAAAGGTGAATCAAATTATATATCAAGCGGAAGCGAGAACGGAGTCGTGGGATTATAACTATATCGGTGGGTACCAATCGTACAACTACACTGTAAATTTACACGGTACTACTGTGGATAAGTACATGAACAATTTTAAGCCCATGGATAATTGGAGTGGGTTTAATATTCCAACACTCCCCCTCAGCGCAAGCGCGAGAAAAATACTGAAAATTCTCGCAGCAATTGCGCTGGACGAGACTGGAACCCACGATAACTTCTAATCAGCGGCCCATTCAGACGCAAAAACAAACAGCTCATTTAGCTTATAGGCACTAAAAAAACAAACAAACGCCACCTATGTGTGTTCATGGGTAACAATTTGTCAAACCCGAAGCCGAGGACCATTGGTTGGTCAGGACAATTTTATTATAAGAAACTCAAAGATCCATCCATTATTTACTAGGGGTGGGAAAAAATCGATTTAAATTCAGTTAACCGACCGAACCGAAATATGAGTAGAAAGAAAATAATTTAAACCGAACTGAACCGATTATAAACGGTTCGAAATTGGTTTACGATTTTGAACCGATCGACCGATTAATTAGATATATATAAATAACATGTAGGTGTCAATACCTGATTAGTGCAACAAATGCACTGTAGTACACCTTGTTGCACTGAATCACTCAATTCTCTAAAAGTTTTCAATTTTGGGCTAAAAATTGAGTCTATAAAAAAATTGGGCCTGTAAATAAATTGGACATGTTTTAATGAAAGTCTTTCAAATGCTTGAGCCTGAAATTTCAGCCCAACCGAACCGAACCGATCCGAAATTCGGTTCAACCGAATTAATCGGTTTACAAATACAAAATTCGATTTCGGTTTGGGTTTTGGGCAAAACGAATGAAATCGGCTCAAAATCAGTTTTGGGCTCAAAACCGAACCGACATTGCCCACCCCTATTATTTACCCAAAAATAATTGGACCCATGGACTTGTTGTTTGAATGGATTTTTTTTTTATAATTTCAACTGGACCCTACGATTTTCTTATTCGAGATAAGTTGTTTGAGACATAATTCAACTGATAGATTTTTCTTGAGATACGATTACAATTTCAATCGAGCTCTAAGATTTTGGAGATACAAAACATTCAATCTCAGCCTTTGATTTGTTAATGGTATTTTGATCATCTGTTTTGAAAACTGACGGTTAAGACATGTTGATCGCTAGTCATGGGGATACGTGCATTAGTGATTAATGATAAATACACATTCCAATTCACTATTTATTTTAGGAGTACTTAGCAATTAACCCTTATTATTATTTTTGCTTTTGGTGAATATTAAAGGGGGTTGTACATTTTACAAGTTCTCCTAGAACACAAAGTCTTACGTGAGATCCTAGTCTAAAAAAGGGTATACTATGATTTGTAGTTAAATGCACTGGACTACTTTTTTCTGGATGACACAGGCCATGCTAGATGGCATGAAACAATTTTGTTAAATTTCCTTGTAACATTTCTCCTCTTCCTGATCTCATGTTTGTTCGGGTGTTCAAATTATCTGGATATATTCTCGATATATCTCAATGTCTATCCTGGAATCAAATATTGTATCATCAGTATCACGTAGCCGTATATACAATGATATCTGACAAAATATCTCAATTTTATCCTTAAATCATGGGTCAATATATGCCAACTATAAAAATTTTATGATCAATGGTGTTCGAGGTGTATTCATCAACATCTTCATAGATCCTTTGTCAGGATGAATATATGACTCAAGTGATTCATCAACATCTTCAGAATTATGTTCAAGTGCTCTCTAGATATAGGTCGCAACATCGCTCTTGATGAGCCCTGTTATCAGTATTCTATCGTATTGTGGCATGCCGGAGAATCACTTTTATCCAATAAAATTTCCCTGAACTGTGAGCACACAAGTACATTAGATATTTGTGTATGAATTTCATGTAGAAGCATGTGTTTTAGGTTTGCACCTGGAGTAACACAGTTTTAATTGTGATGAAATAGTATGTTATCTTCTGTGCCTTCTAACAAATGTGTTGCTGATCCATATCAGAAGACCTGAATTATATATATGTGAACCTTCTTTACATTGGATCATTCAATCCAATCACGAGTTAACTACATTATCCTGCTGATTGATTTCTTTAACTCTGGTTCTGGTCTGTGGCTTGTGTAGGTTGAAGATATTGTACGTGCAGCTAAGAGAGCGTGTTACAGATCCACTTCCATGGCAGCATCTGCTTAGATCAAGCTCTGAGATTGATCAGGAAGAGTTTTCTGTAAAGAGTTTTCCAAACAGTGAATCTGTAAAACTGTTTTCCATGGCTGGAAAGCTGCTAAGTAAAGCCACTCAGAGTTGGCACTGAATCGGTTCCAGAAACACATTCATCCATTACAAATGGAATGGTTTTCCACACTTTCAACTTCATTTCAACGTTTTCTTCACCTGCAATTATAAAATTAGGACTCTTAGACCCTACTTCCCAAGTTCCAATTATTGATTCGGGATCGAGAAGCCAAACCTTCTAGTGATTGATCTTCAACACAAATGGCAACATAATGAGAATTTGCCAATTCAATGAGGGAAAACTTCCAGTTGGTTGTAAGGTACTTTTGGTCGTCAATAGCTTCCAAAACTATTTGAGATGCCTGAAATTACAGCTTCATTATAAGATGGGTGAACAAATTGGAATTTATGACACAAGTATTAAATGGGGTAGGTTTGGTTTTGATGCCTTAACATGGTTGATAGGTTTCTACATGACTGGTTATGTTGATATGTTGACATTACTTATGAATGTGTTAATGTAATCTTATGCAACCCCTTTTCTATGATATAAGAAAATGGATAATGGGATTTAATCCCCAAACCAATCTAGACAGCCTTTTTAACCAAACAAAACACAAATGTTAGTTTAGTCCATGTTTTCAAAACCCCTGTATCTCATTTCTTTATTTTCACCAGCCATATATCTTCCCCATTGAGTTTTACAACCACCACCACTAAATCCATCAGTGGTTGCCACCATTGATAGCAACCACCATCCACCACAAGACCTCATCTAACCTTCACCACTCAGTACTCTTATGAAGCTAGGTCTGCACAACCACACCACCACCATCAATGGTCCAAAACACCCAAACTCTATTAAGTTTGCAGCATACCCTTAAAGTGACACAGGCCGCACGTGAGTGGGAATTAAATAAACATTAAAAACTTAGATGAAAATTTTGCCTTTTTGCCTACAGTTATCAAAACATTTATCGTATCGTATATTGGACATCTAAATTTAAGATACACATCATAACGTATTGTGTACCGTAATAACAATATACAAATTATATTACATATATTTAAGCATAAAAAATGACATTAACAAGACTTATTAAAGCAACGAGGTCCAAAATTACTTCCATTGATATTTGACACTTGTGTAACCAATATTAACAAGATTAAGTCATCCATTCATTCATGTCAGTTGTACAATGGTACCTCCTTGCATCATCTTGTGTCAGTATATCGTAAGATATATATGTAGCTTATTGATGAAGTTTAGATACGATCCATATCATGTATCATTTCATCGTAAGATATTAATAACCATGTTTTTCCCACTTAAGTTACATGCACAACTCAATTACCAGATGGCCAATATGAATAATTTGGCTATAGGTGTTATAGTTCATTATCTATTTATTTATTTTTATTTTTTATAATACTACCTGCTCCCTTTATCTATATTGTATCTTTAGTCGAAACACGAAAAAGGCTTACGCTTCATGTCCTGAATTGGAATTTTAAGGGTGTGTATCTTTACGCCTCATGCATTTTCTCCACTGGAATCCCTTGTGTCATACATCTACGTTTAAAAACCTTTGCCACTCCTAGTACTACAACTAATAACAACTAATGATGGTCAGAAAGAAGGCAAGATCTAGACTTAAATCTCAATATTAAGTGGCTCTGAGTTTTTGGCTAGCTGATTTCTTAAGTTTATGGAAACCCTGAATCTCCTGCAAGAGATGTTTTGTTGGTATTTAATTGAAACGGAAGGAACAAAGTCTTACAAAGTAATGGGAGAGCGAGAGGAGTATATTAACAAACCTTGGAACTGGAAATTCCTGGCACCTGCAAGTCACATTTACCTGTACCTGCAAACCGTATAGCAAAAGTTTTAAATGGTGCACCTGAGTATCCCCTTCCCAATGCTTTGACATATGCTTCCTGGATTAAAAATGGATTACGAAATGAGCGATGGGGAGGGAGGCTTGTAAGAAATCCATTTTTCTGTATGCTAGTATGTGACATATTATGCTGGATAAGGTTAAAGCATAGTAGTATGTGATCATGAATGAGAGGAAACATTATCATCTCAACACGCAAATCGAACATCAAAAGGAATGGCATGATTGTATTCCACATATTTCTCTGAATAAACAATGGGTAGCAATACAAATCAATTCCTCTATTTGTCTAACTAAAAGTAGGCTTCAAGATTGAGGGGATTATGTATACCCTCTCTTTAGCAACACTACGGTGATCCTTTTTAACTCTGTCAGGCTTCTTGGAGAAACTATTCTTCTAAAGTTTCTATCTCTGTCAAAGTCGGCTGTATTATCAGTTATGAGTTCAAATTCTTCATGTGTAAATGAACTGACAACGTCGAGAAGGACCAAAGACCTAGATGGAGTTTAAATTAGGTTGGAATCCATCTTACAACTGATGTTTTCGTTACAGGTACAGAAACAGGAATCCAATAAACAATAATTGTTATCATATAAGGAGCGACAAACATGTTAGACTGGTAAATGATCCAAGTTTGCACCAAATATCATTTTGCGATATGGTTCGTCATAGGATTTGCTACTTTTATGGGTAAATAGGAACCATCTGTGGGTCAAAATGATTGTCTTGGCAAACGAATAGATTGCCAAGAACATTCTGACGTTAACTCAATGAAGCAGAGGACATAGTGGATTCAAGGAAATAAAGATAAATACTAAAATTAAAGAAATTGAAATTAAATAAAAGAAGAATATCTTTTGGAGTCCTTCATTCAATCAAAGTCAATTTATGATTGATGGCCTTATGTCTGATGCTTCAATACTTGCCAATCAAGAAGTTGAGCCTTTATCTCAAACAAAGCCCTAACCCTAATACTAGTGAGCTTATAGGCCCAACCCAGCAATAATTAAGTAAATGAAATAAATCTTAATTACAACAATCCCATCAGTACGACTGTCTTAATTTTTCATGAGAACTTCATTTTCCTAGGGGCAAAGGTGGATGAAAAATTTAGGTACCTAGTGGGGAACTTTCTTTGAATTTTTTATGTAAGAGGTCTAAGAGTAATGCACAACATATCATATCTATGACTTGTACCTTTAAAAATAGTTAAGCAGAACTCATGGCAGTTAGGTTATCGGGGTTGGTTTTTTCAGAATTGATTCATCTGAGAGAGGTTCAGTATTGAAATTCTCGTAAAAGTTACACAATGTAAGAATTGACTACATGAAAATACCTCTACCTTAAGTGTCCATAATTTAAGGAACTCCTGTCTTTGCACATCTAGATCTGAAATACCACACAAGTATTCTGTTTCATTGGGTGAGAAGTAACGCCGAGCAAAAGGTAAAAGGTCGTTCTTTAGCTTCCTTTCCTTATCTTCTACATCAATACCTATCTGCAGTTATTTAAAGGGAATGACTTCAAATAACTTCCTAGTAAGGCTATCAACAGAATACATGCGCAGGCAGGAAAGGTAACTAGAACTTGGCACAAATGAGAAAGAAATAATAGTACCGAAGAATCTATAGTCACTCCACAGGCAATCAAGGATGTAGTATGTGAAAGGTTAAACTGCAAGGAAGGTGCGTCCCACTTTTTATCATGTTGCCACTCTACCTATTCATGTCAAATAGACATAAAAGTCGAGAGAGTTCAGAATAAACAACGCAAGTAGAATAAGAAAATAAAATGAAAGAATGTTGTGTAACATAATGGAAGTAAATAAACTGACCTCTGGCTTCCCAAAAGTGTTCTTTTTGAACATCAATGATCTTGGACTTACTTGACCGCTAGTATCTAAACAAAAACCAAATAAGACAGCTATCAGAAAAACATGAATACACTATACCTACCATTTTTTAATATCATGCTATTTATCCATTGTATCACCTTCATCCAAATCATCACAGGATTCAGAACATAAAACAAGATACCCAAGGGAAGGGAGCTTACAAGGGGAATAAACAACTAAAGGCGAAATGGATTACAAGAGTCCATACAACAAGTACAAGGGGAAATGCGTTTAATTTTCCAAATATTTAGATCCATCTAACGCAGGATTCTAACATCAAGGGTCAACTCTGCTTTTTGATGCATTACTTCACTATCTTGCAGCACCCAATTACTAATGAAATCATAAATTTGTGAACCAGGACAATTGAACTCATATCATATAGAAGAGGTTTTAGTTCAGAGTAAACTGAATATCATGAACTGGGTAACTTTTTTTTTTTTTTAAATAAAATCATCTCTCTCAAACTACTTATCTAGAGTCAGAATCAATTACATAAGTACAACGGTTCTCACTAAAATGATGATAGGGAAATCAACAGTACACTGTTGAACTAGTAGAATTGAAACAAGGTCCTACTTCTATCATAAAGAGAATGGTAGTAAGATTAAATGACAAGCTAAACTGAATTATACAAAATTGGATATCAAGTTTCAAAATGTCAAGAGCATTCCTCTACAAGTAAGAAAAATAATGAAATTTCGTGATAATAAGCCCTACATCTTGAGAGGGTAGAGCGCACCAGAACACGGGCTAACAACGCTCTTTTCTGAAGCATTTCTCCCCCCATGCTAAAAACACTCTTGTTTTCACATGGTGATAACAAACCATTATATTGGGTCAGGAGGTCTGCATCCTTCACTTCATCAGGAACAATATACCAAAAGTGAGTCTCCCTGTGAACACAATTCTTATTAAAATGTAATCATGCATGCCACTCATAATCACTTTGTTGTGAGTTAAACATATATAAATGGGACTATATACATGGTATACGATACCAACTTTAAACATGCACAACAAATCAAATTTGAACTAGCCAGCCTGATTGGTGATAAGTCAAAATACTAAAGAAATATATCATGTCATAATTCGTGTAATTTATCAAAATATTATAAAGCATTTCTTTTGTTATCTTCTTTTTTAATAAATAAAAAAGAAAGAAGTATTGATCACACATCACACAACAAAGGTGGAAGGACAGTGGAAAAAGAACACTGCCTCCCAACAGAAGTCTACATTAGGGGGGATTTCCATGAACATTGCAATACCAGTTAAACATATTTACAAAATATTGCGATATTTGTCCTCATATAGTAGTAGAAAAGAAAAGGCTTCTAATCAGTAAATTATTTCACAATTGAAATTGTTTGGACTCTAAATTTTTGCTAATTATTATGTCACCATACATTTTGGGAGTTTCAATTTTATCTGTCATTTTTCAATCAATGGCTTCCCATACTACAAAGTATGTGAAATTTCACTACTTCTTGCAATCTAAAGCTGCTGAGGAGGGTAGAGAGCCAAGGAAGGAGATGGAAATGGTTGCAATAAGAATCTTTTCCTCGATGACTAGAACAAAGTCGAAAGCCAACCTTGCATGAACAGACGCAAATATATGAGGTTATTGTACCATTAATAAAGCTGGATGATTGTGTGAAGCTAGCTATTGGTGATGTTGTGCCAATAAGCATAAAATATTTTGATGCAGTGTTTCTCAATCGAAATCACTGCCTCATGGGGGTATGGATTAGGTATTTTTTGAAAAAAAAAATGACTATCATATTTGAACACAACGTTGATTCTAAGTTGAAGTTAGACGAAACCAAGTGCTTGAACTTCATAGTGAAAAGCAGTGACATCACCATGATGGACTGGACTGGAGCGAAAGCAAGTCTTCATGCGAGGTGGAGGCAATGGACCAGAGCGAAAGTAAGTCTCCATTCAAGATGGAGGCAACGAAGATATTAAGTAGAAACAACATTGTAGCCTTCAGGCCTGGTTTGGTTAACCTTATAGGGTCAATCATGTAGGCTTTGGGTATGGATTAATTAATAAATAAATAAATAAGGGGCAACGACCCAATTTATTAAAAAAATCACTTAAAAAACAAAAAACTGAATGTCCCTGAATGTATTCCAATTACTACCCCACTTCTACCAGATGGGTCAAGGATAGATTCTCCCAATTGCAACCTTGAAAGAAATGACCAACAGGATCTTTGGAGGAAAGAAATTGGAATCAGCAGCTCTGTGGACCATGATCAAATGCTTGGGATATGTCCCCTAACCGATTTCCGAGCTTCTGCTTTAGTGAGAAAGCTAAATTGTAGGTGTTAATTTGTTTTTATTTTTATTTTTAAGGATGTGTATTTTGGTTTTTTATCCTTCATATTGTTTTCCTGTTCACTTGCTTTCTTTTCCTGCTTTTTTAGCAAGATCTTCTTGCTCAGTTTTCCTTCTTAGTGTTTTGTTAAAAAAAAAAAAAAAAGACGGAAGTGCTCGAAAAATAAAAAATTTGAATTCATTAAGAATGCTAATCCTAGAGCTAAACTAACTATTCAGAATCAAAACATACAATGAGCTGAACTTCTAAAGCTCCGATCAACGAAAATATGAAGTAATAAATTAATTCAAGACAGCATTGTAGTTGCAATAACACACCTCAGAGATGGGAGTGCTACAGGCGCCAAAGGTGACATTGACAACGACGAAAAACACTTGGTCGCAAAACATTGTATCTGCATTGAAGAACTTTCCCTGTATAGAAAACAAAGCATATAGCTGTCACCAAACTTTTGCATAGCATTTGGCACCACACTCCTTTTCCAGTATTAAAAAACTCTTGAATTCATCCATTACCTGCCTCCCTTTACCTGTTTATCATTGGATTTTGGTTTAATCCAAAACACAAGCTTGAATTCAAATACAAGACAATGGCAGATTAATTGATTGAATTATATTCAGCAAGATAAAACCTTTAGATTGTTAGTCCATTTACATCATGTGCCCTTTTTATTCTGCCATTACAGTTTCGAATAGAACAAGAATGTGCACACCTTCAGTCATGGACTAAAGTAGCATAACTTGCACTATCCAATTCACAATCTACATTAGTTTTTGTTTGCCTGTGCCTTCCACATTTCCCCTGAATAAGTTTACAACTCAATCTACAAACCTCCAACAATCTAGTTGCCTATTGTGACAACCTTCTCACACAATCTTTGATACTTTTGCAACCTCGATTAAGATACAAATAAGTTGTACATTACCATGCGTTGATAATAATTAACATGTTAATTAAGTATAACTAGTTTCCAGCAATAAAACAATTTTGTGTGTGTTCACAAAACTTGGGTATAAGAAGCTCCTCTATGTTTCTTGCTCTTATATATCAAATGTTTGAATTGAATTCTCCTTTGTTTTTTGTTTTTCAAATTACAATATTTCAATGGAATTATCAACAACCATAATTTCATAAAGAAATTAAATAAAATTGAAGGTCAACTTCAAACTCTCTTAATAAAAAATCATTCCTCCTCCTCTCTCTCTCTCTATCTCTCTGCCTCTGTCTAAATATACCCTAAAACAATGGAGTTCTGCAAACCCAAACATTCAATCAAACAAACAACCAAATCTATTAAAAAAACCAAATCAAATCAAACAACCCCAATTCAAAAAACACATTTTTTTCACCAATTAAACAATACCCAATAACACAAATCACAAATATTAAACAAATAAACACTGAAATTAACTACAAACAAACCCCATTAATAAGAGTTTAATCAAAGTGATAAAGGGTGTATTATAAACATAAAAAGTGACTATCATATTTGAACACAACGTTGATTCCCATGCAGTTAAAACGGATAACGAACCCATAACAGTCCAAGAGGATTAGTTAATTAATAAATAAATAAATAAATAAGGGGGAACGACCCAATTTTTTTTAAAAATCAATTAAAAAAAAACTGAATGTCCCTGAATGTATTCCAATTATTACCCCACTTCTACTAAATGGGTCAAGGATAGACTCTCCCAATTGCCACCTTGAAAGAAATGGCCAACAGGATCTTTGGAGGAAAGAAATTGGAATCAGCAGCTCTGTGGACCATGATCAAATGCTTGGGATATGTCCCCTAACCGATTTCGGAGCTCCTGCTTTAGTGGGAAAGCTAAATTGTAGGTGTTTATTTGTTTTTATTTTTATTTTTAAGGATGTGTATTTTGGTTTTTTATCCTTCATATTGTTTTCCTGTTCACTTGCTTTCTTTTCCTGTTTTTTTTAGCAAGATATTCTTGCTCAGTTTTCCTTCTTAGTGTTTTGTTCAAAAAACAAAAAAAAAAAAAGACGGAAGTGCACGAAAAAAAATAAATTTGAATTCATTAAGAATGCTAATCCTAGAGCTAAACTAACTATTCAGAATCAAAACATACAATGAGCTGAACTTCTAAAGCTCCGATCAACGAAAATATGAAGTAATAAATTAATTCAAGACAGCATTGTAGTTGCAATAACACACCTCAGAGATGGGAGTGCTACAGGCGCCAAAGGTGACAACGACGAAAAACACTTGGTCGCAAAACATTGTATCTGCATTGAAGAACTTTTCCTGTATAGAAAACAAAGCATATAGTCGTCACCAAACTTTTGCATAGCATTTGGCACCACACTCCTTTTCCAGTATTAAAAAACTCTTGAATTCATCCATTACCTGCCTCCCTTTACCTGTTTATCATTGGATTTTGGTTTAATCCAAAACACAAGCTTGAATTCAAATACAAGACAATGGCAGATTAATTGATTGAATTATATTCAGCAAGATAAAACCTTTAGATTGTTAGTCCATTTACATCATGTGCCCTTTTTATTCTGCCATTACAGTTTCGAATAGAACAAGAATGTGCACACCTTCAGTCATGGACTAAAGTAGCATAACTTGCACTATCCAATTCACAATCTACATTAGTTTTTGTTTGCCTGTGCCTTCCACATTTCCCCTGAATAAGTTTACAACTCAATCTACAAACCTCCAACAATCTAATTGCCTATTGTGACAACCTTCTCACACAATCTTTCATACTTTTGCAACCTCGATTAAGATACAAATAAGTTGTACATTACCATGCGTTGATATAATTAACATGTTATTAAATATAACTAGTTTCCAGCAATAAAACAATTTTGTGTGTGTTCACAAAACTTGGGTATAAGAAGCTCCTCTATGTTTTCTTGCTCTTATATATCAAATGTTTGAATTGAATTCTCCTTTGTTTTTTGTTTTTCAAATTACGATATTTCAATGGAATTATCAACAACCATAATTTCATAAAGAAATTAAATAAAATTGAAGGTCAACTTCAAACTCTCTTAATAAAAAATCATTCCTCCTCCTCCTCCTGTCCTCTCTCTCTCTCTATATATCTCTCTGCCTCTGTCTAAATATACCCTAAAACAATGGAGTTCTGCAAACCCAAACATTCAATCAAACAAACAACCAACAATCTATTAAAAAAACCAAATCAAATCAAACAACCCCAATTCAAAAAACACATTTTTTTCACCAATTAAACAATACCCCATAACACAAATCACAAATATTAAACAAATAAACACTGAAATTAACTACCCATTTTAATCTAAACAAACCCCATTAATAAGAGTTTAATCAAAGTGATAAAAGGGTGTATTATAAACATAAAAATGATAGAAGAAGGGAAGGAACCTGGAACTTAGAACTCCACTTGCCGACTTTCATCTCATCTGAAACAAACACAGTTTTAGTCCCACATTGTCTAAAGTGTAAAGACTTTGTCTAGAAGCAAACGAGGTGAGTGACCAACCGACTACTTCACTCGGTTACCTTGACCAATCAACATCATTACACAGCCTTTTTGACCAAAGCCCCATCATGTCTCTTGGGCCCCACTTAGCTCAATAAGGTGGAAATTTTTTATACTTCCGGAAGTTAAATCTACTCGTCAACCTGGCCAAACAATATAAATTTTTTTTTTTTTTTTTTTTACGAATTTGTGATTCAGGAAAATCATCCGCTATTGCTTAACCACTGAGCCATCACACATTTGACAAACAATACATATTAGTCTAGCGAAATAGAATTTTAGCTTTGCCCCTCTCCCTGTGGTGGTGGAGGTGTTTGAAGAGGGGTAAATTTAGAATTTTATTATGTTAGACACTAATTAGTGATGTTTGGCCAAGCTCGGTAGAATTCTCCCCTCCGAAAAAGTTTAAACAATTGATTTGTGATATTATTCGCCACAAATCTAACAACTGATATTTTTATTGACAATTCATTCATGCTGGCCCATCATTATTTGCATAAATGAGCTTCGACATACATGCAATGCAATGCTCGCTATGGTATACCTAGAATCTTTCTTTGGTGTATCGAATAAGGGTTAAAAAGAAGAAAACTTTTGTTACCCGGAAGGATGCTGGAGATTGGAATGTCAATTGACATGATTGGAAAAGAAAGGTCATGGAAGCTTTCCTTAAAGAAGAAGATGATGGAATCAAATTTTTTTTTAATAATAATAATAATAATTGGTAAAAAGATATAATAATGATCTCTTTTGCATTCTGAACTTACTTTGGTTGCTTTTTTTGTCAAAAAAATTATTCTTTAATTGACTTTGCTTAAAATTATGATGAAGATATTAAAATTCTTTAATCATTCGCGATATGTAGGACTATGCAAGAAGAAGAAAAAAAAAATTAATAAGCACACGAGATCAGAATACAATGTTAAAATTTACTTGCATAATGCTCGTAAATCAATTATAGTCATGAACTCAAATTTGTATTCTCGTCGCTAATAATAACTTTAATATTAATCAAGTAATTGTTGAATGGGAGTATAGACAATAATTGATTTTAAAAAATAATTATGAATATTGACTATCATAAAAAGCACTTAAATATACCACAACCATTTCTTGTTCAAACTTCAAACTACAAAGTTTCTAATTCGAATAATGAAGTTAGTACCTTTCTAAACAACTTATATCCCCCACCATGTGTTATGTGTATAAGGCACAAAAAACAACCATAGAAATTGAAATCGTTTTCATGAATTCGATTTTGAGACCTTCCATCGGACTTGAATTCCCATCAGTAGTGAAAAAACATTCTTATAAATAATCAATTTTATTTCAATAAATAAACAACTAAAATCTGCATAATAAGAAAAAATTGATTACATTTCTAAAAAAAATAGCTAGCCAAACAAACTCACAAACCAATTATTTATTTTGTTGACTAACATTAAGAAATCACACATGTAATACGCAAACATTACTAAATTATATAACAAAAAACGCAATGAAAGATAATAGATTATAGCTTGAAAAAAAAATTCTACATTCAATATATGTATCATATCGTTGTTTCATAACATATTCATATACAAGCACAAATACACAACAAATCAATGTTGGTTAAATATTAAACCAAGAACTCTAATACTAATGAAAAAAAAAGACATTATTTGAAGTAAACTAAGAACGATTCAAATTGGCTTACCAAAATTTTTAAACAATCTCATTAATTCAACTCAGTTATTTTTTTTTCCGATAAACAAAAGTCAGATTATTTTTTTATTTAAAAAATAAAAGTCAGCCGAGTCCTCTTGATTATCGAAAGAATTTTCATTTTTGTATTTTTCTTTTCTCAGATGAAGGATCCAATGCACCTATTACTGTTTATCAGTCAAACTTAAAAAAATAAAAAAAAAAATAATAATAATTAAAGCTTACTAATATTTTTTATAAAAATAAATAAATAATTTTCCCTCTTCAAAAAAAGAAGAAACGCAGAAGCAACATTTTCTTTCTTCTTCTTATTGATAAAAATCTGAATGAATTATTTGATTCTGTTCTTACCGATATTATTATTTGTTGTTTTTCTTTCTCTCTCTATTTCTTGTTTCGGCTTTCTGTAATTTGATTTCATTCTCTCTCTACACACTTCCATTCAAAGGCACGTTCATTTCTGTTCACTTTATTTCTTTAATCTCTCACCCAATTTTGACCTAACAATATATAGAGTATACACATAATCATAAACATTGGCTTTTGAGAAGCAATAGTTATAGACATATAGATATGAAGTCTTCTCTAAAGAAACTGCGAGGATTCACGAAGCACAAGAACAACGAATCCTCGAAGGATAAAAGAGACTTCAATTCGTACTCTGCACAGCAAGATGAGCTTGCTCAAGCTTCCGAGGTAATTTTTTCTTATACCTTATTTGATTCAGCTTAGATTCGTTCAAGATTTTGAATTCTAGGGTTACATGATGATGATGATGACGACAAATCAATTATCCAATTCAAGAATTGGAAATTAGGAAGTAGCTAGTGAGGAAGTGTGGAATCTTCAAAATTGGAAAGCTTAGAAGAGAATCAAGAATTTAAGTTGTCGAATTCGAACTATATTATTCTTTCAATCTGTTAGTTTCAGATGTTTAGAGACATTTATTTTTTAGTTTTTTTTTTTTTTTTACTTGTTATTGATTCTTGATCTCTCGAAGTTCAGATTTAGTAGAAGGCAATCTTTAGTATTTGATGTTTGGTGATGGATTTTGACACAGTTAAGCTATTTATTACTACCAAATAAAGATTTATAACATAATGACATCAATTTGTTTTGTTCCTAAGAGTGCATTATTGGTTCGGTTTTCTTCTTAGTCAGGGAAACGTGATGATGTAAATGCAGGTAGTATAGAGTCCAAGAATGGGTATTAACACTAAGCTGTGGCTCTATCTAAGCTGTTCAATGATTTGATCATGTGTGTAAATCGTACCTCTTATCAAAGCTTGCTCTCTCATGTCACGAGAATATTTTCAATGTTGTTTATATAACATTTTGGGTAAAACACAACACTCTGTAGTACATTCAACATAAGGACCATGAAAAAACAACGCTTATGCCTTGGGATAGATGGATCACAATATGAGAAACCAGATGGATCACAATATGAGAAACCAGAATGTGTGGTGTACGTGATGGCATAAATAAATAAAAATGCCCAAGGATAGATATCGGCTATTGAGTGACAAACAAAGTTAGTTTGTACTTGATTAGGCAATATAGAGAGCCTGAGAGGCCTTCAGTTTGGTATTTAGATAAGACAGGACCATGATGGTCAACAAATGTAACATGATGGGTTGAAAATTGGATTTATGTCATCCTTAAAAGATAAACATGTCAAATGGTTGAGACATTTTACCTGTATATGGTGGAGAATCATATGGGCGTGGTCGGCGGAGTGCAATAAGAGTCTTAAATCCCAATATGAGGGTGCTATTTCATGCGTGGTTGGCAAAGGGGACATAAGTGATTTTTTGAATGACTTCGGAGAGGTTCCGAATGCTCTAAAAGCTCAGTTCAAGGACATATTCTATATTTTCCTTTTGGCAAGAAGAGTACTTTTTCTATTCTCCATGGGTATGGAGGGAAACAACAATTATTGGGACTCGACGCTTAGAAGAGGAATAAGACTGAACTACCAAGTTTGCTAAGCTGATCGAGGATCTCCAATTAATCATTCTAAATGAAGAAGAGGACGAATGGAGATGGGATGACAAAACTGTTACCTTCTCAGTGAATAGCAGCTACACAAAGAACTTTAGTGGGACCTTTGCATCTTTTAATTGTGCTCTTTTGCCAATTGGGAATTTAATTTTCTGGTTGAAAGAGGTGCCTCCAAGAGTTAATTTTCTGATGTAGGCATTAGGTGGTGGGAAAATATTGATACTGGATAACCATCTTAAGAGGAGATTGATCATCACCCATTATTGCAGCTTCTCGGAAGATTGACCACCTTTAAAATGTCATTTCTCTGGTCAAGTTTGAGTAAGATTTTCTTGGAAGCTTTAGATCCTACCTCACATGCAGATTGTCTTCTTTATTGGTTATCTTTAACTAAGGATGGTTGTTCTGTTCGGGGGCATTGGTTATGGGTGAGAGCAATGTTGGCAGTCATTTGGATTGTGTGGGAAGAAAGAAATAATCGCATTTTCAGAGGGAAAGACGTTGACAATGACACCATCTGCAAAGAAATCAAAGCACTGGTGTTGCACTGTAGCAACATCCAGGGAATCATTTCAAGCATCGATTTTCATGTGTGCATCTTTGATTGGGATAGTTTATTTAGATTGTAATCACGTGCAATGATGTTTGTTTGTCATGCAATTTTCTCAATTGCATTGACCTGTTAAGTATATTTGCTGCATGTTTGATTGATTTAGAACAAAATTTTTGTATCTGTCTTGTTACTCTTGTACAAGAATGGGCTCAACCATAACCTGCTAACTTTAGCAAGAGACGGCTGAACTGGTTCCTGGGCAAAAACACCTCCTCTCCTCAACTCATTGGGCTACCAATCCCTCACTTTATTGAGTTGCTTTTCGTAGCGTAGCATTCACGCTTTGCGTCCTAGATACTTTGCTCTGATTTCGGTGGGGGTTGCAGGACATGTTTTTGAAAAGATTAAATTTCATTCCAAGAACTAAAATGGAAACCCTTAACCAAAATCAAAATGATATGGATTCCACCAAAAGCAGTCTGGGTGCTCATTAGTGGCTGGGAAATATTTTTTTCTTTTAATAATTTCCTATGTAACGACACAAATCCATGTGTTGGTATCCCGCACACAGAATTATAATATGGGGACTCACCTGAACATTACTATATTATTCTTTCGTTCTACATTACTGCAACATTTATTACTAACTTGCCAGACATATGTAAAGAATTGAAATCTGTAAATGATATGTGAAATAGTTAATCGTATAAACTTGGAGTGTCTATAGGAGTGTCCAATGCATGTCCGAATGTCAGTGTAAAATGCGTATCCAACACAGGATATCTTTTGAAAATGAAGTGTCCTTGTTAACAGATACTTTCAGATTCTTTTGGCCTCCATGAAAAGAAGGGATTGGTCATTCTAAACAATGATGAACGATCACTAAAGTGGACCTGTAGGGCCTTTTAAAATTGTCGTTCAAATATTTTGTTATTGCTTCTCAGTTTGTATGATCCTATTCCATGATCAAGACTAGAGATGGAATTATTAATCTTAAGATTATTTAGTTTCTTATGGGTGATTGCATCTTCACCATGCAATTTTTGTTTCCTCTTCTACATTCTGGTACCATGTATGTGCGTCTGATTTCACTGTGTGTTTGTTTCCTTCTTAGGAATATCTGTTTTACTTTATTTTATTTTGGTTTGCTTGCAGGATATGCAAGACATGCGTAATTGCTACGATAGCTTACTTTCTGCAGCTGCTGCAACAGCAAATAGTGCATATGGTAAATCCTTACTCTGTTGATTTCTATTATTTTATTGCATACCAATTTGGCAATTTGTAAACTCATAAATCCACATCTGATAGCACCATAGTCAGGGGATCGCGCTTTAGATTCTAAATGCACTCGTTCACTGATGGATAAGATCATTAGTTAGGATTTTACTGGCTATTAATAACTCTACTTCAGGAGAGATATATTTGATAAGAAGGCAGAGGAGGTAGGTAGGTAAGTTGATGGACATGCTAAGCAATGAGAGAATAGTGGTGAATGAAGACACATGGAACTGGAAATGTTGTCAAGATGAACCTTGTTTATGAGTTCCCTATTTGATAATTTGATGGATAACTCAACACCATCCAGTGTTTGAAAATGTCAGCGACAAATCACGACACACTACGATATATATCCGAAATCCCAAATCTAAATATGGCAGTATA
This sequence comes from Berberis thunbergii, assembly GCA_003290165.1. NCBI lineage: Eukaryota > Viridiplantae > Streptophyta > Magnoliopsida > Ranunculales > Berberidaceae > Berberis > Berberis thunbergii. The sequence goes on along the minus strand of QNQO01000875.1, from coordinate 272,653 downwards.
TCTGAACAATGTGTGGATTTTGACAACATGCCAAAAAATCACTTCCCACTTTTTCACAAGACAAGTTTGGGAACACTACTCTAGGATCACTTGTAGAGTTGTGGAGGGATGCAAAAGTTAGAACATGTGTTTTACTCTACTATGATTATTGCTTCCATATGCCATTTGTTGAGCTATAGACCTGAGAGAAACAACAGAATAGCAAAGGCAAGTTCTTGAGGTAAGTGGAATCGTAATGGAAATCAAGTGTTTTGTGTGGCATGGGGTTAGGGTATCACGTTTTACCACATTACATAGAATTCAGATCTCTTTATCAATCTAGCTACAACATCCCCACACTCCCCTACACACCCTTTGGCATTGCTAGGGACAACAGCCCTTTGTTTCTATTTTAGAGTGCTAAACTATTAACTATTCTGTGAATGATCCTTATACATTACTCAGTATTGAAATGTTCTGTCTTCTCAGATAATGTAAGCATGATCTATATGTGATTGTGACTTTGATCATTGGTTCTGTAGTTGTGAGCTTCTTGCTCACTTGTTCTCCCGATTTCTTTTTCTTTAATTTTTGAAAGGTAGAATTTGTTTATGAACATAACGTGGAATTACAGGACAGTGACCTTAAAAGCATTAAGGCCCCAATACAAGAGCATCCCAATTAGCAAACAAATTCTCAAAAAATCCCTTTGAAAAAGGGAAGTTGGCACCCAACCCCAGAGAATAATTAAGACCTCCATGATCACCAAGTCAATCTGTGATATTTTATTAGTAAAAATTTTAATCATTCCTTCCACATTATCCAAGCACTGCAAAAGGAATTAACTTCCATAACGTCTTCCCTCTTGGAGAAAGATGATTCGGTTTCCCAACTTCTTAGCCACGTTGTTTTTTGTCTCTCTCCCCCCCCCCCCCCCCCCCCCCAACAAAAAAGAGAGAAGAAAAGAAAAGAAAAATCATGGCAGGGCAAGGTTCATTAGCTGTTCAACATAAATATGCTGACTGGACTATTTGCTTTCTTGTTATATGGTTTTCAATAATACTTATTCCTTTAAAGGATTAGATGCCTGATTTTCATCAGTGATGCGGCCAATCCAGACAGATAGGCCTGGCAGTGATTATGGACTGATGGATTTTTCTGAGTGCCACAATTATTGAAGTATTAATTGTCAGTTTATTGAAATATTCACAGGAGCTGCAATCTGCAGCAAGGTCCATATTTACCAAGTCTTGGGACAGGAAATTTCAACGCCAGACTAACTATTCATACGGGCATCCTTAAACTGGGAAGATTTTACTAAATCTATTTGATTGTTTCTGCTTCAAACTAATTCTATCATGTGGTATTAGGCTTTTATGGCAGGAATACTGGGGAGCTAGAAAATGGAGGAGTTCATGTTTTCCTGGGGTTCTTTTCTTTTTATGCAATTGCTTTTTGTTTGTCTTATTCCATTATTGTTGGGTTCTCCAGTGACCCTCTCCCTCGCTAAGCCTTTGTTTGCCCTTTCTTGATAAAGTTGGCCCTTGTTTTGTTTGATCGGAATAAATAAACTAACTAAATAAAAATAAATATATAGATTGATAAATAAAAACCCAGGGATGATTTACCAAGCTGGGTCTGGTCTATGAGGGATGTAATATTTGGTTGATGTTATATGTAAGACATGTTTCAAATATTGGGTCTTGGTTATGTACAATTTTCTCCACCATGTCTTTTCCTAAACAAATGTCAACTTAATTTTGTCTGCCTTCAGAGTTCTCAGAGTCGTTGCGGGAGATGGGTGCTTGTCTACTTGAGAAAACTGCATTGAATGACGATGAAGAAAGTGGTAAGTGAATAATGATCTCATTTTATTCCAACTTGAATTGGTTGCAAATACAATTGTTTAAGCAAACAAAAACTTTAGTTTAGCACATTTGCGTTGTCTACTTTGTTTCCCATCAAAACAACGTCTTTAAAATGCGAAGGCCTTTTATGGAGAGTTCCAATGGTCCGTAACATGAGGCATAAGCCACTGCTGGTAGGCGTAAGTTGAAAGCCTGTCATATATTTATACTTTAGGCAAAGAAAAATTAATAGCGAGAAGCGATAAACGACCATTATAGTTTCACATTCAAACTTTGAATCGATACACTAGCTAATGAAAATTTTCAAATTGATTCGTAGATAATTCAAACAAAAAGTAGCATGCCACACCTCTACAAGATGCACGTGTTGAGTGAGAAGCACACACCTCATAAAATGGTTTTTTTTTTTTTCATACACCCAAATACTTAAAACAAACAGAAAGCATATCAAGGAAAATGGTTTTTTTTCTCGCTTTAGGCCCGGGTAAGTTTACATTGCTGACAGTAGTCCCTACTTATTTCATAATTATACTTTGGGTCCTAAGTCCATTTGTATTTCGTATTATTGCAAAAATGCCACCACATGAATGGCGTGTGCACATCTTAAAAGAGTTAAAATTCATAGTTTTTTTTAACAAGAGCTCAGCCCTCAACACTAATCACCCCCTTGGTTCCTACTAACATGTTAACCAATTAAGAACTTTTAGTTCTGATTAACATTAAAAATATCAATGAGACCTTGATTGTTCAATTCACATGGGAGATCAAAGAGCCCCACATTTGGTAAATTCATCCACGTATATATGGATTTTGAGTTGCTGGAAATCCCTTTCATTCTAATCACTTGATATGATGGATTTTTGGCGTTGCAGCCACCCCTTATTTATTGTCATCATGATTCACAACTTTTGTTCTTTTTGAAAAATTCATGCAATCTGAAAAAAAAAAAAAAAAAACAAAAAAGTTCAATTGTAACCAGCACTGAAGTTGTGTTTGCGATTTCCAACACATGTAGCAAGCACCTTTAGACCAGTTTACACGTGAAAAAAGAAGAGAATAGAATATTGTTGATAACCCTATCTGATGACCCTGACAGATGTTGTCTCAAGATTATTAAAAATTGTACATTCCATCACATAAGCCCTCTCCTCCCCCATAAAAAAATTCCTTGGGAACAAAAGGGGGAGGTTCCTTATTTGTCGAGCAAATAGACGATCATTAGGATAATAGATCAGGGTTTATCTATTCTAAATTGGGAAAGGGAGGTAAAAGAGAAAAAGAGTGCGGGGTGACCGTTCACCCCTCGAGGGCGGCAGCACACATCTTGAGGGTGACGGTTATTTTACCTCGTTGTTGTACGATAGCAAAGGTTTTTTATTTGATGATGATGTTAAAAATTTGATCTTTCAGTTTTTTACCATGATTGAAAGAGACTGGCAGGAGATGAAGGGAGCAAAAAGGGATGGATTCCAGAGATGGGTCCATATTTTGGTTACTTGCATTATAAAAGTTTTCTATGGACAGCATGTACTGTAAATTTTTTTTTAAAATATGATAGTTTGCATGCAGGTAAAGTTCTTTTGATGTTGGGAAAAGTGCAGTTTGAACTTCAAAAACTTGTTGATAGTTATGTAAGTTTGAGTTCATTATTGTGATATGTTCGTGCACTGTCATTGTATGTTAGGGCTTGTTCGTGATCTCTACTTTTCCATGTTTCAGCGCTCTCATATTTTCCAGACAATCACAACCCCATCCGAGTCCCTCCTCAATGAACTTCGAACAGTGGAGGTTTGCATATTTTACATTATGTTTATCACCAATACAAAAGCCATCATTACCATGCTTTCATAATGCAGCAATATGAGAGGCCTACTTCAAATTATAATGTGTTTTAACATTCTAGTGAAAAGTGAGTCAGAAATGTGAGTTTGATTTGAACCTAGGAAGCAGGGACAAGGATACAACTCGGCGACACGAGAAATTAAAAAAAATAGGACAGACACGGATATGGAAACAAAATAATAAAATGATTAATATAATTTTGTTATATATAAAAAATCGGTAAATGCATCTAAGAGCTTAAGTAGAATGTATAATGGTCAATAGCCGTATTAAGATAAAGGTAAAGCCAAAGCATTCAAAATAGTTTCCATAACCCAAGTTTATAACTTATGCCACGGGTCAAAATCTTATTATATTAGCAATAACATTTAATTGCTCAACCTTCACTTCATTTTTTGAATTACATAGTCTACTATACTAGTCATGTCTCAATAACTCAAAAGAACACATGCAAGATGTAACCTATGTAGTTAAAATAGAAAACAAACCCTTCGCGGTCCAGGACCGATTTAAGATTAATCGGATTTAATCGGTCTATTTTTAATAGCATATATATAAATATATTTTTATGTAGCGATAAATCGGTGAGTTGAAAGGGTTGATTTATCGGTGACTCAATGATTTCTCGCCTATTTATCGGCAACTCACCGATTTATCGGGGACCGCTAAACCAAGCCACTAAATACCCAAATTCGCATTGGTCATCCCTTCCCCTCGATAAAACGATTTCTCACCGATTTAGTTGTGCATTAATAACACAAGATGTAACTCTACCTTTGATACATTTACCTACTCTAAAAGGTAACAACTTAAGCTTTTAGAGTAAATGACAACTGAGATATTTGCCCAAGCAGATGTTTGGGATAATACAACTCGAACATGTTTCAAGCATATGTAAAATAAAGGAGCCATATTATTTTGTTCATTAAACCAATTAGACGAGTGCCATAAATTTTGTGAAGGAAAATTATCAAGGCAGTATGGTTACTCTATTAATGTGACATGTTTGTCAAAATTGAACAGTTAAATTTTAATTTACGCCTAAATTGAGATTGCTTCTTTGTTCGTGGACCCTCACACTCCCATGCACAAAAGATGGTAAAAAACAAAGAAATAAAATAGGCTCAAGGATTTGCCTCGAGTAACTGGAAATGTATAACATAACACGCTAACCACCTCTTCTCCCACAACAATGGAAGCGCATATGGAGACATAGGCAACTTGCCTGGAACTGCATAAAACAAAATTCTGCCTGTTTGATTGTAGTCTTGTTCTCTGTGTTACTTTCTTTTCTGTGTGTGTCAAGTATTTTGCAATCCTTGGATTATTTATTTATTTGGGTTTGCTATTTATTTTTTGGAAGTTTCAGTTTCATAGAAAATCCGTTTGGTTGACACCCAAAAGAAAAAGGAAAACACCAACATACACTTATAGAGCGTCCCTTCAAAGACAATTAAATTTGAAGGACAATTACATATCAATTCCCTCTTCCCTCCCTCACACACACACATACCCCTTCCCATTCTTTCTCACCAATTGCAGATCACACGACCACCTTACAAAGCACCCTAATTGCCATTTTCTTCCTTCAACTCCACAACTAACCTAGTAATTTTCCCTTCCTTGGCCTTTTACCCTACCATTTATTTTTAAATAATTTAGATTGCAAAGGAAAATGCTTGAACTCTTTAGACATTATTTGTATGTTTTCCTTTCAATATTTTATTGATGATAACAAGACTCATATTGATACTCAAATGACACTGCAACCTATTCTGATTAAACTTCCTGTCTTTTTGATTGATGCAGGAGATGAAGCGGCAATGTGATGAAAAAAGGTCTGTGATCTTTCTTTTTTTCATTTTAACAACACCCCCCCCCCCCAGACACGCACCACCCCAACTGAAAATGAATGAAATGGGTCTTACTTTTGGTTTGATCTTCAGGAATGTGTATGAATACATGATTGCGGCACAGAGGGAAAAGGGGAGGTCTAGAAGCTCAAAGGGAGAAAGCTTTTCTTCCCAGCAACTGCAAGCAGCTCATGAGGAATATGATGAGGAGGCAACTTTATTTGTTTTTCGTTTGAAATCATTAAAACAAGGGCAGACCCGAAGTCTTCTGACGCAGGCAGCTCGGCACCATGCTTCTCAGGTTTTTATTTTGATGAATTTCCATCTGTCAGTATACTTCCTTTTCATAGTGATTGAGTAATCACTCTTCATTTGTTTATTGAAAACAGTTGAATTTCTTTAGGAAAGGATTTAAGTCACTTGAGGGAGTTGAGCCACACTTGAAACTGGTAACTGAACAGCAGCACATTGAGTATCAATTCAGCGAACTTGAGGATGATGATGGGGAGGATGGTTACGATGATGATGGCACTGCCACCAATGATGATGGGGAATTAAGTTTTGATTTTGGACAAAATGACCATGTACATGATGTTATTTCAGCATCGAGGAATTCAATGGAGGTATCTCTCTCTCGTGCTAAGTTGCCACGTTTTCATGTAGAAATATTAGATGAAGCTAGCGTCCTGTGTCAATTGTTACTAGATACTGATTTCAGTGTGCATCATGTCTCTGTGGACTTCTATGATCTGATATGGAGATTTTTTGTAATGCAGGTAGATCAGGTTGATTTGACATTTCCTCTAGTGTCTACAGCTGAAGTTGCACAGGTGACATGTCTTTGATTATAAAATTCAAGTCAGAGTTGTATAAGCACCATATATAAATGGTGGTGTTTTATTCTTGTGAAACTACTAAACAAGAACCACCAGATTAATAACACCATTCTTAGATGATTAGAAACTCTAGAAATCATTCACTAACTTGGTCTGTAATCTCTGAATTCATTAACAACTGAATACCAATAGATGTTACAAGCCTTATTTATAAGAGTTACTAGCATAATCCCCAACCATAATCTTTATGGCACCACTATTTATTTTGGCAGCCAAGCCAGGCATGCATTACTCCTTTTCCCTCGTTAAGGGTGTCTTTGAATGCCTCTTTTGAGATTTCTAGGCCTAAGTACTTGGTCCTACTTGGAGACTATTACTTTAACCACTTTCCAGCCGGCTGTGCTTTATGTGTCTATTTTTACTTTCAGGAAAATCCAGATAAAAACTCTGGGGAACTTCCCATCTGCAGTAGTCCCAAGGCTGGCAGCTTCTCAGCTCCATTATTTGCAGAGAAAAAGTTCGATGCAGCAGACAGGATAAAACAAATGCGACCATCATCATCGCGGAAGTTTTACACTTACGTCCTTCCCACGCCTGTTGATGCCAAGAGTTCAATTCCGACGGGGTCAAGTAATCAACCTTCCCATGCAAGGAACACAAGCCTAAATCACAACTTGTGGCATTCATCTCCCTTGGAACCAAAGAAACATGAGAAAGATTACAGGGATGATAAATTATTGGGACGTACCAACTTAAAATCCCAGTCCATACTCAAAGAGAGCAACATTAACAACACTGCTATAAGATTACCTTCACCTTTAGGTGATCGGTTCTCACTGCCACAGTTGGATCCTCGTATTGCTGATTCTAAAAAGATCAAAAGGCACGCTTTTTCTGGGCCAATAACAAGTAAACCCTGGTCAACCAGGCCAGTGTTATCTGCCAGTGGTCCTATTGCCCCAATGGACCACCCCCAACTGGCTTCTGGAGTGCTTCCCCGAGTTGCGATACCTCGCTCCTCACCTCCAAGAGTATCTCCAAGTGCTTCGCCTCCCCTTATATCATCACCCAAGATAAGTGAGCTTCACGAACTCCCTAGACCTCCAGCAGCCTCCACACGACCTTTAGGTTTAATTGGTCATTCTGCCCCCTTGCTTCCTCGGAATCAAGACTCTTCAGCTACAGCTAGGCATTCTTCATATTCATCATCAAGTGCAGCATCCCCATTGCCAATACCTCCTGCTGTCACTCGTAGTTATTCCATACCTTCTAGTGGTCAGAAAGCAATGGCATTACACATGTCCAAGCAATTGGAGCCTCATAATCCAGAGAGGATTGAAGATGTCAGTTCACCTCCTTTGACACCAATCTCCTTTGCAAATATCAGGCCAACATCAATCAGTTCTGAAGATCTTGCTCGAACAGATCAAAACAGAGGTACTTAAAAGAAAACATGTCTTACTTTTTAATCATTTTGATATTTGAGTTATATACTTACATATACAATTCTGCTTCTATTGCTGATAGGCGTTTTATGAAGTTACTTTGGTTCTTACCTACATATGTAAATCAATCATTCTATGCAAACCCATCATGATCTTGACTTCCAATCTGCTTTATTATTCGGGTATTCATTAATTCCATATTTGAATATTATGAGCACCAGAAGATTCCGTTACCTCATTTTCTTCCATGTTCATACCGAGGTTTGTCGGAGGTTTGAAGGTATAGAAATCTATAAGCGGTGGATTATCTAGCCCTAGGGGCTAGAACCCAGTCCTAGCTGAACTCTTCTGTTTTGCTGCAGTTATCATTCTAGCCCCTGGTTTAAGGTGGAAATGCCTCCAGTTGCATGCAATACGCTATCCTTGAGGCTTTTGAGGGGTTTTGCTATTTTGAAAAAAAAAAAATTCTGAGAATTTGATGCCTTAAATTTGTCACAGCTAGAATATACAGAACACAAACTTTTATGAGGATGTACTTTCTATCTATATCATTCTCTACTTCCAGCTTTTCGTTAAGTAAATATCATTCAGATTTCCTAAACCCCTAACATCTTCATTGTTTTCAGGGGGAGACTGATTTCATGCACTTGCTCGGCAATTTGGCAAGTATTATTATTCCGAGTTTGCTAATCTAACCTGCAAAGTCTGCTTCGTGTCATCTTGTATGTCGTCTGTAAATATGTTCTGTGTAATAATTTGTTTCTTGTGTAATATTTTATTTCTTGTTTTGATCTTTTTCCATTTTCGGCTTATTGATTCTGATGAGAATTCAGCATAAATGGAAGAATAATGTTGAATGATTACCTGTTTTATAAGAGTGAGAAATTTTGTTTTCTTTGTGCGGAACACAACGAAAGATGCAGCTTCTCATTCCTCATTTATGTTGTTTTATCCCTATTATAACGAAATTCGCTGAACTAACCATCTGTTGGCTTAAGCTTCACTCAGTAAGAAGCTGATTGTTGGATACCTGTCGTGGGAACATGGAAGGTGATTCTAGCAGCAATTGTAACAGTTAACGCTGCCCTGTCTTGTAATTAGCCATGTTGTAACTCCATTTTTACTCTTTATGATACTGTTAAGTTTAGAGACTCGTATGTTGTATCATACATTCTTAACATGTATAGATATTTTCATTTTTTTTATGGTCATATTCTTGTGTTTTCTACCGCAGATCATTCATTGTTAAACCTTCAGTTCAAATTGGCAAGTGTTCATAAAAATCGATATATTATGGAATGTATACTCTGCATGCCGGACACTTGAAAACTTGGCTTTCATGCTGCATTAACACCCAGTTGTTAATGCAAATTTGAAGTTCTCCTGTCATCGACCCAATCACCTGCAGCCTGTCATTCAAGTTATCTGGGTTTTATTCGAGAGTTCAGTGGACCATGAGGCTGTTGGAGATGTTGGCTCTGAGTTGAGCGTGCAAATTTAGTCCCATTAGATAAGAAGCAATATCATGTGGTTAATGAAAAATTGAACATGTACAATGACATTGTCCTATAAACTGAATTTCAGAAAAACGGGTTGCTCTCTTTTTTTAGAGAGGTCTGGGCAGTATTGGTAGATTTTCTCAAGCTCAAGGGTTGTCACTCTGACAGTTGAAGATGGTCGGAATGTACCTCCGCTCAGAGACCATGTTAGCTACGAATGCAATGCCATCAGGGTATGAACCCTAGACTAGCTTGTGATTTCATCCGCCACAAGTTTACCTCTAAGTTGGTACCCCATTGGCCTACGAATGCCTTTCATTGGTGATGTATTGGACCACATGGCATACCAGTTAGTAGATGAAAATGGTAAAAGAACCTGAACCCAGTTCAGGGTAAGCAACTCCTTTCAAGAGCATATTTGTTGTGAGATACTCGATACAAAACTTTGGGACGGAGGGGAAGGCAGATCAGCTGATCTCAATGCCCAACAAGAAAGGTGCACACACTATCAAAGTGGTAAGTGGACACTAAGAGCAAGTCAGCAAAGGCATAATAGCGGCGGGTTAACATAAGCAAAAACTACAAATAAAGCTTTTAAGCACCTTTTACCCGATCACAAATCCGCAAGAGTAATGGGATGACTCTTAAGGTAACCATGAATGGACATGCAACAGTGCTATCCTTTCTATTGATGAAATTTTCTGCTTTGTTGAAATTATTTTTCGATTAGCTCTAATGTTAATAGCCACAATATATCTTGTCATTTATGGCCCAGAAGCAATGTAACTATAGATGCCACTAGATAGGATCATATAGATGAAAACATACTTTACATCGGGGAGTATCTGACTGAATGGAATTCGACATTTCACTTTATATTTCTCAGACTTCACAAAAAAATATGGCTGGTATGAAGACGCTAATGGAACCGGCATGCAGAACTTTTATCCAGAGCAAAGCTTTTCAAGAGCCATGTTCTCATCGCCACCAACAATTTCTAGTGTTTTCCTCACTGAACTTTCTGGGAAACCCATCTCAACTAGTTTCTTCACCTGAAACACATATTGTTGGTTTTTTCGTCATATCAATTAGCAAAAGAAACAAAAATGTTGAAATAATTCTATAATGAAGTAAAAATTTTGGATACTTCTTTCAAGTGAAACAAGTAATTCATAGGCACCTTTTCTTCTGTACCGATGGATGACCTCTTGGCAAATGCCTCAGTCCAATAGCGAGCTGTGCCAGCAAATGTCGGATAGTCTCGTAGATACTGTTACGTCCAGATACTGGAGAGGTAAGTTTTGCTAAAGAGAGAAACTAAAATCACAAAGAAGCTGGATTGAAGTCTAGAGGCAACTTAGACCTGTTGAGCCACCACAGCATCTTGAGGATCATCAGGTTCTGGAGAAGAAAGCAATGCTTGTAAAGAAAGTAGTGCTGTTTTCAAAGTGAGCGCTGGGCTCCATTGATCCTTCAAGATATCTAGGCAGATTGCTCCATTTTGACTGCTGATATTGGGATGCCTTGAACAGGTGATAAACAGCAGATGGGCGTGTCAGAAATAATAATGACATGCATCAGAAAAGTTTAATCAATCCATAACAATACAACAGGACTTTGCTCAAATGAGATACACACAAGCACATACACATAACACAAACAGTAGAATACACAGTTACACAAGTAAAAGAAAATTCACTGCAAACCTGCGTTTATCATATAAATGAACGCATCTTCATAACATGATCCACCACCCCACCACTCGTAGCTTAGAAATACAAAAGCACTAGAACATGAAATGCATTTATTGTAGAAGATGAAAAACGCTATGAATATAAATAGTTAGACGAGGAGTAGGGATCAAGAGTGAACTTTATCATGTGAGATCGGCTAATTATGCTACTTAACCATAAAAAAAGAATCCTAAGAGTAATTTGTGCAAACCAATTGAATATTCATGTGGAAGCCCTGTATTTTCATGTTAAGTTTGGTCTCCATGGATAAGTGCTTATTTATGTCGAAGAGAAGCATGTGAAAATCACGAGATAGCAGAAACAATCTAAAGCAAGAAAACACATGCCAATGCAAACCGATTAGATTACATAAAGACCATATAGGTGTTAGGAAACAAAAAACAAATGAATTACATAAAGGGAATACTGTTAAGGCTCGTACCAAACTTTGGTCATAAATGTCATCTTTGGAGGCTCAAAAGGGTATCCACCTGCAAAGACAAAACCATATTCAAATTACATAAATCACTCATCGTGACAAGATAAATTTCTCTCTTACTTTCTCTGAAAGAACGACTACATGATTCAAAAAACGCTATGGCTGTCGATAGCATCAGAAATTGAGAATGTAGCAACACCTCAACTAAATGTATACAAAGTAGAAACAAATTTGCAAAAAGTGGGGAAACAGTGGATAAACTCAAGTTGCAGAGACAGAAAGAACAAGATAGCTTGGTGAGTAATTTTGTAATTATTTAGTAACCAAAAGTTGTGGTTCCCACCTCATATCTTCTACTTGTTTACCTCGTTGTGTCTAGCACATCATGTTGAATATGACATACATCAATCTTTTTATTTCTCATTTCCTGTCATGCTTCCTTGATTTGAATAACTTATAATTTTCTTTAGTTAATAGAAAACAACATACAGGTAATGAATTTAGAACAGTCAGATTCTCATATTAATTGAGAAACTCAAATGATTATCATGCATCCATGATGACGATACTAAACGTAATGCTAGGATGCCAATAGCCATATCCTAATTCCTAAATCTTCTAAACTGCTGTGTTGTAGCCTCTTTTCTTGTATCATTGCCTACACATCCATACCCAACAGTCATAGCCCCCATATACATTATCGTTAATTTTCTAAAGAAAGGTAATGCAATTGAAGGAGACTTGCTTGGGATGCAATAATGAAGAATCTATTACTCTTTGTGACCTCGACGAACTTTATTTATCAACTCATGAGTTCAACATTCCCGGAAAGTCTTACGGGTGTGTGCAAAATTTAGAAAAACAAATATCTTCATAAAGGTGCCGAAAAATATTGTGTATAGCTTGATCCCTTGCGTTAGTTTGTTGGACTCTAGGGTTTGAAACGAATGGGAAGGTCTTCCATGATACAGCAGAAATTATGACTGGAAAATCTGATGCTTGTGAATTTGTTTTCCTTTTAATTAGATGAACAAGCAAATATTATATTGATAAGACGGTATGTCAATGTGATCGAGGAAATAGCAAGACTGCCAAAAGGAACAAACTACAGCTATTACATGTCAAAGCAGTTGCCCCAATTAAAAATGCAATCGCGAAGACTGCTATTAGTGAAAAAACCCCAAGTGATTGTAGCTTTTATCTCTCTACAAATTCTTGTAACCGCTAAAGTGATACCACAAACTCTCTCTACAAATTCTGTCATATAATTGCTATGCTTAGTGTGCGACTCGTTGGTTTTTTATTTTATTAAATTAAGAATTAGGTTGGGATTAAAAAACATCATTTCACGACAAATTCTCTTTATTGTGATGTAGAAATGCATTGGAACTCTATCATTTATTGAAATTTTATGAACAAAAAGTCCCAACATCTGGAAAAAGAAAAAGCTTTGTTTCTAAAAGTAAACCATTACTAGAGTCACAATTTGTCCTGCTTTGTTCAATATTCTTGGTTCATTGAGTGCTAAAAACAGTTAACTATGAGCTACGATGGAAATCAGATTGATTACTGTTTGACTAGTAAACATGCCTTCTGTTTTAAAATTGCAAGTTCTACTTAACTTCTCAAATCCACTCTAAGAAATTCCTTGATAACAGATTTTGAAATTCACATCACTTTGTTTTAGTCACCAAAGAACTGTTTTGTACTGATATCAATGTTATAAAAATGAATGCAGAACATTGTAAAGTAAGAAAGAGTTTTGTTCATTGCAAAAAAAATAGTATAAAAGTGTTACATTTTAAATCTTGTTACATCACGGCATAGATCCAAGTTTCATTACAAAATATAGAAGATGAAATTAAAATGTCATAAATTATCTAGCAACCACTTCAAACTTTATCTTTTATCAATTCTTAGTCTTTCTTTCCTGAAAGGCTGACCCTATCGTTCTTTTAACGAGCATAATTCTTCTAAGCTTGTGTTTGGTTTTAAATTAAAGAATCCAGAGAAAAAATGTCAAAAAGGAAAGGTGAGACGAGATAAAGCGGCAAAAGTGTAGCACTAAATGTTGAAAACAAATACTTCCTTTTTTTTTCTTTTGTTCTTTTTCTCAGTTTCCCACAGCAAATATTCCTTGCCCAACCCAATAAAAGTATACGCACAATTCCACGAGAAACATGATCTCACCCTCAAATCCTCCCTTCTTCCATCCTTTTTCTCCCCTCTCATTCTACTTCTCGACAAAAACCAAAATTTCTCAAAAAATAAAAACTGAAGCAAAGAATCAGCAAAAATAGGTACCTGACAAGTCATTCTCTCATTCTTCTAAACATAGATAACTAATCAACACAAACATCCCAAATTTAGAATGTAGATGTCTAGAATACCAACACAAGCATTCAAATTTTCCAAATCAATCAATTAGTTTGCAAAGCACTAAACTTTATCACTCTTTTTTATCAATTTCAAATCTTTATTTCTAGTTTCTTGAACTTACAATGCAATACAGTCATTACTAACTGATAACTCGCAAATAATCAACATTTAAAGACCTAACAGGGCATTTTCTTCTTCAAACAAGATCAAGCTTGAAACTTTAACCCTAGATTACCAAACAGAAAGAACCCCACATTGCAATTTCACCAAAAAAAAAAAAAAAAGTTGAGAACTTGATCATACCAGGCAATCTGATGTCAATGTCGAAGTTTCCACCTTCATAAGGGGTGGAAACAGGACCAGTAATGGTTCCGAAGAGATGCGAAAGATCGTCCCCTTGCAGCTTGATACTCACCCCGGAAATCTCCTTGTCTCTGTTGCAATCCACCAGTTCTTTCTGCACTCTTGAAAAATCCACCATGTTTGCTCGATCTTCTTTGCAACTGATAGGGTTTTTAAGTGAATGCTAGAGTAGTGAAACCCTAATTTGGAGGAATTTTTGGGGGAAATTTGAGAGCTTTGGTTTAGAGATAGAGCTTAGCTGGTCTATAATTTAAAGGTAGTTGGAGGAGAAATTTTCATTTGTTGTGTGTGCACTTTTGTTAAAGTGGAAGTGTGACCCTTAAACTATATCCCTAATCACAATCTTCTCCGTTCGATCGATGACTATCGATGGAGTGATGATGATGATGATTGATAACTTCTCTTGATGCGTTCCTAGTTGTCGAAATAGCTTTGATAACTCGAAAAAGATTAAAAAAACTATCTCAAATGGGAACCTCAAAACACTTAGGTTGTGTTTGGTTGTATGAAATCTTATGCCATGAGGAGAATCTATATTTTAGGCTAAATTGATATATCACTCCATATTCACCATTTGGTTTTGTAATCAATGATGAGAATGGAAGTCTCATAAACATGTGAATCACATGTTCGGTTCGATTTTGAGTCCCAAACCGATTTCATTCGGTTTGTCCAAAACCCAAACAGAAACCGAATTTTGTATTTGTAAACCGATGAATTCGGTTGAACCGAATTTCGGATCGGTTCGGTTCGGTTGGACCGAAATTTCAGGCTCAAACATTTGAAAGAATTTCATTAAAACATGTCCAATTTTTTTACAAACCCAATTTTTTTTACAGACTCAATTTTTAGCCCACAATTGAAAATTTTGAGAGAATGGGGTGATTCAGTGCAACAGGTTGTACTGCAGTGCATTTGTTGCACTAATCAGGTATTGACACCTACATGTTATTTAGTTATTTATATATATCTAATTAATCGGTCGGTTCAAAACCGTAAACCGATTTCGAACCGTTTATGATCGGTTCGGTTCGGTTTAAATTATTTTCTTTCTACTCATATTTCGGTTCGGTTGGTTAATCGAATTTGAAAATCGGTTCGGTCGGTTAACCGAATTTAAATTGGTTTTTGCCCACCTCTAGCATTGGGGGACCAAGGAGTGAAATTTGCATGTTTATGGGACTTTCATTTCTGTCATTGATCACAAAATCAAATGGTGGTCAAATGGTAGATGTAGAGTAATATATCAATCTATCTTACAATTCAAAGAGGTCTTTTGTCCTACATGGCAATGTTATGTCTTTGGCAGAACTTAAGTGAAAAATTTTAACCCCCGATGCTTTCCTCACTCTCACACCACCTTCCCTCTTTTCCTCTGCGATTCAGCCCTAAACTCTCCCCCATCTCCCCCAAACTCTCCAACACAAAACTGCTCAAACCCTAATCCACCACCGAGTCTCGAAGCAGAGAAGAAGAGGGAGGAAAGAAGGAGAGGACGAAAGAAGAAAAAGAAGAAGAGATCTTACTCAAACCCAAATCGATCACTCTTTCTCTCTTCCCCAAATCGATTTCAGTCTCTCTCACTTACTCACTCACAGTGAGAGAGATCGAGTGATCGAGAGATCTCAATCTCTCTTCCCCAAACCATCAGAACTCCAAATCGTTGTTGAGTTCTCTGCCCTTTCCTCACCAGAGATCTCTGCCCTGCTTGCGCTCGCAATCTCTTCCGTCGGGTTCGCTCTCTCGATCCAGGTAACTTGAATTCACTAAAAAGTTGTAATTTTGAATCCTTTCTTTGGTTGACATTAGTGTGATTGATTTGGTTTTCTTGGTGGCTAATTTATGTGGTTTGTGATTAGGTTCGGGTTAGGGTTTTTGGTTTAAAGTTTTGGGGTTTAATGGGTTTTGATTGTTGAGGTGTAAGGTAATGTAAGGTCTTTGCTTTCCGTTTTTGGTCAAATTGTAAGATAGATGTCATCTGTTGTATGATGAAAGTTGAAACAACTCAAAAGTGTTTGATTGATGAGCTTTTTCTTTGCTTTGATGTTTGAGTTTGAGGTGCTTGAACTGAAAAAAAAACCTCACTCAATGATATTATTGATTGTCAATAGAGATTCTGTTGTTGGAAAGGATAAAATATGAGAGACAGAAATCGTTGCAATTCATTGTTGTTTGTTATCATGAGCAAGTCTGTAGGAAGAAACAAAGTTGACAATTTCGAGGTCACTTTTTTTTTTTAATCCTTTTGTATGCCATATTTTGCAGTTGCTCAATGGGTTTGATTAATTTGGTGGTTTTTTTAAATGGGTTTGATTAATTTGGTGTTTTTTTTAATGGGTTCAAAGAGATTCAATAGTCGTAAGATTCAGGCAGCGTCTCTCAATCTCCACCACCAGATCCACATGAAATTGCATCTCCTCAAGGTTCCTAGCTCCCAGGTACGTTTTAAACAACCTCCCTTGTTCAAAATCCAATCTTTAGAGTTTCTATGGAGTTCCATTAGTTCATATTGAAAAATAAAATTTTGAACCATTTTTTATCAGATTCGGTGTGATTACATGAGTTTAATTGAAGTTGAGTTAAAAATGTTGTTGTTGTTGTTGATTACATGAGTTTTTTTTTTTTTCAGAGTTATTCATTGTAGGTGTTTTTTTAAATAATGAAATAAAAATCCAATTGCGATTATTCGACAATTCCGTGAAAGTGCGATGTATTTTGTAGTAGTGCCAACGACACGGGTATTACACTAGTTTAGCTTAAAATGTAAGAGTCCCCTCATGAATTCCCATGACACAGAATTTCATGCAACCAAACACACCCTTGTACTATGACACTATCCCAGGCATTGTGGCGTTATTTCAGATTACACGAGAACATCAAAATGGGCTTACTCGGGGTGGCTGAGTGAGTGAATTTAGAGATTTTGCTCGTTCAAGCTCTCAAGCTTTAGGTGCTATTTAAGAAATTCATTTCCTTTCTTTGGATTAAAAGAGACAAAAACTTGAGTATTTGTTATGGATAACTTCCATTTGACTTCTTTTAATAAAGCTGAATTGCACTAAACGTCCAAAATTTTCAAATTGTATGGAGACTAGAGATAGAAAGTTGTTTTTTTAGGCGAGTGGGATTTTTATTGGATCCTAGAATCGTTAAGCTCCTTTGGCAGGGTTTGAACTTTGGACTTACCAGCTAAGCTAATACTCATTGAAGAGAAAATTGTGTTTATATTTTTTTCAAAATGAAAATTGTCATAACTATCTCATTAATTGTCGTATTTTGGAAAGTAGATATCGGTGAAATTTTAAGGGTCGGTTTGGTTGCAAGGAAATTAGACATAGAAATTAAAACCGTGTCCGTGAATCCGATTTTGATGCCTCCCCTTGGACTTGGATTCCCATGAGTAGTGGAAAAACAGTTTAATGAAGAATCGATTTTTAATTAGTAAATAAACAACCAAATAGCAGAAATATGCATAATTAGGGAAATGGATTACATTTTCCAAGAAAAATGGCTAACCAAATAGACCCTAATATCTTTCAAATGACATCAATAATCAATACAAATGCTTAAAATTTTAAAATACTAATTTCGTGCCATAGCATTTCTAAAAAAAAGTGTCCAATACATTTTATATCCTAAATATTTTCAATATTTGTTAAATAAAGAGACGAACATCTTAAGGGCTCAAGCAAAGATCCTTGAACTCCATATTTGAAAATTTAAAGTTTGAGGAAAATTCACTACGACAGTTTTAAAATGACTTTTTATTCAATTGTTTAAAATATTAATTGAGATTAACCTAATGTCATTACCCACTTCTATCCTGCTAACGCACAGGTAATACACTAGTCTTTCTAACAAACCACATCTATATTAATCTTTACTCAATTTATTTTACTATTGAAACCACCAAAAAATTCAATAATTTACTCACATGTAATTTAAAAACCATCCAAGCATTCAATAATTATGAATATGTATTTCATCAAAATTATTTAATACCCCTACAAATATTAAATTATCAATTGGCACATAGGTAGAATTATTTTTGTAATATTATCACATTTGAAAAAAAAATCCTCTTTCCTTAATTTCTTTTTAAACCTCCATAGCACAGGGAGGGGGCTCATATTATCCTTTTCTTAGAATTTACTTAGTATATCTGATTTATCGCATTTAATATCATTGATTTTTTCTCAATCTTTCAAATTGACAAATAGATTTTTTTTTTTATAAACTTATCCCATAATTTATTAAATAGTAGAGCAAAACATATGTCCAACGTAAGTAGCTAATTCGTGAGCCTCTCCATTGAGGTCATGTGGAATATAAATACGGTGCCAATTGTGAAGAGTGGAGAATAAGCTTTTAATACTATAAATCAGAATTGTTGGATGATGTTGTAGAGCTGGTCTGTAAAGTGAGAAGAGTGTCCGGGTCATGGTGTTCATCTGTCGTGATTGTCACTGATTGTTCTTTTGTCTCATGAGCATATGATGCATTGACTAAGTGAGATTTGGTTGGATCACTTCGGATAGCAAGGCCCATAGTTTGCCTTTTGTTCATGTAAGTTGACCTCCAACCTTGTTCATGCTCCACTTTGAGTTTCCCTTTCTAGTGGTTTATCACAGAGGCAATGTTGGAGGATGATCAAACTTTTAGCAAATTCGAAGGTGTCCCTTTCTCTGGTGAGAAAGTGATTTTTGCCTTTGTTCTTAAGACCCGGCCAGCTAAGCATTCGCACGATTCACTCTTCCGAGTGTTTTATGTGAGGGTTACAGAGACCAAATTAGGGCTGAACAAACAACCGATTAAACCCAACCGATTGGTTCGGTTTAAATTTGGTTCGGATCGGTTTCGATTTTAAGAAATTCAAAATCGAAGTGGTCGGTTCAGTTTTTGGTTTCTATGTGATTTTAACCGACCAAATCGAACCGACCGAATATATATAATAAATAATATATAATTTATATATAAATAATATAATATGTAAAATATTCGGTTCGGTTCGGTTTTGGTTCGATTTTAGTCGGTTCGGTTACAGTTTGCATAAATTAGAATCGGTTCGGTTTCGGATCGGTTTTGTTAATGGTCGATTCAGTTTCAGTTTAAAATTTTTAAAACCGACTTAAGTCAGTTCGATTCAGTTTTCAACCCTAGACCAAATAATAATAATAATAATAATAATAATAATAATTCCTCTATTTACTCATAGTTGACCCTAAATACTATAATTTAATATGTTTTATGCTCAAGCCATAGGAAAATCATAGTCAAAGAAGAGTTACTAAAATGATTGCAAGTTAATAAAAAAAAGGATTAATGTAAATATTTAAGAAAAATAAGTAGATATTCAAGATAAGAATATAAATGTAATTGACCTAATATTAAAGAAGAAACTGAAATTTCAAAGCAACTTAATCACAATTTGACAACAACTCTGCTATAAAAATGAACCAACCATACTGAAAGCAACAAAGGTATTGGAAAAGAGATATATTGTTTATCATGGCCAGAGGATTCAAGTCTTTCCAATTGCGATTTATATTTGTGATGTTCTTTGGATCCATGTTCGTTTCTTTTTTCACTGAAGCTCGTCCATTACATGTTTTGACGAGCACTGCTGGCGAAAATATTAATGAATATGATGATCTGAAATCAATGACAAGGAGCATGGAGGCCGAGCTAATCAACATGGATAATGATCCTGATGTTTTGGTACATCCGGATTATGAACGTCCTCATCCACACCCGCCACCCTATTCTGGCGTACCCCCACCATCACACGGGCGCCCGCCTACATCATTATCATCATCAAAGCCTATTTCTGTTACATGTCTAACCTAAATTTTGAAGTATAGAGTCAAGTCTTGCATGCATGTGAAACATTGAATAATTAATGAAAAAATATGTATTAGAAATATTTTGGGCGAAAATACATTGCTAGAAAATGTTACATATCACGGTGCACGAAAGGATCAAGAATGGGAGCATAAGATCAAACCCAATATATATAAATAAATTAGGTAAAATGTCGAAAAGTTAATATTATCCATAATGGTTATTTACTTTTTGGGTATGCATAATTTAGACGTATTTCACACTGTGTACGAAAATTTTACTTAATTACACATTGAGTAAGAGATTGGGTCTTGATTGTTTATTCTACGATGTTGACCAAAGTCAGACATGCCACATTCAGTAAGACCCAAATACCCTTTAGTAAAGGAGCATATGATTTTCATAAGCTACCCAAAGTGTAATTACAGTAAAACATAGGTATTCATAATGCAAAAAATCGACGAGTATTTGGATCTTTATAAAATGTGGTCAACATCCAACTTTGGTTCGCGTTGTTGAACAAATAATCAAGACCCAATTTCATACACAATACGTAATTATGCAAAACTTTTGTGAAATATGCCTTAATTGTGATATAAAAATGTAAATAACCCTAACCGTAATGAAGTTGAAAAGTTAAGGTAATAAATGTTGTAAGATAAATATTGAGAAATTGTAGTTTTAAAGCAACTTTTGACTTTGTAAAGTCTAAAAAAATAATGAAGAGTTATTTTTAGAGTGATTCTATGTGTCGAGGGAAAGGGCGAGGAAACCAGCGAGGAAAAGGAGGTGGCGGGGGGTGAACCGTTCACCCCCTCGAGATGCGCGCGCGAAAAACATCTCGAGGGGGGTGAATGGTTCACCCCCCGCCACCTCCTTTTCCTCACTGGTTTCCTCGCTCTTTCCCTCGACATTTAGAATTTCTGTTATTTTTATTCAAAAGTCAAATAAATGTTACTCGAAAATGGTATTGATTACTTAATATGAGTAAAGTAGGTATTAAAAATTTATTTGAATTAAGTCAACTTATGGAAATAATAAGGTCTAAATGTGAAGTATAAATGTAATCTATTAAGGGGTGATATTTGAATTTATACAATAAATCATTGGCAATAACTTTAAAAATATATTAACAGATTAAACCATAAAACCATTTTCTAGTTGCAGTGTTCTTATTATCACCATCTTCATCTTTTCTATAATGGAAACTCGCCCATTACATGTTTCAACCAACGTCAATGGAGAAGATGACTATCAATCGGAGAAAAATACTATGGAATTCGAGTTAGTCGATATAGAAAATGATCATTATTCCAACATACTAGGATTCTTGATGTTTTGAATTGAAAATCGTATTAAATTGTCGATTATCTAAAAAGTTGAACTTGTAGAAAGGACGAATCTAATCATATATCAAGTGGAAGTGAAAGCAAAGGCGTGAGAATACAACATGCATCGATGGATACCAATAGTACAACTACACTATAAACGGTGCTACTCTGAATAAACACATGGAAAATTTATGCTCGAAATTCAAATGAATAGACAAATACTATTTGGAGGCAAAATATTTTATAGAACCAAAATCATATTTGAATTTGAGATATTCACTCTTATGAAAATTGATATATTTTCTCAAGAAACGTGCACTTATGCTTAAAGAACATATTCATCTCAAGGTACAAGACTATGTGCCAAAATACCTTGCACATGTAACAAAGAGAACCTTTTGTTTTGAAAAAATGGTTTTTTGGCATGGCAAAGTCGACTTCACCATTGATATATCACTGTTATAGAAAAATGTTCTGGTAAGCAAAGAGATGTTCTGAATCTAGTCATTCTGAAAAACAGAATACGATGACAGTGAAGTCGACTTTATCCCTTCAGGATCAACCTATAAATAGATGCATCTTCATTTGTCTTCATCAACTTTAGGAGTTCAAGATAAACTTGTGAGAGTTATTCAATAGCAAGAGATTCAGCAAAAAAAAAGTTTCTACTCACTGCTCAATAAGAAATCTCTCCATTTGTCTTTAAGCGAGCTTCAAAAGGAAATAGTGATATACGGCTTGAGTTGTAAGCTTAACCCAGACCAAACAACTACTTTCTTTGAGATCTAAAGGTCATAGAGAGAAAACCTTATGTATTACCCCAAACTTTCATACTTGTAAGGGCAAACCTCACTTTTGCTTTATAAATGAGTGAGAGCTTAAATCATTATCTAATTCGTTTATTTGAGAAACATTACTAGAGAAGCTTCTCTGAGTATTAGCTTGCTTAAATTCAATTTACCCCGTGTGGGTTCTTAAATCTGTGAAGTTGATTTGAACGAGTAAGTGTCATCTAGTGATCCCAAGCAGGTGGTAAAACTTGTTTGTGTTACATTCCATGATGGTGTGCGATCATTGGAGAATTAATAAGTTTCATAGAGCATGATCATAACACTAAGTAGATATATCTAGAATCCCAAGCATGCATCCTTAAGGCCAGGTTGTGGTTGCATTCCATTGATGATCGCTAAGGTGTTCATAAAACTTACAGAGCATAATACTTGGTTTGGGTCGATAACTTTCACTGGAGTGTGACGACTTGACCCACGAGGTTGTGGAATGTTATTTGATAGTCTAGTTTTAAACAAGTAATAGAAGCTTATGGATTGCAGACCCTTTTCACTAAGGAAGTAATTGATTGTAGGACAATCAAACCTCGATTTAGGTGAACCTCATTATATTAGTAAGTGTTGTATTATCTCTCCCACTCTCTTTACATTACTAATTCATGTTTGCATATCTTATTGCTTATGATATCTTATCTTGCAATTTTTAAGTTTTACAAATCACAGTTTAGCTCGCTTGATTTGTCCATCAAGTCTTGGAGCTACTATGCAAAAAATATTTTTCTTTAGATTGAGATTTAGATCCCAAGACTTGTGAGACCTCCAGACCCCCTAGAGTTGAATCATTTCATATTATCAATGTTCTAAAAATCGGCCTAGGCGTTAGAAGAACTCCCAGATTAATGGTTGGACGGGTTCTGGGCGGCCTAGGCGGGGTTTAGGTAGTCTAGGCAGTTTTTTTTTTTTTTTTTTAATAAAGCTGATTGTGTTCTTATTTTATTTTTCTTTCATCTTTTTTGGAAATAAACAATTTAATTGTTTTTTAGTCAGTACATTTTTTTTTGAAAATTTTTATTTTTATTCAGTACATGTCTGAATGTAGCAAATGATGATTACTTAATGAAATTCTCAAAGGATCTACCGGTACCAATTTTAGTAATGTAGATTTTATCAAACGTGACTGATGAGGTTATTCATGCAATTTGAAGAAAAATAAAAGAGTAGGTTTAAATATTTGTCCACAAATTCAACTTTGTATAAAGTACTTATCATGACCAACTTCAATCATTTGAGTTTTAATAAATTTTGTTCATGATTGTTAATTTTTTATGTTTTTAAATTTATCTTGACATTAAATTGGATGTAATTGATAATGTATTATGCTTAACTTTTGTAAACTATTAAAGTTATAATACAAAACCTAAGACCGTCTAAACCCCTGGGCGTTAGGCACCTGCTCGCCTACCGCCCACTGTCTAGCGCTTTTTAGAACACTGCTGACATCTACCTTTGAACATTTTATTGGTACTAAGATTGAAAGATTTTATATTGAGCAATGAGTAACAATATAGTGTTCATATAACCTCATTGTCTTTACATTTTTCCGCAAAAATTTTCAAAGATAAAATATTTTCAAAAAATACTATTCACTCCACCCCTCTAGTCTTGTGCTGATTATAGCTCATGCCACTTGCATTGGCATCTAAGAGGATATTTTTGCATTTTCAAGTTGATCTGCATATGTTGTATGCAACTATAAAAATAAGCTTATTAGCCTATTAATTTATGAGTTATTGAACATAGCTCTGCTATTTAAATATGAACCAACAAATTTTAAATCATATCAGAAAAATAAAATTAGCGAAACGCAAAGTACATCGATGGCTAAAGGGCTCGAGTCTTTTAACTTGTCATTTCTATTTACGGTGCTCTTCAGCATCATATTCTAAATCTAAAGCGTCAGGGGCTTTCTATATGTGTGTTTGTGTTCGATTAGTGGATTATAAGAATCTTTAAAATGATAGAGGGTATTGAGGCTGCTTGGCACACCTGACTTGGCTCTCTAGACGGACTAAAAATTAAATATAAATCTAATATCCTATTCTTCTACATGTTCGAATACATTTCTAACACGTTTTTTTTTGCCATCAGAATTATTATAGCAAACATGCAAGAAAAAAATACTTTATTAGTTATAATATTTAAAAATACTAAAAAATCAGGTTTTACATCCAAGATGACGTGACGTATGAAATTCCCACAATATAAATAAATCCATTTACCAAATAACCAAACTACCTATTACTCTGTGGAGGATGTATATGTGGTGGTTCATAATCCTGTTGCATCAAATTTTCCGCATGTAAGTTGTTTCTTCCCTCGATTTCCTCGTAACGTCGATAGCCATTTACCTTGTTCATGTTGTCGCGAGCACTGATCATTGAAGCATGTAGCGGATGAGCTTCGATCAATGAGAACATCAAGTTGCAGCTCAAGAGCATTGCAAGTAACAAAGTGCAGTAGCAAAACTTGAGTCCTCCAGCAGCCATGGTGAAAACAATGTATATGTTTGCCTTGAAACTCTGATGAAACTAGAATTTATTGCCAAAATATTACAGTTTCCTAGTAGAAAAAAGTGTTTTATATGTATCAATATTACAGTTCTTCACTAATTCCTTATAAAAAATTAGAAATTTTCTATTTTCACTGCAAATCAAATTTTGCATTACAGAGTTTCTCATGGAATATAGTTTCTATTTTTATTTTTACATGTTTTAAATAATTGGACCATATTAAATATTTTTATTTTTTTCCATCAGTTTTCGGATATTATCTGATATTCTAAATTGTAATATCAGATAATATATATGAACTCCAAAAAATATAGTAATTTTTACATGTTTTCTACTTTCATGATATCGGTTTTCATTCGATTCGGATTTTTGTTACATTAAATTTTTGTAAAACGAATTAATTTGGTTTAATTTAAAGTTTGATATTGAAATCGAACCAAAACCGAATAGTGAACAGATCTGTATTTTTCTTATTAATAGGTTTTATAACATATCTCTATTTATTTTTATAACGCAAATTGAACTTCACTGTAGCATGAACAATGAAATATGTGTCAATCAGTCATTTTGTCAAAATTTTGAATACCTAAATTACCTTTGCCCATAATGTTTCGGGTTTAGGTTTTTCTAAAGTGAGCTTTAACAGACTACCCAAGTCATCCACAGATTCTTCAGTTTATAATGTGGGCTTAACACTTGAATGTCCAAACTGTTTGGTACGACCACTTAAATAATGATTCTAAATATTTTCCTACATTTTTACGAGCTCAAACACTGAATGTCCGTGTGGGCGTCAATGTTTTAGAGGAGTTTTTATAAACCTCAAGATACACACAAAATTTAGAGATTTTCATCATTATTTCGAGATCATATCACATCATTCTGAATGCAGAACTTGATTGTAAAAACCTAATTCTCTAGTATTATTGTTGGTAATTTAGTGATCTATCTGAAAAGTGCCAAAATCACTACCTAAAGATCATAATGGCAAATGGATTTGTCTAAACAGCGAGGAAAGGGGCGAGGAAACCAATAAGGGAGGAGTGAAGCCGTTCACCCTCTCGAGATGCATGAAAGCACCTCAAAATATACTTTCATACATCTCGAGAAAGATAAACGGCTACACTCCCTCTCTTGCTGATTCCCTCGCCATTTAGAATTTTTCAATGACAAATATGTCAAAGGCATGACACTCTACCAGTGTCAAATTCTTTTTTTTTTTTTTTCTTTGTAGAAACCATAAAGAAATGAGGGCTTTCTGACTCCTTAAAAAACTCATCATTTTCAAGAAACATTGAATGTGAAAGTAAATAGAAAGAGCTGATGATGAACATGAACCAGTTGATGGGGAAAGGTGCACGTGTCACGTGACTTGCTTGTTGAAGACACTAATATCAGTTCGACTTCTCTCCTTGTGGCACGTGCGGCACGCCCCATCTTTGGCTGCCATCTGTGACTTATTGGTAAAAATTTGAGCTTTGCTAGCTGTCGAGGAAACGAGCGAGGGAAATGAGGTGGAGGGAGTGGAAACCGTTCACTTTCCTCGAGATGCATACGTGAAAAGTCAATGCACACATCTCGAGAGAGAGTGAACGGTTTCCACCCCTTCCACCTCATTTCCCTCGCTCATTTCCGCGACATCTAGAATTTTTCTAAATTTTTTTTTTATACAATTAGAGGATGTGTTGGTTTTGTTCCCTGTGTAATCTTTGATTTGATTACTACTTTTGAACATTAATTAATACCATTTTAATCAAAATATGGCACTCAGGAGATGAAAGCCAATTTGAATTCCTCAATTCTATAAAGTTAGGGTTATCGGAAATTTTTTAATTAGGGTTGGGGTTCTTTACATTTATATCCATTTTATAATTGATATTTGTAATTGTGTTTTAAAAATAATTGATAAAAATGTAAAAAAATCATACCCTGACCAAAATATGATTGATTGTCCTGATTGCCTAAACTTACTCTTTGGAATTATAGTCT
Source organism: Berberis thunbergii (assembly GCA_003290165.1). NCBI lineage: Eukaryota > Viridiplantae > Streptophyta > Magnoliopsida > Ranunculales > Berberidaceae > Berberis > Berberis thunbergii. Next base: position 245,898 of record QNQO01000875.1, on the reverse strand, counting down.
GCGGTAGAATGGAAAAAAATGATGTTGATTGCTCCTTTTTACTCCGTCATCCTAAAAGCATCCATAGTAAGTCCTTCAATTTGAGAAAATGTGTAATTGGTTATGTTGCGAGACAATAAACTTTGAATTCACTAAATGAAACATTTTAGCGATGTCCAATAACAACTTGTGATTCTAGTTAATTGGTGGTTTTTATTTTTTACATAGGTTATTGTATAGGGTGAGGCTAGCAAACCTGATTTTGCAATAATTTTTGTAATTAGGAATTTAGGATGGCGTGGCATCATCAAAGGAAGTTTTCTTACAATATCAATATATACATAAACATGTTGAGGATTTCATCATTCTTTCAATATCACGATATTACCATGATTGCAAAACCTAATTTCATAATATTTTCGTATGGTATAATTTACAGTAGCCATTTTGGTCCTGTTTTGTCTTGTTTTTTCACCACAAAACTCTTACCTTAGTGGATGCTCGAAGATAAATGTATATTTAATCCTTTTACAATACGAGGTTTTAATATCAAGCTTGTGCTAAAATAGACTAATCTGCGGAACCTCTTAACCTAAATAGAAATTCTAAATGGTGAGGAAGTGGGGGAGGAAATCAGCGAGGGAGTGAGAGAGGGGACCGCCCATTTCCTTTGGAATGCGCGATGGTGCATATCCTGAGAAAAATGGGCGATCCCCTCTCTCTCTCTCCCTCCATCGTTAATTTCCTCGCCCACTTCCTCGCTGTGTAGAACAGCTCTAACCTAAAAGATTCGGATTTAACAAATCTCACTTAATGGGAAATATTGGTAATTATTTACCACTTGTAAAAGACCTAGTTGATAAAAGCTTGTCAAAGGGATGTAAAGAAGTGTGCAAAGATGGTATCTTTTGTATGGGTGCAGCCTTTGACTTATTAAATCTTTATGAAACTTACATGCATGATTATAGTAAAAAATTTAACCATTTTTTCTTTTCTGGGTTTTAACATGTTCAATTATTATTTTTCATTGAGAAATTTGTCAAGTCATTGAAATTAACAATCCCATGGGGAAATTTTTAACAAAAAACAAAAAACAAAAAACAAAAAATAAAAAATAAAAAATAAAAAATAAAAAATAAAATCCCACGGAGAAACATTAAGGAAGTCTATGGTTGAATATCGTGCAAGTTACAGTTTATATTGAAGTGAACAGTCATTTGTAGAAAGGATTATGAACGTACATTGTCTTCTCTTCTTCAGTAATATAAGTATATTTTTCAATACGGACATATCTTCTCTTCTCTCCTTTAGTAATAACATTAGTTTGTTTTTTTTTCAGTATTCAAATCATCATCAAAGCCCATGCTCGATATTTTTGGGGTCGGCTACATAGATTTTGATTCTCCAAGACATTTTTAATTGTTACTTGGTAGACGATGACACATTTTTAATTTTTAGCAACTTACATTAACTTACAAGACATTCGATCTTATATTTTCTAACAAAAATTATTTAAAGTTGACAATTTTGTAAAAAAAAAAAAAAACTATCGTCACATTTTTCTTAATATTATGACAACACGCATCTCGAGGACATCTAACGACAAAATCACACGTAACCAAGACACTAAAATGGTGAGATAAAGGTGAAGCAAAAATAAATTGAGAGAGATATAAAACAGAGAGAAATGGTGTTGGGACGACTGCAAAGAAGAACCGCAGATAAAAAGTAGTCGAAGAAACCCAAAAGCAGCGATTACAGAGGAGAAGCAGAGGTGGAGGAGAAAGCGAAGAAAATAAACCAAAAAAGCTTCCATTGTTTTTCCTTTATTGGATTTCGTTATGGTTTGCATTCTGTCTTTGCTTTGATTCTTCTTCATCTTCTTGTTCTTTTGATACACTGTTGATGTTAATGTTGATCGATTATTGTTCTACTGATGATTATCATGATGGGTTTTTGATTAAAGATTGATTGTTGGTCTGGGGTTCTTCAATCGGAAATTGAATTCATGGTTTGGGTGTGTTTGTTTGGTGGATTTTGTGAGGTTTACAGGAGTTTCTTGGGGTGATTTGTTAAAAGGGGTTGTGTTGAATTAGTGTTTTAATGTAGAGGGGAAGGATAGTTGGGTTCTTGGTGAATGTGTGGCGTGTAAGGAAAGTTTGGGGTTGTTTCTCACTCTGTTTTTTGGTGATTGTTTTGGGGAATTTGTTTGCTTTGTGAGCTTGTTTATGTGGAATATTGAATTGGGTGGGCGAGAATTTGTTTTGATTGTATGCTTCACATGTTCTTGCTTGTTTGGGTTTTGCTTCAGAAGAAATCACAAGTGTTTAATCTGCTTGCTTGATTGTAGAGAATAAAAAAGAATATATTGAGGTGAAGATAAGTGACATTATGGTCAAATTTCTGTTGATAATCTATAGATGATTGTGGATAATACAGAATAGCTAATAGTGATGAAGATATGTAAATGACGACCTCACTCTTGTTGGATTGTTCGTCGATTACTTTAGTCTAAGTGGTGGAACCAACTATGCATCCCTAATTGTGTGTTTCTTGCTTATTTCAATCTACTCTTGGGTCTGTGATGAATAAATAAAGAATCTGTGATTGTTGTTACATTTTTTTCTTCATATGGTGTTTCTCTGATTACCATTTTGTTACTTTTCTCCTGTTTAGGTACTATTTCTGTCTGTAGGAATGATTTCTTCAGCAGCTATCGATTATCTGTGTGTTATTGTCTGCTTGTATGGAGATCAGAAGCTAGTTTCATTCAGACCCATTTGAATGCTTTCTATGAGATTTTCTGCAAGATCTTCTAAAGCAATGGATATGGTGGTTTGGTTATTGATTTTTTGTTGGATAGATAGTATGAGGTTCAGCAAGGTTTTAGGGTGATTGTTCTATTAGACATTTAGTTATTTAAAATTCAACTGTGATAGGAATTAAGAGGTTGGAAAATGTGTGGGTTGAATTCAATATAAAATGATTTCTTCTTTAATTTGGGGAATGAATTAAGAAGAGAGTAAGGAAGTGAGAATACCCAATAGTTGGAAAGTTAGATAAGAAAAAGGCTCTGACTTAGATCAGAGAAACAGCTAGACCTCAGTTACTTGTTGAATAGATTACCAATGGGGCTACCCCAAGTATCATCCAGTAACACCACGGATGAGGTCGCTGCAACATTCAGCACAATTGGGCAATATCAACCTCAGTTTGCCGGTGCCAGCAGCTGTGACATGAGTGGAATTTCTGGAGCGAGCACTGGTAGTAGGATGGCGGGACATATTCCATTTTCTCCCCTTGGTCGGAAGAACCTGTTGGAATTGTCAAAAAGCCCAAATGGGCTGCTCAAACAGCAAAGCTCTGCCGGTGCTGCAACCAGCGTCCATATGTTACAGACTTGTTCCACTGATAAGAATCACTACTTGACTATGATAGTTCCAAAGAACATTCAGAGTCCCGGTTCAAGAGTTGTCGGTTTTAAGCTGGGGAGATTGGACTCCTTTGTTAATGAGTTTTATGAAACAGTGGTTGATAACATGCATACATCTACCTCAGTGAACTTCACTGATGATGAAACTGAAATACATTGTCCACCAGTCAGAAAGCGCTTATTGTCCTCTTTGAATAGCATGCTTTGCCTAGACCAGTTCAATAGTAACCCTCTAGACATTGGTGGCAATGATATAAGGATGGAGTCCTGTTCCCTGAGTGATAAATTTAATGTTTCTACATCGCAAGACCATAAGAAAGCTAACATTGGTAATGCCAGTCTTCTCAACTCCACACACTGTTCCATGCCTAGCTGCACTGACTGGCTTAATGCAAATGATAGAAACCATTGCACAAGCTCCGTACCTTTTACTAACGGCCCTTTGCTTGAGAGCGAGGGCACATTACCTCATAGACATTGTTTATATTTAACAGCTATTAATTCTGTTGGAGAAACAAGTAAGGTAAGAACCCGAACTGATGTTGTTGCAATTTCCCCGGAAAAGGTTCATTCGCCTACTTTCTCTCTGTCTCCACTTGGCCCGAAATTCTCTCAAAGAATTAAAACTGCAAGAGATGCCATGAAAGAAATTGAAGGTGATTACTTAACCTTAAAGAATATGGAAATCTCACTAGATGGAGAAATCTCACGCAATTTGATTGCTGATGAAGATGAGGAGTTCAGGATGTTGAGCAAATCATTTGAAGATCTTGATCCTTCTCCCAGACGCCTCAAATTAATTAGGAGTCAGAGTGTTGGGAGATCCTTGGTTGGTTCATTCGAAGAATCCTTACTGTCCGGTCGATTTTCATCAGGCAAAGTCTGTCAGGTTGGTAGTTTATGTTATAATACAATAAACAAGTCTGTCTTTTTTTTTTTTCTTTCTTCTTTCGTATTGTCCTCATGGAAGGAGTGAATCAGTTGCAGCTTTGTCTTAGTTAAGATTTTATTTTCATGGGAATCTCATGTTAGTGCTTCTCTGTTCTGCTGATTTCCTATTATGCAGAGGATTGATGGTTTTCTAGCTGCGCTTAATGTCACTGGTGGCAGCTTCTCACCACCATCACAGAAACTTCCATTTTCTGTAACTAGTGTGGATGGAGATAGCTGTTTACTATATTATGCATCAATCGACCTTGCTGGAAATACGCCATCTAGCAAATGCAACAGCCCAAAACTGAAGAGAAGTCTAAGCTGTAACGATTCACGTAGCGGTCGCTTCCGTATCCCTATGAAAGGGTGCATACAACTGGTACTTGGTCTCTTAGCCATTAAATTGATTTATGATCATGTAAGTTAGGCACATTAACTTTTGATTCTTAATGTGTGTGCAATAGTGCTTAGAACGAAAATATAAAAGAAAATGTGTATGGGCGATAGTACTTAGAACGAATGCTTTTGCATACTTCATCATCAGGCAAAAAGATACCACTCCCTTGGATCCACTTTTTGGTTTACTAGTAGAGATAGTGAAAAACATACTTGGAATGTTATCGTAAGAGAGTTCTGATAGTTATAGCTGGTTGCAACGGGAATATGATTGTAAACTTAATATAATGTAGTATTTTGAATTGGGTTTATTTCAATCTTTGAAATGTCAGTGAATGGAATTCAAAAACATTTCATTGCAGTTTGAGTTTTATCATTAAATGTTATAAATAATAATATTTTTGTGAATACCATGTTTTGTCTGCTTCTATATCCACTTTAATTAAATTGTATCTGCAGGTTCTTAGCAACCCGCAGAAGACACCTCTGCATACTTTCTTTTGCAACTATGATTTGAGTGACATGCCAGCTGGAACAAAGGTAAGTTCAATGACATATCTTCCAGCATATTGTAGAATTCTAGAACTTTGTATTTTGTTAAAAAATGAATAAATAAATAAATAAGTAAAAATCCAGAGGAAGTCATAAAAAAGAAAGAAAGGAATGGAGAAAAGAACATAAAAGATAAGCACTTGATGTTGAAGATGATACTATCCTTTTAGTCTTCAATAGGAATATATTTATTTTGAACCAAACAAAGTATAAGTTGATGTAAATATGTTCATTCCTTCCCCATTAACATTGTTTAAAGCATTGCCAAATAAAACTTAAAATTGACACTGATGTGTGTGCTAGGAAACAATACGTGTCTGATATGGTCTTTGGAGTGTTGGATAGTCAACCGGACGGTTATGGTCCAGGGCACGGTCTAGACACATTTTGTCCAGTTATGACTTATGTAAGTTGTAACTATTGTGACTCATGATGTGGGCTGTGGGTGTTTATGAATTATGGATAATGCATCTTGGTTTAACGAGCTTTGCTACAGAGCGAGGGAGGGAGCGAGGGAGAGGGGGCGAGGGATGGGTGTAACCACCCATCCTCCTCGGGATAAGCGCTTCACGTTAGAGATACGCGCGAGCACTTATCACGAGGAGGATGGGTGGTTACACCCATCCCTCGCTCTCTTTCCCTCGACCCCTCCCTCGACCCCTAGAATTTTTCTGGTTTAACAAATGAATGATTCAATGCTTTGGTGTTTGTGATTACTTGTTGTAACGGAATGTTAATGGATTCATGGTCTATGATTCATGAGTATGTTAGGATATTCCTAATTTTTAAAAAATATTTAATACACTATTTTAATATGTCCTACCCATACATGCATTATAGCTTCTGGACATTTGTCGTATCGTTGTGTCCATATTGAGTCCATATCCATGTCCTTGTCTGTATCTGTGCAACCTAGGGTACCTATGCAATGATGTGTACATGACATTCACTTGGTGTAACTTAAACTCAAATTAGGTTTATCTCTTTCCATGTGCTTAGTGCAGCATAAAATCGTACCTCAAAGTTACTTCGACAATCATATTCAGCAGAAGAAAATTGTTCACTTGGTCAATTGAACCATGTTGAAGATACACTAAACGATGCTCAATTTGATTGATTTCATGTCGTAAATATGTTGTCCAATATCTAATAAAAAGTTGTGACTTAGTTGGATGCTATTCTCATGCCTCCTAAGTCCTGATTCCTAAGAATATTTATCAATTTTTAATTTATTTTGTTTTAATTTTATTTTCTGTTGTTACCGGCCCTTAGAGCTATAATCATTTTGATCTACCTAGCATGAACTTGCTTTGTAACCTATATAACAACCATACGGATACATGTATTGGTATCCGACACTGGTAAAAAAAACACAATGAGACACGCTGGTCATGAACTTGGTTAGTAGTGTCAGACACGCTGGTAAAAAAAACACAATATGAGATACGCTAGACGCTCTTGTACCTTCTAGTATTATTTACTTTTTTCACAATAAGTTTTTGAACTATTAGTCATTAATTCACTTTAAGTTAAGATTGCTACTCATGTGCTACTAACTTGTCATAATATGCTTGTAGCATTAATATGAATTGAAACATTTCAAAAGATATGTAAAAAAGTTGATGATCTAAGCATGGAGTGTCCGATGAGAATATCCGTGAGTGATGACACAAGTATTTGACACATTACCTGTTAGCTCTTTTTTTTGGTAGAAATAGAGCACCATTGTTACATAGTTTTAAAACAATTTATAACATAGTTCTGGTACCGCTACGGAAAATGCTTTGTCAGTGGAGTTTCAGGCAAAGAAACTAACTTCTTTCAAACTTGGAACGAAAAGAAGTATACAAGGAAATTTGATTTCTAGTTACATGCTTCCACTTAATTTTATGGTGTTTGTGGCGTGGAATGAGAATCCTTTTATTTTTTTAGGAGCTCTATGGGGCACTTGCAATTATTATTCTTATGATTTTTCTGCTTGTGTTGCAATGTAATTGGAAAACTGGTGATTCTAGATGATAACATTTTACCTTGTTGTTGTTCATATAAAAGCAGACACTCTTGCGCCAAAAGTTCACTTTAGCATCTAATAAAGGAGTAAGAAGTTGCCCTATACAATCTAGGAATCAAAGCTCTGAAGCTCTAAAAGACGGAGACTCCAATTTAATGGGTAGTTTACTTGTTAGAAATCCCCCACAGCATGATCAGCAGAATCAATCCCAAGCTGGAGGAGAGATGAGCCCCTCATTCGCTTCATCACAGAACCACCTTGAGCATTCAAGCAGCTTTGCTCTTGATGCCAATATGGATGACAAATTATTCAGCACTGATGGCAGCAAAAGTTATAAGAAGGATAGCCGTCCAATGGATAAATGCCATGAAAGTGACAGGAAACACATACATAGTTCTCCAAATGTCAATGAAAATGCTACTGGCACTGGTGTTATGCGTTACGCTCTTCACATGCGATTCATGTGCCCACACCCTAAGAAATCTTTAGGATCGATCCAAGGGTGCAAATCTGATCCTCTTTCTGTACCACCAAGAAATAGTTTGGATATTGATGGGGAGCGACGCTTCTACTTGTACAATGATTTGAGGGTGGTTTTCCCCCAACGCCATTCTGACTCTGATGAGGGACAGGTATGTAGTTTTATATGGTATATGTTTACTTTATGAATTTGAGTTGGTCTAGGTGAAGGCTTGGGTTGGAAAGTTGCAAGTTTAACCTAATTATTAATTGTGAATGCTGATGTTTCTCATCTTTATAACGCAAGTCTCAAGGAGGTAAAATGCATGGTAACCTCTGTCTCAGCATTGGAAAGTCGGTCATACTTCTCCATGCAAATTTTATAGTCTGTATGCATGTCATTTTTTTTTTGCCTCGTGTGAATTCGGGCTGTAACATCGTATTTATATATCGAGTGACATTGATTTTGATATTTAGTACCCTAGCTCTCGAGTCTGACCGTTTCTTCATTTCAACTCTTTCGTCTGGGAGTTTATAACACTTACCTTGTACTTCGGTTGGGTTGGATTAGATTAGTTGTTGGTTGTCTGCGTCGACATTATTATACTTCATTTCACCTTCTCTGTGTTCGCCCCTTTCTTCCATTGCAGCCGCAGCTGTTTTACTCAAATTATTTTTAGAATGCCAGCTTCTTGGGAGGTCTGTTGGAACATCAGATTTTTACCTTTGGTGATTTTGGCAATTTCTTAGAGCGATTCTATGTGTCGAGGGAAAGGGCGAGGAAACCAGCGAGGTAAACGAGGTGGCGGGGGGTGAACCGTTCACCCCTCGAGATGCGCACGCGTAAAACATCTCGAGGGGGGTGAACGGTTCACCCCCCGCCACCTCGTTTACCTCGCTGGTTTCCTCGCTCTTTCCCTCGACATTTAGAATTTTCCAATTTCTTAATACCCATGGTATGCATGTATTGGGTTCATTCCGTCGGTTTGCGACAATATTAATGTTGTAGCTCCTTTGTGTGGCAGAGTTTCATTCTCATTGAAACAATCCTTATACTTTCCTTGGGAGATACGTATTCTTCGTTTTTGGCTTTGGCAATTTCTTTATCTACATACTATATCAATATAAACACCCTGATCTGAATTCCCTTTCATGGTTCTCTGTAATTCTAAATTGGTTCTTCCTGTTTTTTCTTTGAAGACTTGATTCCAAGTTTCAAACCATGTTCTATTATGTCCATTTTATGCTTACTGATAAGGTGTCTTACTTATGTGGTTGCAGTTAAATGAGGAGCACCATTTCCCATCGGACCCGAGATACTTTGACATCAGCAACTGACAGAACTAGATAGTTTCCTCCTTGGAACCTTGGCTCCCGGCTTTGTACATACAACTCATCTTTCTTCTGTAGTTCATGATGCTCTGACGGTTAGCGTCTCAAGCCTTCTCCTACCTGTACAGATTTTCAATACAACAATAAATCATTGCATTTCCTTCTTATGCTGCAATTTGGCATAATAATAAAGAATTGATTTCAGTTTAGAAAACACATCTTTTATTGCCGGTTTAGTTGCAGTCTCATTCAAAAATTGGATTATAGCCCAATGTGATAGAATACTAAAATGAATATCAAGGGTTAACAGAATGCATTTTGTTTTAGTTTCACTTCAAGCAAGAATATATAGTCTGTTTTGAACTTGTAACAGGGAAATCAAACTTCACAGTTTGACACCGTTTTTTTTTTCAGTGAATGCATGGACTCTAATGAAAATTTATCAATCTTCTTCATTGTTAACAGTTTACATGGTTGAAAAAAAGAGGTATCTGTGCAACTGTTCTATTATACCCAAATAGCCTAAATGTGCACGAGGTCACAAAATTTATTGTAGACAATTATTTTGAATTTAGTATTACTAACACTACTAAGAGGGATAGATTACTCGATAAATATTAATGCAATAACTGATTGTAATGAGTCCCAACTTTAGAGACAAAACTCGACTAGTTATTAATTGCAGCACCCAAAACTTTTTGGCATACAAATTCACAAGTAGATACTTCAAAAGGATACAAAAATAAGATCAATTCAACATTATGGTCTAGAGTTGATTGCGCTGTTCAAAATTCTTAGATTCTGTTTTAGCTAGGATAATTTGAACTAAATAGTCTTGAATCGATAAATTGTTCAGGAAGGATGTTAGATGAACTCTGAACTCATTTTATACCCCAAACTAAAAGGGGCATCTCCTTGGAGAAATTACAAGTAGGAAAAGATGTACAATCCATAACTCTAAATAATACTACACTTTCTCTCACAATCTCAATTGCTCATAAGGTACCCCATGCCCCTATATTACAAGTACTACTACTATACACCAGGCTCCAAAACTCCTGACCCCATCTTCTTCCAATAAAACAAATATTTTTGCAGTACCATATTAGCACCCTAGCAGAGAAAAACCACCAGCTTTGCTTCCTTGTTTGGTGATGTCAGTCAGTCAGTGAGTGACTCAGTCACAACCCCTTACTTCATAACTCACAGATCCCATCAGCTCTGGTCCTTTCAGTCTTGGATTATTCTCAAAGCTGCCAATAAGAAAACACAAACAGAATAGATACCCCATTAACATCCCAAAAGCTTATTTCACTGTTCACACACTCTGCTGTGTAAACAGAAATGATGAAGGCTTCTTCTTCATTTTTATTACCTCTTCTCTGTGAACTTGTAAAAGGTGCCTGTAGTTGGGATTGTACCACACAAATCATTGTTTGAGACATCTCTGCATGCAGATGGTTTTAATTAGTTCAGCAAAATTTTGGTTTGTAGAGTCTTTAGAGAGAGAGTTTTACAGGCTCTTGAGGCTTCTAAGCTTGGTGAGTTCTCTTGGTATCCTTCCAATCAGTCTGTTCCCATTCAGTCTCCTGTAACAGAGAGAGACCTTACATCAGAAATAATTCAATAAAACAGTATTTTGTTTTAAAAAAAATTCAGGTCTAAAATAGGTGTTTTTTTCTTTTGTTATTTCACACATTTCTTGAAAAAAATAAATACATAAGATATGGAGCTTTTTGGTGAAAAAAAAAAAATCCCATTTTATGGGGGTTTGGGTTTTCCATTAAAGATGCTACAAAACATTTCCAAATGTCAATTTTTTTCATTAAAATTTTTCTAAAAATATTATAAATGTGTAATTCTAGCCAACCTTTTTACCTTGTTTTGGTATTTTTACACTTTTTTGTCCATCTTATTTAAAACACAATCACAAACACTATCTATATAAGGGGTAAAAGTGTAAAAAAACACAATCACAAACACTATCTATATAAGGGGTAGAAGGCCAAAACACCGTCGGTCTGCAGGAACTATGAGTGTTAGCCCTTGCACTATTTTATTATTACTATGAGGTCCTCAATGTCAAAAAGTGCAAATCAATCTGACTTTCATAGCTTTAAGCCTTTAAATTTAAAAATCACTAGCCAAATTCTCTAACATTAAATTTGAACATTGAATATCCGCGCTCGTAAAACATGTTTAACACACTAAGTAATGGTATTACTTACAGAAATCTGAGATTAGTGAGTTTGGAGAGTGTTGGAGGGATGGGTCCAGTGAGGTTATTGTGATAGAGGTCCAAACTAAGCAGGTTTTTCAGTTCACCAAGTTCCTTTGGAATAGAACCCACCAAATTATTCCTGTACAATTCCCTGTACATAACACAATTAGTTCATCAATCTCTTTAAAGATATTTGAACCTCTAAAATAAGAAATATTTCGTGAAATTTCACAGTCCTTAAATCACGCATTAATAGATTTAGAAAAAATAACTTGTAATACAAAGTCAATGGTTGCACATCTTTTGTGATTAAACAAGAATTATAAAAATAAAACAATACTTACAGATATTGGAGTCGTTCGAGCCTCCCTAATTCCGGGACTAAAGTGCCCGACAGCTTCGCATTTCCAAGATCACTACACATATCAATAGATTTGGTTAACCAATAGTGTTAAATGAGTCATTTCAATTTGCCAAAGTAAAACATGTTAGCATGACTTTGACATAATTCGAAACATAATTCATGTCGTACTTACAGTCTAGTAACTCTGTTATCTCTGTCACAGGTGACATAAAACCAAGTGCAAGGGTTCACTAGTGTTGGATCCCAGCTCTGTAAAACTTTTCCTGGATCTTCCAAAGCTCTTCTTAGAGCATACAAAGCATCCCCTGGGTTCAAAACATCAAACACACAAGCATTAAAACCAGACTAGTAAGTAGTAAACACTCCCCAAGTAACAAAAAAAACTAGTTGAAACTTGAAAGACGAGATTTACCTTCACTGTTTGCATTTGTGGGTAGTGAAAGAGTTGAATGGAGAAGAAGAAGAAGAAGAAGGAAGAGAGCCCAAGAAGCCATTAAAGGGTGAGATGGAGAGAGTGTAAAGTGAGGTTTGGTGGTTTAATATATGGCCAGTGAGAAGACAGGCTTTGTGATGTGTATGAATTTATAGTGGGAGTAGTTAAAAAAAAAGGACACCCTCTTTAAAATACAAGATGTTTAGTTTTTAATGAGAGTGGGTTACCAAATCCATTGCTTCATAGTTCTTTTTTCATAGGCAAGGGAAAATGCCATTCTTCTTTTTGTGAATATGTTCAAAATTTTAGGCATCAAATTGTTTGATAACTCTTTTCCATGGATGAGTATGAACTCTATGTTGAAGCCTTAAAAATGAGGTATAATTGTGGAAAATTTAGATTTGCAAATGATGGATTAGACGCTCGAGACGATGAGTCCGTCGTATCTTAATGTATGTTTTGCTGTTGCATATATGATGGTAACTTATGTTGTTTGGTCTCCTACTAGTTGCCTGTGCATGCAGATTTATCAATTATATATTTTTGCTGATAATTGGTAGTAATGTGTTTTATTTGTCATCGTCTTCTTTAATAGATTATGCTCAAAATTAGATGACAAGTTTTGAAAAGCAAATAATTTAGCTTTTCAGAAGAAAAAGATATTGGAAAGTATTTGATTATCTAGCCAAATGGAGTGAAGCAACACATGATATGTTGTGCCTTGTTAGATGGTATGATCATGTTATTCCCTAACTTGACTTGAGTGTCCACAAATACGTTTTATTTCTTTAAAAAGTCCATTTTTAATCGGAGTAAGTTTAGGTGGTGTTTGTTTTTTTAAGTACTTAGAAACTAATTTCTAACTAGAATTGAAAGTTTTAAATGAGTTTTTGAGTGAATTGTTTGTTTAACTTCTGAATGAGTTGCAGATTAGAAGCTGCAAAATTTAAGGTTTTTGTATTTAGGTGTTGATTCGAAGCTTTTTTGATATTTTTGGTCCATCACCACCACAAACCATTAAGATTAACTCTCATATTCCACCAATTTTCTCTCCTCCAAACACCTTAGAGATCCTCCTTCCACTTCCACAAAAAACAACCATATATCCCTCTGCATTCCTTATACAATCTTAAGAGAAAAAGAGAATGAGAAGGAAGAGAAGGAGGAGGGGAGGGTGGTGGCGGTGACGACACTTCTCGCGTGATCAAGAGGAGGTAGAGAATAGGGGATGGTTGGTGGAAAAAATGATAGCACAGTAGTTATTACAAATTTATTGTGAGATTATTACTGTAATGAATTATCATTAAGCACTCAGTGCTAAATGATCAACACCCCATGTTGCTTATTCCGATCAAAACTTCAATTTCTAATCAAAACTAAAAAGGGACTTCTGATCAAAAATAAAAACAAACACCCTAAACTAAGAGATTTCGTATCAGCATTCCGGCCTCAAAGCAATGTGCTTTCAAAGTCGAAAACTACTACTCCCTTTGATAGATGTCGATTGAGCAATCTTAAGACCTAACTTACACTTGCCGTTAGTACTATTCGATTATTGATTTTAAGTGCTTTCTGTCTACTCCTTTTGACAAAACAAAAACTCTTCTTTTTTGGATCATTTTGATTAGAGCTTTGCTAGGGGGTGAGGGAAATGAGCGACGACACCCATCATTCTCGAGATGAGTGCATTGCCTTGGAGATGTGTGTTAGTGCTCATCTCAAGGATGATGGGTGGTTACACCCATCCCTCGCTCCCTTTCCCTCGACCCCTAGAATTTTCGTTTTGATTATATAATCACCCATAAATGACTACACTTTAAGTTTAAATCAAGTTCAAAGGGCTCACTTTTATTTTTAGTTTGAACAATCTGAACAATCTATAATGGTGACGTGCATGTCCAACACCATTATCATACAAGGATGAAAAGTTTTCCCTCCAAATTTCAAACTTAGCTTTAGACAAAGTGATTCAGTTTTCTGTCGACAGTGTTGATGATCTTGAACAATTATACAATCATTCCATGGTGACTTTATTTTGGAATTGTAGTGATACTTTTCCAAATTTTTTGACCCAGCATAGGTGCATGGCAGACTCCATGATTACTACTTGTCTTGGGACCATTTCTGATCCATGAACCAAATCTAAGTAAAGCAAAGTGTTTGAAGAAAGTTGCTCAGACTTTAGGATAGGGTTGCCAAATAAGGAGTTGTCACGAAGGTTTATAAAAAAATAATTTACTTCCTACTAGCAACAAGACATTTTATTAAACAACCACTATAAACAAGGTTTAGTAGTTTGGAAGGCATTTTATATTACACACTCTAAGGGGGACGCAATATACCTCACAATGTCATTTTTGATAATTGTGTCCTCGAGTACCAAATTTTACATTATGGATCTATTTGGTTGCAAAAAAAATGGATGTAGAAATTGAAACTGTTTTAGTGAATTTGATTTCAATACCTACTCCTTAGATTTGGATTCCCATGAGTAGTGAGAAACCAACCTTATGTATAATCGATTTTCTGTGAGTAAATAGACAACCAAACAACGACAATCTGTATAACAAGATAAATAGATTCGATTTTTCAAAAAAAATGACTAACCAAACAGACCTCACATGAAAAAAATTGGGTCATCCATCAATCTATTTGCCTATTATTGATAAAGTTAACAAAGAATTCTATAAATTAAACTTGATCTCGGATGTTAGAAAGACATTGTTACACTTTCAGAATGCACACAAAGAGATGGAAATAGCTAATGATAACCTGGTTTGATAGTTAACGTTGCGGTGGTTTAAACCTCACGTCTTGAGTTCTATATCCATACTATAGAACTCATACTATTAATTTGTTATGTTGTCACCTGTTGCATTCGAGCCTCGAATCGGTGCCTGCAAACATATTGCTCGATACATTCCTGATACACAATAAAATAATTTTGCCATAAGAAATAAAAAATGTCTGTGTTCGAAAAACTATTTATAAGCGTAAGATTACTATTTCTATAATTTTAAAAAATAAAATAAAATAAAAATAGCAGGGATATAGACTAAAGATTTGGGCTTAGGGCTTATTCTGTTAGATCTATCTAAAATTTGTATCCATAAAAAGCCCATTAAAGGGAAGATGAGGCAAGCTTACATGACTTGCCAAGTTTCCCATCTTAACCAGTTGAATTACTTCAGTTGGTATGGTGCCTGTTAAATAATTTCCTTGCAATCTCCTGTAAAAAAAAAAAAAAAAAGTTTTGGTTATATGTTAATCATCTGCAACAATCAATAATAGGATAAATGGTCGAAAATCCGATGAAACGAGTTGGCAGAAAATCAAAAGTTGTAGGATCATCACTTACAAAAACCTCAAGGATCTCAAGTTGCTAAAAAGATGATGGAATGGAATGATTAATACACTCGTATCAGCTTTTTATGGTTAATTGTTGTCAACTAATTAATCAAGAATACGTTATAAATGATTAAACCAGGTGCATGGATTAACCAAGGTTGGATCCCAGCTCTGAAGAACATTATTAGGATCTGTTAATCTTATTTTCAAGTTGATAATTGCATCTCCTATACATGGATCAATCACACACAGATCAAATTCATAACTCACTGAATTAGAATTGTTTAAAAACAAATGTATATACTTTGGTAATGAAGAATAAAAGAAATCTCCAATACCTTCAGAATTGCAGTGTATAGTTTTTTTTTCCGATCAAACACGAAGATGTTTATTAAGGAAATAAAAGGAAACAAAAAAATAAAGAGAAACATTCCTATATCAAGGAATGCCAAGACATCATGAAAGTGTTAAAACCCAAATCCCTAAACAAATTACAAGCCGAATCCATCCTCCACAATAATTCTCTAATCTCGATAAAGATGGAGATTAGATAATTGCAGTGTACAGTTGCCAAAGAGAATGCAAAGAAAACGAAAACCAGAATCCTGATGAGCTCCATTGTTGTGAAATAAAGCTCCAAAAATCTATAAAGCCATTAATATACATTATAGACCATTGAAGAAGACATTCATGGAGTCGCGGAAGTTATTAACTTCTGAACTATTTCATAGAAGTTATTTGGAATTTGGGATGGCAAGTCTACCAAACGATCCAAAGAAATCTGAGAAAGCTCAAGTTAACAAAATTACTCAAAACAAGGCCTAAACAAAATTAAAAAATTGAAGCCCAAAATGCAATAATCTAAATAAGTCCAAAATGAAATTGAACAAATGATGGTCGAAGACACTCCGATGTTTAAGTTAGATATTAATGTATAAGGAAGAGTGAAGACAGTATATAAATTGCATAGTATATGTGTAACTTTATTCTTCACTGTTCTCATCTTAAGTAGCGAGAGCTCTCTCCATAATTGTCCTTGTTGTTGAAGATGTGATGAAGGGATGAGATCTCACCCAAGATCTTACATGTGCATAACTAAGTATTTTCGGCACTTGGCTATGTTTAGGACTCAATGCTTGATTGGACTGAGAACTGATTTCATGTGAGTGGATCTCGGACCCGCGACAACTCTGAGATTCATGTTCAAACTTTATTATCATGGGTCAAGGCCCATGCCTCTTGGGCTGGCATGACTTGGGCTTGTGCACCTAATTTACGGGCTGAATAACAGCTTGTTGCATGAGTCCAATTGGGACCGTGCTGAAGCCTTTCTCGTGTTAGGAAGAGTCGTCATCGCCTTGTTGCGATCTCTCAAGAGAGAGTCACCTGTCTTCTCTAGACGTGTTCCGCCTGTCCTCACTGTTTGGATTCATTTGTGTGTTTACCTTAAAAGAATGAGAACAATAAAAAAAGATGGAGATTAGGGAGAATAATATCAAAAGGCACAAAACTTAGAATCGTGAAATTTTTTCTTACTTTGTGGGTATAGCCTTTGCTAAAAATGTGTAAATTAAAATTTTGATCCATTGTATTGATTCACTTTTAATTTTAACACCTCCAAAATGTGGGTTATAATAAAACTAGAGATAGGTGAGAGTAAGATAAAAAAAACAACAAAAATTAAAATTGGATCTCTTTGAGATTCAATATTTGATTGGACCAAGAGTTGCAAAATAGACATTGGGTATGTTATATTCCAGAGGTTTGTATTTGGACTTTATTGTCCTATGCCAAACTCCAGAATTTGCATCACATTGGGCTCGAATAATCTGTGGACTTAGGCACCTGACTTACGTGCTGAATAGTAATTAGCTTAGATCTATCTATGACCAGACTAGAGCCTTTCGATTATTACTTTTTGATTGGAGCTGATCCGTGCCACATTTTCGATTCTGATCAGATGGTTGTTTGATGTCTCATCATATACATAAATTCTACATTTTTCAAATACATAGGTTGTACGTACATCTCCATATACATAAACGAACCCTTCTAGAGAGCGAGGGAGAGGGCACGAGGGAGGGGTGTAACCACCTATCCCCCTCGAGATGCACGACATTGCTCATCTCAAGGGGGATGGGTGGTTACACCCTTCCCTCGCGCTCTCCCTCATTCCCTAGAATTTCTGTACAAACCGATTTAATGCATGGATTGGGTAGTATTTGTAGAGCCCTTATAGGGAGCCACAAGGGAAGGAGCGAGCCATCCCTCGAGATAAGCAAGAGCGTGTATCTCGAGGAGGATGGACCCATCACTCACTCCATTTTCCTGGCTCCCTAGAATTTTCGGGTATTTGTAACATGGTGATCTAGGACATGAGCCCTTCTTGAGAGCGAGGGTAAAGGGGCTTTGAACCTTGAAAATTATCGTCCATCTTGTAAGAAGTGTCAGTAAACACAACCGATGAAGTGAAGCCACTCTGCCTTGGAAAAGGGAGAACCATGTACCATCTAAACACAAATACAGCTAGGTTTGTGTTGGAGATCGAACTCCATAACTGGAAGAAATGAACCTAGCACAGTACCCATTACAGGAAAGTGAGAGGTGAAAGTGAAAGTGAAAGGACATCACCAGTTTTACAACTCTTGATATGGGAACCTAATGATATATAATAGATTTGATAACAAAATCCCATTTCAGAGATCAACATGGTTTAGCTTCAGATTTGTTTTGGTTTTGATGAATTGTTAAATCAAATTGACAAGTCCCTGAGTAATTTTTTAGCTTGTTTTGGGGTACACTTAGAATTGAAACTCTGTCACGCTTTTGGGCAATAATATGTCATAGAGCTTTGTCATTCAAAAAAACTAATCCATATTAAATCTAAATACTAAAGTGCCAAAGATACTCTTGCTATAAATGTTACAGTAAACCCTACAAAATCTACATCAAAACAACACCACCTATTTACTAAAAAAATTCCATTCCTTACCTTTCTATGTGCTATACTAGTCTCAAATGGCAGAAGATGGTTCCTTGAAGCTACATTTCCAGCATACTAATAACACTTCATCATCGACAAACTCTCAATCTGCAGTTGCTGTGTTAATGAAGTTGTTTCCATGTCCTTATTGTTCAAGAAAGTTCTTCACTTCTCAAGCTCTAGGAGGCCACCAGAATGCTCACAAGCGAGAGCGAGCCGCAGCGGTTCATCGTTCATATACATGGACACCAATTCAGCAACGTGAACGGACATCACAGTATAGTAATTCAGTCTCGCTAGCTTTTCATGTTAGTTCCAATACTAAGTCATCATCTTGTGAAGGTAGTGATCATGGTCATTCAAACCTTGATCTCACTCTACGTTTGTAGAAATGTTTTTGAGCTTTTCTTTAAGTTGGTCAGTCCGGTTCGTAGCTAGATTAGGTCATTTCAATGTGTTACATGAGTGAATGGATCTCTTGTTAAGCTTGGAGACATATATGATATATCAATATGACTTTAGTTTTTGAAGTTCTTTACGTAAATGCATATACATGATCAAGCTATTCTATTTTTTTTTTTAATAATCCTCTAACCCCTCTCATTCCAAATGGTTCAAACCCTGAACTCGTGATTTCATCTGCTTAACCCCTCTCATTTCAAATGCCGCTAACAAAGTTCAAACCCTGAACTCGTGATTTCATCTGCCACAAGTATACCACTTGAAGTCATGCTATTATATCCAAGCCCCATCAAGTTTTGATAACATGATGGTGGGGAATCCCTTCTATCTTGGTGCAAAAGAAGAAAATGAAAAAAAAAAAAATCCCGCTTATCGGATTCGAACCGGTGATTTCATCCGCCACAAGTATACCACTTGAAGTCATGCTATCATATCCAAGCCCCATCAAGTTTTGATAACATGATGGTGGGGAATCCCTTCTATCTTGGTGCAATTGAAGAAAATGAAAAAAAATAAATCCGGCTTACCGGATTCGAACCAGTGACCTAAGGATGACAGCATACAACTACAGTCCTCCGCTCTACCAACTGAGCTAAAGCCGGATGTTGGTAGAGCTACAAAACCTTTTAAATAACTAATATCTTTTAAAAGAGTAGCATATCAATGTGATTTGAAACATTTATCTACTTCTTGACTGCATCTAAATTCAGGCCACTGTGATCAGAAGTTTTTTTGTTGAGTCCTTCTAGCCGGTTTGGGTTTGGCGCCTGGTTTTCACGCCTAACTGGCATTTTTACACTTTTGCTCCTCTCTCTTCAAACATTCTTTAAATATAACCACAACAAATATGGGGCAAAAGGGTAATTACACTCAGCCAGACATGAAAACCAGGCGCCAAACCCAGACCGGCTAGAATTTCTGTTTTTTGTTTCCTTCGGAGAAATTGCCACAATGGATGGGCTATGATACTTTAAACATTATACTAAGCTACAAATGATAGAATGTAGGGCTATCAATGGATCGGTTTTTATTCAAGATCGGATTCTTATTGGTTAGAGAAATTGAAAATAGTTTCATTACTTGTATGATTAGGATTTTTTATTTGTTATGAATTTTTGCACGAGTAATGAAACCATTTTCAATTTCTCTATCCATATAAAAAAATCTCAATATAAAGGTCACAGGAAAAACCACTTAAGTTGCTCCTTTCCTTTTATAAGTTTTCCAATGCAACGGGGTCTAAATTCTCATAAATTCGAGATCGACTTTAGTTAAAATCTGAGTTTTTGGAATTTGATTAACAAAAACTTTTGTTCGGAAAGATTCTACTTCTCTTATTTATAATTTGCATACCTGTGTTATGCGAATGGAACCCAAATGAGAAATTTTGATTGCTATTTGCCAGTTTTT
Source organism: Berberis thunbergii (assembly GCA_003290165.1). NCBI lineage: Eukaryota > Viridiplantae > Streptophyta > Magnoliopsida > Ranunculales > Berberidaceae > Berberis > Berberis thunbergii. The sequence continues at coordinate 225,582 of QNQO01000875.1, read as the reverse complement.
TCTGTTCTAAACTCATCAATGGCAGATCAGAGAATCCAAACAGAAACAGAGAGATTACAATTTAGTTTTCAAGCTGGTTTTTGTGGTTTTTTTTTTTTTTTTGAAATCAACAAAAGAAATATTAATTGAATTCAATTTAAAAATCAAATAAAAACTGCATATAGTTTTGAGGGTCAGGTTAATTAGTTTATGTTTGGATTGCGGTGTTGTTCTCAGGTCTTAAGAATGTTTATGTTCGATATACCTATGGGTTTTCTCTTTGAGCATGTCTTTTCTTTGAAAATCTATGTTCGAGATTCATTTGAAAAACTTTGTTAATGAGATTTTTGTGGAAGATATGTTAAGGGACAATTTTTGTTAGATAATTCAACAATTCTAGCTTATCGGGTTTGGTAGTCACTATTAGGTGAAGTTTTAATTTTTGTACACTTTTGCTCTTTTTATTAATGGTATTTGTAGTTGTGTTTTAATTTTAAAGATAAGAGGTAAAAAAATGTAAAAATACCAAAACTAGCTAGCTAGACTTACTCTAGATAATGAAAAATTATAGAGAACGAGACCCCTAGCGCCAGGAGAGCTCTCTTGAACGTGATTATGAGAAAGAATGATAAAAAAAAAAAAAAAAATTTAAAAACAGATGAAGAATGGAAGAAGAAGATCATATTAAGAAGAACTGATGAAAAAAAAAGTGTTAGAGAGCACGGCACGCTAGGGGTGGGCACGGGACGGGATGAGACGAGATATACTCATCCCTATCTCATCCCGACCTCGTCCCATTCCAAACGGGACGGGATCAGCGTGCTAATCTTCTTCACTTGCAATTGGCTATGAGTTCTAATTTGGTATTTGGAAGTTTTAAATGTATGCCCCATTAGGTGTCTTATATATTGAAGGTAGTGGTTTTAGGACTTATGATCTTCCATTGGTTAGAATGAGTAATTGGCTATGAGTTCTAATTTGGTATTTGGAAGTTTTAAACCACCTGTAGATTCTTGATAAAACTGTCAATCTCTTATTTTTTTGTAATTTGTCCATGCCCAAAAGTGATCAATGTATTTTTGTGGGATATCGAGCATTCTGTCTGAATATGGTGATTTGTTTGGCCAAGAGGGTTATAGATTTTGGCATTTTGCACAACATTCCTGTTTGGAAGATTAATATATTTTTTCACCATTGGATTCAGGCTTGGTCTGATGAGCATTGGCTACGTATATTATGTGCGTATTACATATATTGAAGTCTATCAATGAGTGTTCTTCGATCTGTTAGCATTCTATCAAGTACAAAAACCAAATAAATTTTTGCTCTTATTATTTCTATGCCTTTTTGGTTTATGGTTTCCCCAGCGATAGGAAATTGATATACTTAGCATATCGGTCAGTAAAAAAAATTGATATTTTGATATACCCTCTGTATGTAAAACTTAGGTTGTATCCAGATACATTCATCTGCTCTATATAATCTAACTTCGTTTAAATTGACTATAGATAGTTGAATTATTTTGAACGTAAAATCTATCTACCGAAGTTGCAGCCTTGGATTTCAGTACTCTTTATTTCTCTTGTTGAGATCAAAACATGTTGTCTATTAACAATTATATTTAACTATTACATGTCATTTCTACGGAGAGATCAAAACATGTTGTCTATTTAACTCTTTAATGAGGAAGAGAAGGTTAATAATCTAACTTAATATTAATAAATTAGTTCGGAACGGGACGGGATTGGCGGGATTGAAAATCTTCATCCCATCCCATTCTAGATCGGGACGGGACGGGATCGGGATGAAATTATTCAATCCCATTAAGACCCGAAAAATCGGGACGGAAACGGGATCGCGGGATGGGATGCCCACCCCTACGGCACGCCATGGGCTTAGCTCTTTAGATTGACTCCTAGATAATTATGTTCGTGCTTTATTTGAGTCAAATTAGTTGAGGTGTGTTTTGGAGGAGGAAAGAAAATGTGCAAAAAAGGATTCTCGGGTTTTTGAAATAGTATTTTAGAATTATTATTATTATTTTAATCAATTTTTTTTCTAGTAATCACCTCCCTGTTTTTTAAATGATAACTTTGTACGAAGAACTTAAAGGATATTATTTTATTTGGAGAAAATCTCGGGTAATCTTCAACATTTTCAATAAACTAATCAATCACGTGAACTGAATTCAAGTATCAAGAATTTTTTAGTTTGTGATCGACTAATATAAATTATGTGGTTACAATTCAAGAATTGTTTTTAGAAATGTTGCGGGGTGTGTGTGTGTAAATATATACTTGAAGGGAAAAGCATATAAAATATTTAAGTGCATGTATGATTATTCTGCGTGTTTATCTCAAATGACTATTTTGACCCTATATCTAAGGCCCAATAGTATCAAGATGATTTGTCCCGCGAAAAATATTTTTTAGTATTTTTTTATTTTAAAGATTTTGTGTAATGGACCATAGCATTGCACCCACCTCAACCTCAAATTAGTCCAACATTTTTAGTTTGAGGTTAACCTCTCAATTGACGGGGGAATTCTTAAGTGCACTGGCCTCAGTGCTTGGTTTGGTGCCTGGTGCTACTAAGCATCGTTGATGTGCCTCGAAATAAATATTAATTCATATCTCGAGAAACATCAACGGTGCCTAATATCACCAACACCAAACCAGACACCCTAGTATCACTAATAATAATAATAATAATAATAATAATAAATAAAATGCATGATATACAGGCACCTTTAACAACTAATTCCTGTAACAAATATAAATAAATAAATTTTTGATTTTAGTATTAAGGTGTTTGAGGATCGGAAAATAAATAATTAGACCAAAAAGGCAAAAGAATATAAATCATCAAAAAAATTAAAAATTCAAAAAAAATCCTAAATTCAGAGTTTTTTTTTTTTACTTTCCCCTTCCATTCCTACTTTTGATAAAATCTCTCATAAAAAATTTCTTTGAACAATCATATCTTATAGAAAACTAGGGGTCGACATGCACAATATTTAGTGTTTTTGTTTTTAATTAAATAAAAGAAATTTAAAATATTAGGGAATTTGACAAGAGATATTTACGAAAATAATTAACGTTTGTGAGGGACTAATTTTAATTGTAAAATATGAAATGTAGAGGGCAAAATAAATTTTTTAAAAAAGTTAGATGTAAAAGCATATTTATAATTTATAACTAATTAAAATTTTAAATAAATTATATTAAGAGCTTATATATAATTAATCAATGTTTTGAGAGTTGTTGAATTTGATTATCAAAAAACATAAAATGTTTATAGGTAAAATGGGAAAACCAAAAATTAAATATAAGTGTATTTTTACTTTATAGCTAAATGGGGAATTTAAATAAGTTACATTCGATACTTAGATATAATTAATTAATGTTTAAGAGATGTTAATTTTGATTGTAAATAGTCATATTACAAAACTATAATGGGGAGAGAGATCAAAAATCAAATGTAGGAATTTCAGATGTCAGGCCATTGATGGCTTGGTAAATTAGCCTGGACATTAGACTCCTGTAAGGGTCCCTTTCTCTCTTCTCCTTTAAATAAGCAATGTTTCCTTCAACCACAGACTTAATTTGTAAATATACTTCATGAGCTTTCTCCCTGTCTCTTAGCTCCGTTCGTCGACCTTTAAACATAACAAAATAATTAGCCTGCTAGAAGTTCTATCATATGTATCATAGTTAAAGTGGAGATGCTTCCCTGGATTGAAAGACAAGCAAACAATACAAACTGAGTTCACAAGAAAGTAGTAGATCAGCTATATATGCTTTGTCAAAAATCTGGATGACAAAAACAAAAACAAAAACAAAAACAAAAACAAAAACAAAAACAAAAACAAAAACAAAAAAAACCGATATTGAACACGAAGCCCCAGTTTTATACAAACTGATCAACAACTGTAAGGAGAGCTCTGTAATTGTTTCATGGAGGATACGACATATTAAGGGACTTGAAAATGGAGACATCTGGGCCGATGATGATGGAAGTAATTGCATTCCTGTGAAATTCTTGTAAAGTATAATATGCCTTAAGATTATTATCTTATTTCGGTGCGTGCAAGGGTCTCCCAGAAGATGATAGTGACCAATGCTTTAATCATGATATATGCGCGCAAATGTGGGTTGAGTTGTATGATTCATTTCAAGAAAGAGATTTGTATAGCTTAATAGAACAAGTTAGTGTAGTTGTACCTGCCGTCTCAATTGGTTTTCCGAACAAGAAATAAAAACGGCCAGGGAGCTTCGGTATGATGCCTGGAACATGAAGGTCTTCTTGGGCAACCTCTCCATTAATTTCATCCCTATTGAAAGGAGAAAATAAATGAACCTCAGTATGTGACGATCACTTAAACTAGAAGATGAAACCATGTAGAAGTATGAAAGAATGCAAGTGATAATCCATAATTACTAATCTAATCCTGATATTTATGTTGGGTGGCCTGATATGCAAATATGGATGTTAAAATTTTTTATGCTTTTAGGTTGTCACCTTCATTAGTTATTAACATAGTATGTTAGGTCCGCATCCCTTACATTTTGATGTCAATCGATCATGAAAGCGAGAACCGACTGAAGCACCAAATGATAAACGAACTCCACACAGGAGAACAGAAAGTACAAAATTTAACTTTATTTTATTCAATAATCAACAACTAAACTCGTTTTTACAAAAAGAACTTATATTAATAGGCTTCTAAGACTCCAAAACATAAAGAAATACTTACAAAAACTTCCTAACTTATACCTACTACCAAATATCACTCAAAACAATCCAACACTTAAAATAAGATTTAGAAATGCTTACTACCTAAAAATGAAATTACATAAAATATTTTTTTAACCCTATTGACTCCAAAGTTTTAGAACTGAATAGATTCCTGCTCACATTTTACCTGAGATTCTATCTGATTGATTAACCACCCACTACCGGATTTTTTTATAAGCGTGGAATTTACATCGTGACCATACTTCAGTATCACTAGCAACCAAATGCATCACATTTTATCTGAGATTCTATCTGATTGACTAACCACCCACTACCGGATTTTTCGTAAGCGTGGAGTTTACATTGTGATCATACTTCAGTATCACTAGCAACCATATGATGTACATGTTAACATGTATTGTGATTTTTGTGAGTTTAGCACCATAATATAAACTATCTCATCAGCATCCTGATCCATCTGCAATATATTGACCGTAATTACTTTACCGCCAATATCAAACAGGTCGATAACATGCGTATCTATACCAGTTCCAAGTGTTCATGTGAAGCTAATTTTATTTCTAGGTAGACTTTCTGTTTTTGTGAAAGAATGTGTTGATCTCAGTTCTTTCATAATAATATTACATTATCACTGACAAATACAGATGTTCTCACAAGGTTTGTTTAAAAAATTCAAAGTAATTCTATGTTTCTATGATCATATCCCAACTTCAATAAGACTGTAAGATGGAAAAATCACTATGAGCACACTTGGATAAGGCGTTCAGTTTTATACTAGTTTACCCTTATTATCAAAAGAGCAGTTTATTTATTCTTAGCTTAATAGTCAAGGCAAATCTCACTAATACCATAATTAACCCCACATCACTATTTGATCAAATCCATTGGATCCTTAATTTAAAACATCAATATGCTTACAACTAAATATGTATTTCATTTATTCTGTAACACATACTTAGAGAACCCACATGTTATTGTCTGTTGCGAATGGTGGTTTTAAAATAATCTAAATACAGAGTCACACAATGTGAAATCAGTATACCCTAATTATAAATCAGGCATATAATTTGATAAGGAATATCAAATGTCAGATAGATGGAAAGTTTACAAACAATATTTGAATAAGGGAAAAATAAGATTTTTATGATATGCATTCTCTGTGTGTCTTGCAAATGTTGTTCAGCTATTTATGGTATTGTACTCTGTACTATATTGCTCTGAAGCTTCTAAACATGATTTCACAAGAGGTTAAGATACCCAAGATGTATCACCACATATAGAACTTCAGATGATTCATCTTTGAAGCTTTAGACAAACACCATGGTTGCAATAACTCCATGTAAATATATGCCTTGCATCTTTAACTTTTACTAAAGATGTTGCAATCTTAATTTTCTAAAGACATTTTTATTTATCTCTAACTTTTATTTGTGCTCTTTGTTAAAACTGTATTATGAATGACCAAGTCAGCGATGAGGTAACTAATGTCATTCCACTTTGGCAACGTTCTTTTTCCAAATGTACCGCACACCAAACAGTGTCCTTGACAATCTGTGACACTTTCTCAATTTTTCTTTTTAAATCTTTTAGGGGAACTTCTATTAATTTGCATTGTAAGATCCATCTGCTGTCAATGGCACCTTGTATCTTGATCCCACTTTTTGCATTAGTAACGTGGTAAATGTGTTCATTCATCACCGAATTGTGAACGAATGGAGATGCTATGTCAGTGGATATATAAGAAAATGATATGTCATGGACACAACAGGTACCATAAATACAAGCATCGACAAGAAAGTGAATATATATACATACAAGAAAATAACAAAGGATACTTCTTACATCAAAAAGATCATCTTCTCCCATGACACCAAAGGGTACAATTTTGGCCCCAAACCGAGCAGCCATTCTGACAAACTCCGACTGTAATGGCCAAAATAATTTATATTCTTCTCCCTAGAAAGTCCAAACAGTTGAGTGAGATAGTTAATAATATCATGATGGTTGTCATATATGGCTGCATGAATTATATAACTTCTATTGACAATCTGTTTCATAGAAATCCAATGTTAACTTCAAATATACGTACAGATAGGAAGAAGGAAACACTAAATTTCATATTCCCAATATGATGCCCATTCCCAAGATGGATACGACTCTACTAGTATGTGAAACAGGGATATGAATCTTCACTTTCAAAGTTTAGTGCATAAGACAGACATAATATCCAATTGAATACGTCAACAAAAGGATCCAGATTAAAAATTTCAGCTAGATAACACATTTTTCATGATTTTGTAAAGTTAGATAATGAAACTCTGCTAATTTTTGTTATAATATACCTATTTTCTCTTGAAAAACAACTAAAATAGTTGTGACGAAGAGCAGAAATAATAGAGTACAGTAACAAATGAGAAATAAGAATGCCGACATCTATAAAGTCTCGGGCATTAGGCTCTAATATACTGATATGAATACTTTCAGCATATCAAAGTATCTAAGCATCATAGATCAAGTTGCAAAGAAACATAATAAATTGTTACCTTTCGATGAAGAGCCTCGCGCACTCCTCCTGGATATAATAGAACATGTGACTTTGTGGAGAGAAGTCTATAGAAGTTGGTAGCAGAGACAGGAACTCCACCCAACAGTCTGTACCGGTCAAATGATGATGTTTCTAATAAACTTCTCTCCCATATCTTGCCAAACATCATTGGATGTGCTACCCCTCGCAACAAAATATTCTTCTCGTTCACAAATCTGTTAAAAAGTGGTCCCAACTCCAGTCCCAATAACATGTGATACCCAACGTATAGTACTGGTCCCTCTTGCGGTATCCCTGCAAGGCTCCTCACAATTTTACCATTTTCCAACGTCGAAAGCATGACAGGGCTAGTAGTCATCTCAACCCACCTAGTAGGAAAAAAGATTATATACTGATCAAAAAAAGTTTAAATAACCTATCTAGTAGGACATTAACAGCAAAGCTCAAATACGGTAAGGAGAAACCTTTTTCCAATTATTCACCATGTGAGACAATAATTTCATCCCCATGAGATGGATACATGTGATCACTTTCTCAGCAAATGCTTAAGTGGATTTTAAGGATTGTGTATTCATGCAGCAAAATAATAAGGAAAATATTTTTCTAAGAATTACCGTGTGATGGACCATTTGGGACATCACTTAAGGAAAAGTGGAATAAACACTACTCATAGAAGGAACTGCATGCTCAGTAGTCAATAATACCTTAGCTGTTATATGTTAATGGTGGTGTGTTGGTTTGTGAAAACAAAGGAGATTTGACAAAATAGAAATTTGAAAGGTCAAGCTTAAATAAGCAGGAGTTGAGGATGAGATCCCAGTAAAGATAGAATCTAAGAGAAACCTCAAGAGACCATTCCTTAGTTTAATTGAATAATCCAAATGATGGGAAGGCCACAAGGATGTTACATGTTGAATAAGAGTTAGGCAGATACAGATGAATGCTTTAGAAATGTTAACTGATGAAGATTATCACATCACAAACTTATAGTCATGTTGCCTCCTACCTAGACTATCTCGATACTGCAATAGACAGTGTTCTAAAAATCGGTCTAGGCGGCGCCTAGGCGCTAGAAGGTGGAAAACCGCCCAGATTAATGCCTGGGCGGCTCTGGGCAGTCTAGGCGGTTTGGGCGGGGTCTAGGCGGTCTGGGAGATTTTTTTTTTTTTTTTTTTTTTAATAAGGTTGATTGTGTTCTTATTTTATTTTTCTTTCCTATTTTTTAGAAATAAACTATTTAATTGTTTTTTTAGAAAATCTCGAGAATGTGCTTTGATGATGATAATGATGATATGTCTAAATGTAGCGAAGGATGATTACTTAATGGAATTCTCAAAGGATCTGCCGGTACCAATTTTACTAATGTAGATTTTATCAAACATAACTGAGGTTATTCATGCAATTTGAAGAAAAATAAAAGAGTACACAAATTCAAATTTATATAAAGTACACATCATGACCAACTTCAGTCATTTGAGTTTTAATAAATTTTGCATATATATATATTGACATTAAATTGGATGTAATTGATAAGGTATTATGCATAACTTTTGTAAATTATTAAAGTTATAATACAAAACCTAAGACCGCCTAGGCCCCTGGGCGCTAGGCACCTGCTCGCCGCCCGCCCAGCGCCTAGCGATTTTTAGAACACTGGCAATAGATGATGATGACTACGACGACTATCAATTTCACAAACAGTGCGACGTACATATTGGACTGCCATGTTCCAAGGTAGTCAAGGCATAGAGGCAAGTCTTCCCTTCCTACCACTCCTGGGTAAACTCTAACCATATATTAATAAATAAATAATAAAATTTATAAATTAAAAATAAAAAATAATAATAATTAAAAAAAATCCCAAAAGATCTATTAGATCTAAAGAATGAAAATAGACCAATTATGACATTTTGTTAGCAAGCTAACTAACAAAATCAAGTTATACATAATGAGTTGAGCATGTCAATAATCGCATAGCAAGGGTATAACTTACAACTTATAAGGCTTTAAATCAAGGGAAATGCATTAATGTATGTGCGCGCACATGTAGGGTTGGGGGCTATAAAGTAGAAGAAGGAAGAGAAGGGGAAGATTAAAAGGAGGAAAAAGAAAAGGAAGAACAACTAAAGCTCAAGAAAGAAAAAAAGAAAAAAAGAAGAAGAAGAAAAAGTACGGATTAAGGCGAGCACCTCAGTCTTCTAACGAGTGACGCCTTCGCTTAAAGTGAACAAAAAGTGCCTTGGTTGCCTTATTAAGGTCGCCTTGCCTCGGGCTAAAAAAAGAGAGAGCCTTGACAACACTCCTATGCTCCAAGTGTTAGCAGCGGGATACTATAGTTGTACTAGGCATAAACTAGACTACAACTACATTATAAGTCGACGTATAGAAGGTATTGGCTCACTGTTCGATAAGCTCCAACCCAATGATCTCCTAGCATAAAACTAAGAAATGACAATAAAAAGGAAAACGCTAAACTGGTACGGAGTATCCATTACAATGGCTTCTTTTTTTATTATTTTACCAATTAAAATTCTCCAAATGTGATGCATATGTAGTATAACAGTTTCACTGATCCATAACCTAGAAAACTCTTGAGAAACTGTGGAAGAAGGAGACTTATGGGGCGCCGCATATTTAAAGTTCCTTTTGTGTTAGCATTTTAAAAAAAACTAAAATATTCATCATAATATTTTAGTAAAACAGTTCTAAGTTTTACCTGTATGATTCTATTACTTGATCAAATTCAGACTGGGTTGGTAGCACAAAATCTGCCACATAATCAAGGCTCCTTGCACGGCGATAAAAGCCAGCACCCTTAATGGCAGTTAACAAATCAAAACCATCTTCCTGGTTCATGTCAACAAAGTTATCAGATGTTAAGAACCATACTAGAAAAATGAAAAACAAAATGTAAAAATAAATAAGTAATAAAGATTTCCTACTTACTGCAAGAATAAATTTTATAATTTCCAGAAAATAGTGAACAATTTATTTTAAGGGAAAGCCACCAAAGCTTTGACCAATACCAAATCCCCGTCTATTTCCAAAGAAAATTCAAACTTTTGAAGTTAGAAAAAAAAAAATTTAACATTAAGAAGATATTCAAGTAGTTATTTACCAAGTTCAATATGATTCTAAATATAAAGATTTGACACAAAAAAAAGAAGAAAATAAGAAGAGGAAATCCATATACCCTACTTGATGCATCTAAAAATAGTTAAGTGTCAAAAAACGATCAACCAAATATGGCAACTTTATGTTTTCTCTTACAATGTGTTTTTTCTTCAAAGTATGTAGAAACCAAAACACAGAAGCATAATACAGCTGAAACTGCAAGAAACAAAAAGTATGAATACCAGGAAAAGGGAGTGACCGCTATCTTTGAAGTTACGGATTTGACATGTTGGCAGAACATGAAAAAGTCTATCAGCTTCTTCTTGACTTGGTAGTACCTGATCCCTTCCACTAAAAGATGAATAGTAATATCAAGCCATCATTCTGAAACATAGCAAACTACATGTAGAGAAAAAATCAATAAACAAATGATGAGCATCATTAAAATGGAACTCCGAAAGAGGTATTTCCTGTTTTTGTAATGTGATAAAGGCCGCAACTTTTTAATGCCACAGCTTAAAAAAGAAAACAATGGCCCTCACAAAGTAAACGCCATACAGAATGGTTAAAAAAAAATTACCCTCTCTGAAGGAATCATTGTCACTTTGAATAAGCGAAAGATTTTGACCTTAAAAAGTGTTCCTTGAAGCACCAACAACCTATTCGACAGTATTGGCTCAAGAATCCGTGAGGCATAAGCCTTGATGTTTTTGGAAACATGCAGTATAAGCTTCACATACAAATCATAGTGAGTACGTTGTTTCAGGCAAGACCAGTTTAAACACAATAGCACACTGATTTTTTATATCAAATCAAGCAAAGTCTCAGATCTCCAACTTGATTGAAAATATATCTTCAAACTAGTTTTGACTTCTTGCCATGATGTTGCAAGTGTTGCATGTTATGTCGGTGTTCCAAGCAAACAATTGTTCAATATTTTGTATTTGTGTGCATCTATCTGTTTGTGTATGCACATTTTTTAATAAATTATAAATCAGAGATAAGAACGATACCTGGCTAGGATAAGAGTTTCAGCTCTAACAGCGTGAATACGAGAATTGACAAAGGATGAAGCTGTTTTGAGCATTTGCAGCTTCCATCGAAAAGACTCTCGGGGTAAAATATCAACCAGCACCTGCAAGAATATTAAGGATTGTTTTGGATTACATAAACATTTTACGTGAATAGCAGAACAGTTCTCATTAGAAAAGAAACAATTTTAGAGACTGGGGCAAACTATATTCTAAGCATGTGTTTCCATGATTAATGATAGATTAGGGTTCACATAATTCATGACTTGGCTCATGATTAATTTTCTTGAAGAAATGAAGCTCTTCATCAATTTCAGTAGGATATACCCTTTGTTTACCTACATGTTATACAAATGTCAATAAAAGCCATCTCTCCATTCAACTTTCCACACAAGTCAGCCATATTATGTGCATCAATCAGGCACCAAGCATAACTCACTAACATAACTAAAAATGAGGTCCAGTAAATTCAAATTTTGAAACTCATGCAGCTTTTAGTAAATAGAGGTGTCGTCATTTGTGTTCATTCCCCCAAGACTCATGAGTTACTGTACGAGTCACAAAGTGCCAATTAGGAGGATTCCCTCCCTTTCTTCTAAGCAAAAAGCATGTAGTGTCTACCTGTCTACCTTACATATTTAAGTACAAGGGTGGATTCTCACCGAAAGGGAGGGTAACAGAGTAGTGAGATTCTCTGATAGTTCACCAACTGTTTGCTGGAGAGGAACTCCTTTCTCCACAGTAGCCATCAACATTTTCAAGGGATCACCTAGATTCAACAGCACAGTGGTAAATTCAAACGACAAAACCAAATAGATGTAGAGTCCTCCTACTCTAACACTCAAAATCTACATTCATATTTACATTGATGACATGACATGCTCTCATTGGTTCACACTTTTTGACTTTTCAAAAAGTTGTATAATGAAAAGATCCTTTACTCAATGAAAACATGTCACATCAGTGAATTCAACAAAAAGTGCATATTCCACACTGAATCTTTTGTACAGGCATGTCAATGAACAAATCTTTGCACTGCCTATAACCACACCTCAGAAAGCTTTAAGCATAAAAATATTACACCATCTTTGCGAAATCATTTTTAATATTGTGGATTTCCGCGCATATTTTTCTAATTAAGCTTCCTTGTCAAGACTCATGCTGCTTATAGTCATAGACCCTAGTAATAAATTGAAATTTTTTATAAGGAATTCTGATGTAGGAGAAACCTTTGAATCCAGAAGATTGGAAGAACATGAAATAAGGGAGAAGAAGATAAGAAGGTTGACTCCACAAGCAAAGGGAGAGAGAGAACAAAAAATAAACAAGGAGATAAAAGTCACGTAAATGTTAATTAAAACTATCCTAAAGCAACTATATTAAAAAAATACTATAATCATCAACTTCAATGAAGACTCGTTACTAAAAATAACTAAGTTATCAAGGGAGAGGAGCCAAGGTCTACAACTAGAGCCTTGGCAAGGTGAGGCAAGGCACTGCAGTGGCGGAGCCTTTTTTTAAAGAGTAGAGATTTTAGTGTGGTAGCCCTCGCCTTGACAAATTTATGACCCTGTGGTACTTTAAGGCTTAGGCGAGGCACCTTGAAGAACAGAAAGAACCTTTTTTAGCCTTGGTGGAGCTGCGGTAGAGTCCCAAAGCAACATAGAAAAACACTAAAAGCGTAGTTTATTACTTTCAATCGTTTCAATTGAATCAAATAAATCTCAGGGTTTGTTCTGTCTAGAACTATCAATTAGGTTGGCTCAATGCCTCGGTGTCGGGTTCCCCATCAAACACTATTCTAATACTCACATGTCTACCACAGGATTATTGATTTGTATTGGTATAAGTCACACCATCCAATAACCTACTTCTAAGTTTCTCACCATGCTGTCAGCTTCTTTTAAAAAACACACATTACTGAAAAGACTAACATTATGTTGGAAATGTAAACTACAAATACAATATGGTAGGGTAAACACTAGGGTATACAACGATTCAGACTTTACTTGAAGTGGTGAAATCCAACTCAAATCTGAAATAGCACATAAATTGTCAGTTTAGATATGATTTGAAAATGAGTCCAGCTATGCTACGGAATATAAGATCAGAAATGAAAAGGGATCTGAATACAGATCTACCCCGTACTTTAATACGATCCAATTGCTCCAAACATTTTACTATTTGGTTGGTATCATTTGAGATAGTCACCAATACTCAGTCAACGTAATTAACTCTTTAGCAGTAATGGGAATATACTTTCAAAATTCATTGTGCGTACGAGTTCTATTAAGATTTGAAACAAACTGACCGGATGTCGGATATGGTTTTGACATATATATGTCCATGTCAAATGGAGATCCATATCAGCCTCTGGAAACTCCATTAATTAGGATATGGTCTCCCTAGATCCTGGATTGTAAGCAGATATTTTGCCCTAGTAGGTGTTGAATTCATAAATAATGCATAGCCTTTCAAAACAGTACAAAATAAGAATATTGCCTAGCTTTCTGATGTTCCTGCCAAATGATCCCCAACTAAAACCTAAGCAAAAAGTGAAGGAACAAACGACCCCAATACAAAATTTAGTAAAAAGTGAACATCAAATGAAAACATCAATGGAATATGAAACACAATAAACTATGATATAGATGAAGAAAAAAAGAAACCAAACCTATAACCAAACTTAAGATATAGGGGAAACCAACATGGAGTTGCTCAGGGATGGCCTCTAAAACAGGAACGAGTGATTGCAGCTGCGATTTTCCAAATGATGTAGCTGCCAGAGAACAAATGATGTCAGGTGTGAAAAATCTCAAAAGTTGAATTTTGACTGGCAAAAATTTAGCCAATGGGAGATCAATGCTCTTTGGGAACAATTGTTAAACTTCTCATAAAAAATATTTAGGGAAGTCAAGAAATATCTCACAGAACACATGGATCCACCATGTTCATGTCATATTGCGCCAAGGGGCAAGACTATAAGAGGATCAATTTCATGATTGTAGAGCTTTTATTATGGTTGATCTACTATTAATACGGTCATAAGAACTATAACTACCTGGGTTGGCCAATACTAGCATAAGATCAATATCAGGATTGCGAGCTGCAACGGCTAATGCAAGGCAACCTCCAAAAGATTCACCAACAAGATAAATTGGTCTTCCTGGTGAACATAAGTTCTCTGACTTCACTGTCTTTTCTACTAGCAACACCAAGTCTGAATGCCCATTAAAAACTAAATTAATAAACAACACATGACCCAGAAAAAATAAAGAGAGGGAGATTATTCCATATACAAGTGAGATAGACTCGTCTATCGATGAAATGTCAAAATCAATATGATGGTCTTAATGTGTTTTTCATCTACATCATCTTCTTAATGTTTTTAGCAATAACCATCAATCTCTTGGTTATTCACAAGTTAAAGTGAGGATGACAAATGCATCCCTTGTTTACTACTATCTAGTTGAGCTAGGAAAAGATGGAGTGGAAGTGACCTTCAAATGGTGTTCGATCCATAACTGGTATATGCAGGCACCAAATATCAAACACCCTACACACGAGAACCATAGATTAGGCATTCATGACATAGTAAAATTATTCGGATACAAGAGAAAAATAAGATAGGTGCTCCAAACCAATATTGATATTAATTTTCCATGCAAGCTATAATCGAATCAACATACCACTGTGCATCATACATTGAAAACAAATAAAAAGTTGCACTATTGCATAAATATGCTACTGAACTTAATCCATATTTTGAAATGCACTTCATTTTCTTTCAACAAATCTGCACTATCCCCCACCACACACACACAATTTTCTATTGCCCTTCCTCTTTTTCATTATTTATGAGTACTCACTTGTACAAAATCTTAAAGTTTTAATCAATTTGAGTTTTTTCCAATTTAACACATTGTTGCAAAATCCAATATTCTTATAGTACTATTGTAAGAGGAACTCTTGTCGTCAAAAAAGATCGAACTCAATTTTTTTTTAGAATACTTACTTGCCCAGTCTTTCATGATGCATTATGAGGCCGAATCCCGTGCCATCCATCCCTGCAAATTTACACATTGTCAAAAACAAAACTAAAATAATTATACATATAAAAATTCAATTTACTGAAAATTCAAAATCAAAATCAAAATTGGTACATTAAAGACAAAAATAGCATTTTAACTGCCCTTTCATTGTAAATTAAGAATGCTCCACACACGTGACTAGGGGGTGTATTCAGTTACGTGTTTTAATGGATTGTGAAGGATTTTAAATCTGATGAATTTTATAAATGAAAACTAAATCAATTTTTGCTCCGCTTCGGCTGAAATTTTGAGTAAAATCAAATACCAATATCAGAAACAAATGTGTCAATGTTTTAGCTTGTTTCTACGTGTGTGTCTCAAGTTATGCAATCAAATGTTAAAAAGTGGGTTACTCTGCATAATCACAAAGCTAGCACGACAAAGGTCCTTAAACACCCACTAAGAGGATTTTTTTTTCCTTATGAATTGAGTCATAAATCTTAATAAGAAGTGGACCACCTTGTTTAGAGTGTTTGTTTTTAATTCTAATGAGAACTTCAACTTCTGATTAGAGTAAGCAAGGGAGATGCTGATCACTTGGCTCTGAGTGCTGACTCAAAAATTATTTCAATAGTAACCTTAAAATAATTTTATAATGATAATTGTTGCCCCCATCTTCTTAAAAACAAGTATGATTAAATTTTGACAGCTACTTACCTTCTCAACGGTAAGAAACTTATATCGTTTCTCTCCTTCATCTTTGTATTTTCCAAACTTTTCTTCATCTCTCCAACTCTCCCTCTTATGTATATTTTTAAGTTTTCATTATGTAGTAGGTAGTTTTCAAAGCATGTAATTTTGAAAACTTTGACAAATTGATCACCAGCCCCTATAAACAAACACCTTTTAATTTTTTTAGAGCCCGCGTTTAGAAGCAAAACAAACAGTTCTATCGTTCAAGTTGGAAGTTAACTTTAAGCACTTAAAAAAACAAACCCCACCTAAGCCACTACCACTATATGTCCCTAAAGTTCAAAACTTATAAATCAATTTGAAGAAAAGTAAGGAAAAAGGTGAAGAAAAGTGAAGAAGATTCAACAATCAACAAAAAGTAATCTAAAAGAAGTGAGAACACGTGATCATCGAATCTAGTAATGGAATTCAAAAAGATTAACTAAGCCAATCATCTCATCTAACTTAATCAACAAAGTTTTCTTGAAAGTTTTTCAAGAAATGATGAAAGAATGATTACCAGGAAGATAGAGGAGGAGAGGAGCGGCGTCCCATCTCGCTCCGCTCTCGAGAGGCGAGAACCATCGAGGCGGACCACCGTCGGATCTGATCAGTTCCTTTGATCGATGCAAGTAGTCCTTCACGCTCACCCGTTCCATCTCTGAATCATCCAGAGCTTTCGGAACTGCCTCCTTGGTAACAGTAGCAGTAGCAGCAGAGTTATTGCTCTGGAATTGATAGGGTTTGACCGATTCATATGAGTTGACAGTGAATGAGGATCGAACCACGGAGACCGATTTGTCTTTGCATTTGGTGGTGGTGGTGGTGATGGAGAGTGATGAGTGGTGGTGACGGTAGAGGAATGAATGATTTGGTGTAAAGAAGAAGAAGAAGAGAGTCGCCATGAAGAGTCCATGAGAGTGGGGGACTTTCTTCAGTTTTAAATGGAAACAGTGAGAGACAGACGAACAAGTGAGTTGTTGTCGTTGCGTCACTCGGAGATTTCATTTGAACAAGGGTGATTCTAAATGTCGAGGAAATGGGCGAGGGAATGGGCGAGGGAGGCTCCCTCGCACGTGCCCGAGTATTGTTTCAAAAAAAAAAAAAACGCGGGAAAACTAAAACTTTCAAAACTTAAAAAATCTCAATTTCTCCAACTTCAAATTCAAACAACACCAGCTCTCACTTCACTCTCTTTCTCGACACCCAATCTACAGGGGAGTGAGGCAAAGGAATGGCGAGAAATGGGTGTGTGAGGTGAGCAGAAAAACTGTGTCGGATCTCTGTTCTGGTCTCTCTGTTTCTGAAGCATGGGTGAGCTCACTCAATGTTCAAGTTTCCCACCCCCTCAAGTTCTTACAAAACTCACTCAATGGCTTCTAGACTCCAACTACTCTCCTTCCTCTGTTTGCTCGGCCTTTTGATTCTTTGTTCTGCATGACATCGAAAGTTTTGTATAGATGGAAAGCTTTGTTCTGCAGTATGCACAGATGCACTTCCCAATCTACAGATAATGAAGCTGGCGAAACTTCCCAAGTTGAGGAGATTTTATCATCAACAAGGGATGTTTGGGTTGTGTCTAAATAGAATTGAAGTCGAAGATGGAGTGTATGTAACTTTAGTTTCAGATACTTGTAAGTGGATGGTGAGGTGTTATTGGTCCAAGTTTTAGTTTAACCAAGGCTTTCGATTGGTGCGCTCTGCTTGCTTATGTTCTGAGAAAGTTCAATGAGAAAAAAAAAAAAAAAAAGTAGACTGACTAAATTGCCTGAGCAGCTTTCACTACTACTAAGAGATCTTGAGAAAGTGAACTAGTACTTATGACAATATATATTGAGTGTTTTGCCTACTCACACCACATGGGGACTGAATGTGGATGAACATGTAGGTTGGCCTAAATCCATCCATTCTTCCAATTTTGACATTATTTAGGGGAGGAGTGAAAAGTCCAGTCATCATGAGGGTGTTTGTTGTTGTTCCAACACAAGGGGTCCTTTGCATTTTGTTTAACACAATATACTGCATTGGAAGCCATAACTAATGTTCTATGCATACATTAAAATCTTAGTATGGAAACAGGTCTGCTAGCTCATCATAGGGTTCTTTTTGTCATTGATCATGCAAGAGGGCAATAAACACACAAAGTAGCTATCTATTGTGCTATATTGATCATATATAAATGCCAGTTGATTTCAATACTCTGGTCACAGAGTATTTAAGGATAACTAATCCAATTTGCATGCACAACGATGGATCCATGTTTTGCGCCTAGTTGCTACTGGGCAGGAGGGACCGGATGCATAGATTATAGCACTGATTTCTCAAAAAAGTAACCACCTTAGTATCGTAGTTCCAACTTTTCTTAAAAGGCCTTGGTGCTTAATTATCAAACGATGTCTCTTTTTTCTTTCGATCTGGCTGAAACAACTCAAATCCGTTGTTTACATGTAGAGTTCATAAAGAGAAAATAAATTTGCAAGTTAATTACGTATAGTCATGCATGTTACATGTGGATAAGGTAATGGTACAATGAACACAAAAATTGAAAAAGATAGATAGTAAAAAAAATGTAATCATGAACGAGTGACACAATTTATCTGTTAGATGGTACGGTTGATATCATCACTCATCAAAATGATTCTTCCGCCAGTTCGATCTTTACATCTTTACAATGTAGAAGTAGATTGAGGACCCTATTGATCCCATATAACTAACTAATCAAAACTAGCTAGTACGTACACACTCCATAAATAATTCACTTTGGTAATTAACTAGTTCTGTGAAAAGGGATGTTTGGTAATTAACTAGTTGTAACTGAAATGGATGTTAGAAGTTTAATCCAGAGTTAATGATAACAAACAATGGAAATAGCAATAATAAAGTCGGCTAGATCCTTGTAGTGAACTTCTATATACATGATCAAAATAAGAACAGAGGAAAAGAGAACTCGTGTATCTGAAATGAAAGACATTTATTTATGCAATGTAGTCCAAAATTGGTCCATTACTCATACTCTACAGTGGTTGGAAACATTGTTCAAGGCTCGACTTGGTATCATCATTGTCCCATTGTAGTTGATCCCACCACCCCAGATCTCCCTTTATGACTTTGATGGTGTTTGCGTGTTGAGAAGAAAGAGGCAGCTTCTTCAGAACAGGGCAATCTTCGACTTCAATTCTATTTAGACACAACCCAAACATCCCTTGTTGATGATAAAATCTCCTCAACTTGGGAAGTTTCGCCAGCTTCATTATCTGTAGATTGGGAAGTGCATCTGTGCATACTGCAGAACAAAGCTTTCCATCTATACAAAACTTTCGATGTCATGCAGAACAAAGAGTTAAAAGGCCAAGCAAACAGAGGAAGGAGAGTAGTTGGAGTCTAGAAGCCATTGAGTGAGTTTTGTAAGAACTTGAGGGGGTGGGAAACTTGAACATTGAGTGAGCTCACCCATGCTTCAGAAACAGAGAGACCAGAACAGAGATCCGACACAGTTTTTCTGCTCACCTCACACACCCATTTCTCGCCATTCCTTTGCCTCACTCCCCTGTAGATTGGGTGTCGAGGAAGAGAGTGAAGTGAGAGCTGGTGTTGTTTGAATTTGAAGTTGGAGAAATTGAGATTTTTTAAGTTTTGAAAGTTTTAGTTTTCCCGCGTTTTGTTTTTTTTTTTTGAAACAATACTCGGGCACGTGCGAGGGAGCCTCCCTCGCCCATTCCCTCGCCCATTTCCTCGACATTTAGAATCACCCTTCGAACAATCGGGATTGGTCTGTGTGGAGTCGTTCTAGATGGCGAGGAAACGAACGAGGAAACGGGCGAGGGAGGGTGGTTTGACCCCCATCCCTCTTGAGAGTCACACGGGCGCGTATCTCGAGAGAGATGGAGGGTTACACCCCCTCCCTCGCCCATTTCCTCGCCCGTTTCCTCTCCATTTAGAATCACCGGCCTGTGTGATTAGGGGTGTTAATTGGTTTTATAGAAATTCTAAGTGTCGAGGAAATGAGCGAGGAAACGATCGAGGGAAATGAGGTGGCGAGGGTGAAAGCCGTTCATTTCACTCGGGATGCATGCGTTGACTTTTCGCGTGCGCATCTCAAACGGAATGAACGGCCTCCACCTTGCCACCTCACTCCCCTCACCCGTTTCCTCGCCGTGTGCTCGAACCAAATCGAATCGAAAATATTAAATTTGATTGCAGTTTTAGTTTTCTTAACACCTGAAAAAAAAAACAAACTGAATCGAAGTGAATTTTGTTTTTCTAATTTTAATTTTCATTTTCTACCCATTCCAATTTTCAATGCACCATACCTATGATCATACCTCTCATTTTTTGAATTCAATTTCTTCTTGAACCATTGAACAACACAAAACTTAGAAAGCCATTGTTTCCATTATTGCACTTTACATGAAGTATGATCAATGGAGTCTCATTTTATAGAAAGTCCGTGAACTATAGCACCTCAAAAATAGTTCGATTAAGATATTGACTAATGAGAGATGACAATAAAAACTAATATTTGAATTATCAAAACATTGGTTATCTAATAGTTTAGATATAAATGAGTGGCAATTTGGAAACGTAAAAAGTGACATGCAGGTCACTGTCTGTTAGTTTCTTATTTTCAGTCATTTTAAAAGGCAAATTCAAAACAAAAATGGGTAATGAGGGGCAATTTTAAAATTTCAAAAATCACAAACATACAACGAAGCACGTCCACGATTGCACTTATAGATACAAATTTCATTATCATTGACTTGGAATAAGGAAAATTGATTGTGGTGATGAAAATATCAACAATGTCTTTACCCGGGGAAAAAGGAAAGTGATTGTAGTGGCGATATGTCAAATGGACAAATTTTGTTAGATGAGAGATGCTAGGGCGCACTGGTATTTCGCCTGGATGGTGCTAGACACGTGCACCATCCACGCATGCCAAGCACGTGAGATTAAAGGTGAGCAAAAAAAAAAAAAAAAACAAGAAACCCAAATCGACAGAGAACACTCACCCCACATCTGAATTCACTCTCAGTAACCCACCATTAACCATAGGATCATTCACCAAAAGCTGCGAATGATTATACCCACCAACCCCAAGTTGCAACTCCTTCGCTTCGAGTTTCTTCACCATGCTCCCCACCTGCTCCAGCTCACTAGTCAGCCTCTAACTTCAGGCATCTCAGTACATACTTTATGGCCAGAGGGACCTTGCTTTTCACGAGTATGGTCCTCAATGGCGATGTTAAAGGTACTCAGTGGGTCAAAGATTGAGTCCATGAAGCTGATGAGGAAGGAGAATGTAAACTGTCTTGTGAGGTGGCTTAAGGATGCAGCTGAGAAGCATGTTGTTGTGGATGTGAGTGATAGAGTGGGAAGGCTCATGGAAGACATGACATTCATGATGTTAACTGGACGTAAGGAGGATCGGTTGGATTTCAAATCAACAGTTGAAGAAATGATGAATTTGCTTGGAGCTTTTAACATTGCTGATTATATTCCCTTTGTTGGGGCATTTGACATTCAGGTTGGCATGAATCGAATGGTGGAGGAATCAGATTTATTGAAGCTTGAATGCTTGGAGTTAGTGATCAAAGAAAGTATGAGGCTTCACCCCGTAGGACCATTGATGGATTCCCTTTGGCTTCTTTCTTGTGATGGATTCCCTTTGGCTCCTTCGCTTTTCTTGTGATGGATTCCCTTTGACTCCTTCGCTTTTTTTTTTTTTTTTTTTGGTCCACTTTAATCACACGTGCCTGGCACGCCTGGATGGGCACGTGCCTAGCACCATCCAGGCGAAATCCCAGGTAAATTCCCAGTGTGTTTTAGAATTGTTGTTGTTAGATATATCCAAGCATGAAATAATGTGTTTCGTTTGAGTCAAATTAGTTGGGGTGTTGTGTGTTTTGAAAGAGAAAATAGAATGTGCAAAAGGTTATTCTCGAGATTTTGAAAAAAGTAATTTTGAATTTTTTTTCAACATCTGCTTTTGGTAAAGGCGGTGACTTTTTAAATACCACAAGTTCTACTGTTCCACACCACCAAACTAATTTGTTTGCCTGTTAATCCATACCACTAATTTAAACCACTAATTATCTCTTATCAATTGCAAAAGACACTGAGAGACGACTGGCGACGATGAAAGATATAGGAGATGAGGTTGCGATGATGGTTGATACCATCGCAACAGTCGTCCAGTTCTCTAATCATTGTCCATCTAACATCATCTCACTCTCTATTCTTCTTCCACACAGCCACAATAACCAACGTCGTCATTCTCCCTCTTATTATTCTCCTTCTCTTTCCCTTTCCCCTATCCCTTTTTATTTTTTTCCTCGCCCTTGTGGCGGCCTGTGCGATGATGGGTTCCCCACTCGTGGAGGCATTTGCAAGTGGAAAACTTGTAGTCATAGACCGTCGCGAGAGCAATAAAAAAAAACAGAAAAGTGATAGGGGAAGGAGAAGAATCAAAAGGAAAGGCGCGACGGATGAATCAAGGTCGAGATATTGATCGGACTGAGTTGAATCATGTAAAGGCTCCATCTCTTATTCTTCTCCGACTTC
This sequence comes from Berberis thunbergii, assembly GCA_003290165.1. NCBI lineage: Eukaryota > Viridiplantae > Streptophyta > Magnoliopsida > Ranunculales > Berberidaceae > Berberis > Berberis thunbergii. Next base: position 202,831 of record QNQO01000875.1, on the reverse strand, counting down.
GTCTTTAATTTTGATTTCAGGGTGGAGAAAATATGTGAGGGGTACTTTGGATACTTCCGAACGGGGAGGAAGTGAAAAGTGAACAGAATAAAAGAAATGTGAGTTTTTCAATTTCAGTAATAAATGCTGATAAAAAGAATATGTTGAAGATGAATGGTGATGGTGTGGGTTGGCAAGTAAAAAAAATGATTTTGTGTTGTGAGACAGTAAAACATGTAGTGTTAAAAAGTTGCTGCCTTTAGTAAAATATGGGCTTTTCATGAATCCCCATCCACACCCTATCCATGAAAATACTCTAAATGCACATGTACATAGCAATTCTCGAAAACCAAGTAAATGCATCTAACAACGAAAAATAAATAAATAAATAAAATGCATGATACAAGCGCACCCCTAACAACTATTTTCCGTCACCATTAATTTAGTACTTTGACCAATTTTTCAATTTCCTTGATCTGAAATGCACAATTACTCAATGTAATCCATACTAAGTTATTTAAATATTGTGAAGATGACAAGTTTAGGACTATATTAGGGAGTGGTTGGCCCCGTCCGAATGTCACTCCTATATAATACTTTGGAGAAAAGACAACATGGATTGTTATTTGAAATTTTTATAACTATACAATAAGTTTACATCAAGACAAGTATGCGAAGACAAGTGTCATAATTGCAACAACATGCTTAGAATGAAATTACGTTAAAATATAGAAATAGAATCGGTCTAGACAGCCAGCGCCAGGGAGCCTCAATATCCTTCATCATCCTAGAGATCCTCAGAATCCACCAATCAAATACAAACACACAGCTAGAGAGCCTCCCTAGCGCTGTCCTGGCTCGTCTGGCCAAACTCTATAGAATTTTCGATAGAAATATGATGTGGGTCTTATGATTTTTGAAAATGTATTTTATTTTAGGTAGAATAACTTAATAAATGAAGGATAATATAGACACATGAATGGTTTAAATGAACGACCCACGTCAAATTTAGACCCACTTGGGATGTATTCCCATAGGCTGCAACCATGTCATTGTCAAACCCATATCGCTTGTTAATGTAGTCATGGAATGGGGATTGTCTAATTGCCTATGCGCAAGGGATGGGGTAGACCTTCAATCCCCCTTGAGATGTGTGCAGTCACGCATCTCGACCACCCCCCTCCCTCGGCGTTTTCGTGCTGGTTTCCTCACAATTAGAATTCCCCCATGGAATGAGATGTATATGAATGATACCAAAGTCTTTTCTTTTTTTTTGTCTTTCAATTAAACACCATTAGTTTATTACATATTTACTATTTTTCACAATATTTTGATTTTTCAACTTGATATTTACAAATAATGTCAAATTAGATGATGGCCAGTAACAATGGGTTGTTTGTGTTTTTTAATATAAAACACTATTACAATTTTTTTACCATTTTGCCATTTTCACCAATTCAGACTATTTACAATCAAAATTAGTCTTTCTCGAACATTCATTAATTATACATATCTCTTTCGAACATTCATTAATTATACATAAGCTCCTAACATAATTTATTTAAGTCTTCCATATTTCATATTTTTTACAATCAAAACCAACCTCTTTCAAACATTGATTTTTTTTTTTTGAAAGGCAAGCAGGGTTTTTATAGGATCCCAGAACCCATAAAGATACCGCAAGCTGGGTTTGAACCTATGACCTAGTGGTTCCATCCGCCAAGCTCTAACCGTTGAGTTGTCATGCCATTGGCCTAAGCCTAAGCCTCTAATATAATTTATTTAAAACGTCAGTTAGTTATAAATTATAAATATACCCTTATATCTAATATTTTTTATTTTCCATTTTATTCTCCATATTTCATAATTTTTACAATAAAAAATGGGACCTCGCAAAAGTTAATTATTTCAGTAAATATCACTAGCCAACTTTCTTAATATTTTAAATTATTGAAACTGAATAAAAAATAAAAACACTGAATATACACGCACATAAAAGCGCATCGATCCCTTAGTTTTCTATAATTTTGTTCAAAATAATTTTTTTATAAGAAATTTGGTCAAAAGTAATAATGGAAGGAGAGAGTGAAAAACTGGATATATTTTTTTGGTGAAAAATTTCAGGATGATTTATATCCTCTTGCCTTTTTGGTCTAATTATTTATTTTTTGAGAAAACCAAAAATTTATTTACTTATTTGTTCTCCCTTTCTAATGTTTGGTTCCCGTATCTTTAAATTAAATGCAATGGTTTGAACATTCTTATACCACTTTTTCTGCCCATAAATATTGAGAAATGTGGAGGGCAATTGCAAAGTATCAAAATATTGGTGAAACAATAAAATACAATTGTATTGTTATTGAAAAGACAAGAATACCCTTTTTCGTGGTTAATATACAATTGAATTTGCATATGAATATTAAGAATTGTGGACGGCGAATTTTTTATTTTTAAATTGGGTAATTTACCATTTTGATTTATTTATTAATCCATGCCCGAAGGCTACATGACCGACCCTATAGGGTTAATCAAACTAGGTCCGAAGGCTACAATATTGTTGCCACTTAATATCCTCATCGACTCCATCTAGCATAGAGACTTATTGCTTTCGCTCCAATCAATCGCCTCCACCTTGCATGAAGACTCACTTTCACTTCGCTCCGATGTAGTCTATGTGCCCATAATAATCAACGGTGGAACATATATGCTCCTAATAATTGGGCGAAAACTCACAAAATCCTAATTAGTGAGTCTCGAACTCGTGACATTTCACAAGGAAAGTGGATGTCCGACCAACTGAGCTACAATTGGTGGATGGCAAATACAAGGATGTAAGCACATTAACAGTTACATTAAAGGATTGTGATTTCGTTTTTCAAGTTAATTTCGGTCCTCCAATTTTAAGAAATATTTCATGAAATGTAGAAAAAAACGTAAAAAAATAATAATTTGATTATGATTTCGAATTTAACAATATAATTTATGCATTTTAAACTATTAAATACCACATAAAAAGTCTCACACGAACTCGTAGTGTCATACATACTACATATTACTTAAGAATCACTCACATAACAAACTTTTGATACTAAAATAACATTAAAACATGTTAAAATATACGGAGATTAAAATATTTATTTATTTTCTTAGAAAAATTTTGACATATTTCGTGAAATATTTCGAGAAATCACATTCTTTGATTACATTGAACAATGAATGACAATTCTCATTAGTAAAGTAAAATAATAAAAAAAATGCCATAGGTGATGTTGGACTCCTTGTGAGTTAAAGTTAACTATCCAACCCAAGCATAACAGCCTAAGCCCAAATCCGGGCTTGAGAATCGCAAAACAAACCCGGCCTGTTGAGCTCGATATGGTGAGCTGTTTTATTATAGCACAACAAAGTCATCGAGGACTCTCTTCGAACCTACATTAGTATTTTTTTTTCTTTTCCTTTTTATTAACTACACTAATCATTTTTCTAATCTTTTTTACGCCGTAATCATACTAAACATATATTGTGCAGGTTTTGCCCTAATTATTGGAAGTATAGTTGTAGCCAGGGGCGGACCTATTAGATAAGTGCAGATCCGGGAACTCTCTCCGAAGGCCAACTTCTTTCGTTAGACAATTCGTTATGTACGATTCAACGACCATTCATGGAGCCGAGGTAAGCGCTGAAATCTCTTTCTGCCTTATTTATTGTTCCCCTCGTAACCCAAGGGGTAAATGCGAGCCAAGCCCGGACTCAAATTTTAAATTAATTTTATTATATACTTAATCATTAAAAGAAATTATAATGTATAATACAATATGTAAATTGTTTATTCAAATATATTTGCTTATTTTTATTGGTGTAGTAGTTGGAAGTTTGTAAATTTTTGTAAACAACCCGAGTTCGATACTCATCGAGCGCATATTTTTCATGGCTATTCACTATACATTTTGATGGTTATTGGTAATTATTATTTTTATCATGTTACTCGCCTAATTTTTTTTTTCAATACAATTCTATAGTAATTGCAAACACTAAAAAAATTATTTAGTTTAATAAAAATTTATTTTTGGTCATCTTGGAGCATATGATTTCTTTATGTCTATACAATCTTGTCATTGTGACATTTCCCTACTTTTTTGTGTTCAACTCAATTTTATATGTAATTGCAAACATTAAAGCAATGAATTGCTTGTTCACAAGTGGCGTAAAACCTTCAACCAAAAAAACATTTGAAATTAATATCTAAAATAATAACTAAAAAATTCAATTAAAATATATGCCACTAGCCAACTCGTACAAAATTTGAGGCTCATGTAAACATTTTTCAATGAAATGTATTAGGATCTTATTATGTTCGTAAATTTGCGATTTTTTTTAGCTTCAATTAGATATTTATCTTAATTATTTTGTGATTTTAATTATATATTCTAGTTATTATGCTCGTTTGCCCCTTACTAAGGTTATTGATATTGTAACTTTATTTTGCTTAAAATTGGATTACACTTAATTCAATTTGGTGTATACAATGTATTTTTATAGTTGTATTTTTTTTATTTTACTAACTCGAATAGAAAATATTTTTTTGCTTGCCATTTGGCCCCCTCTTGACTAAAATTCTGGGTTCGCCACTGGTTATAGTGTGCCATACAAATGTTGATTTGGCTAGTTGTAGGATCATAAATTTAAGCGTCGTATGTTGGCACTCTTATAGTACGTATTAACACCGGTTACCAATTGCTAAAGATTTCATATCCATGTAACTTATGCAAAAAATTATAATTACAAAATATCAACTTATTTTGAAATTTCTAAGTAGATAAGTAAGATCATATTGGTGTTACGTTATGCTACTCAGGCAATTTTTATTTACATGAAATTAAAAAATCTAGATATTTGCATATGCGAATGAGTTTTGTCTATTTAAAATCTAAATATTAAAATTATGAACAGATATTTGCATATAAGTTATTTTTTTTCGGAAAATTGGGGATTCACATGAGATAATAGACCTATTTTGCTTATAGCATCCCTATTTGTTCATATCTATCATTCGAAACAATAATCCAGACAAATTGTACCACACTTAGTAATTATAATATTTTTGCCATCTCACAATAGCAAATAGACAATCAAACAACGAAAACCTGCATATACCCTTAGATGCCTAGACAGCTTTGCGGAAACTAACCTATAGTGCATTAGGATTAGCATACTACTATAAAGCAAAACACTCAATTGTTTTCATTTCATCTTTAAAGTGTCAAAGCGATCTTTCAACCATTTGTAAAGCTTGCCCCCGTCACTTGAAAAACTTTGAAAGCCAAAATTATTATTATTTTTAATTTACTCGAACCACTTGAGTGACTTTCACAATAATTGTGGAGAGTACTCTTGACTTTGGGAACAAGTTGAAAACTATTTGTGTAACTAAAACTTAAATTTATAAACTTGCGGATCTTGCAATAGGTTATCCAACCATTGACCTAGACAACTGTTTATAACTTAAATTTATAAACTATTCAATCTTTCTTCAATAAAAATCTTCGTATTTGGACCCAACAAAAATTAGACAATTGTTTATAATTGATTTTTAAGCCGACGTGAAACTTAATTGACAACGACTAAGCTTATTATTTTAATTTTATTTTTTTTTATTTTTTTTAAGGCTGATGATGTTGGTTCGTAGAATATATTATTTCAAGTCAGCTAATTACAGCAGGATTGTGAATTAGTTTATTTTCTTTCCAAGTTTCAATCTCATGCTGGACAAGGATTGTAATATTAGAAAAATAGGCATAAAATATAATATTGTGACTTTGTGGATAAATATGTGTAAATTATACATTGTAACCAATCAAATACATGGAATTGCCAAGTGCAAATTGCTTCCTATAGTTTTGACTGATGTAAGGCTTGGGATTAACTACAAGTTTTGCAAGAGAACATCTCCACCCATGAGTGAAAAATCGAAGCTAAAATTTAGGTTTTCTATCTTTTTTTTATACACTGGGAATATCTTATCTCTCTCCATTTTGAATGATGATACAGTTAAAGTGGAGGAAGATAAAAGAGAATATTTCTTTCAAAATGTCGATGGAGATGTTCTAATAGACATGCTTATTTGAAATGACACCAAACATGGGAAAAGCACAAAACATTTAAAATTGCATAGGTATCCAATACCGATTATTAATATGAGACTACAACTATGTAATGTATTATGGAATTAAATATGCCATACTTGTTTTGTTGAAACTAATAACTGAACTCCATATGATAAATAAATTATATTCCAAAAATAAAAAAAATGAACTAAACATAAACTTGTTCGAACAAAATTCATATCACATTATATTGAACGAATGAGGCTAAGGAACTAGGTTTTGCAACTATGTTTTACAATCAGGATGATATGTCATCGTCATAGGAGGTTTTTTACAACCTCGAGATACACATAAACTCTTTGAAGATTTCATCATTCTTTCGAGGAGATCACACAACGTCATCCTGATTGCAAAAATCAGATTTTTTTGCATTTTTAAAATTTAGCCCTTCTAATTAGGACCAAATACGGTTGTCATACAAAGATTTCCCATAATTTTAGGATAAATCAATGATGTCGATCTCCTCATAATCTCAACATGTAGGCACAGATCTACGCGGCTTGCCCCACTGACTTTTGAAATTTTTTGTGTTATTTGCAATTTGCCTATCTTGCAATGTCGACGACGCAACCTCGCCCCATCCTTTGTCCATCTGTTCTCTACGACGCTGACTATTCTACCCCGCCCATTTCCTCTTTTCTGCTCCCTTTCTCTGTTTACTGCAAGATTGAGAACCGCTCTTTAAAGTAATTTCTCGAGATGAATTTGTATATTGAGGTCTAGTTTTGTATTTTATTAATAGAATTTTCTGGAGATACATGAAAATTTAGATCCATTAATTTTTTCTCAAGATACATGTTTGTATCTCGAGTTTCATTTGTGAGTTATTGTTTAAAATACATTTTGGTAATCAACGTGATCCTTTTAATTTTTGACAGTTAAGACACATTGATTGCTAGTCCTTGGGGAGACTATAATGATAATTAATGATAGTTTTAACGTCTAATTAGCACTTTTTGATAGGAGGCAAATCCAAATAAGTCAATTTTTTTGTCCACATTTAATTTTAGTTTGAAATTAATTTTTGTCATTTAATTTTATATTTCAATTTGATTTGCTTCTTATATATTTTTATTTTACGTTATTACAAAGTAGCTTATTGAATCCATTTTCTTTCCCATAGATTAGATCCAATTTTGTATTGTTCAAATTAAATTTTTTATGTTAAAGTAATTAATTATTATATTATTATTAATTAACTATAATTCATTGTTCAATTCCTTCAATAAAAATTCTAGCTCCGTCACTATCAATACAACAACAATCCAACAACTCCGATCAATTCCACACTCTAAAACATACCCAACCGAAGTATTTCTATTTTTTTGGTTACACTTACTCTTTTTAGTACTCTTTACACCTTGAACTTGTCTAGATAGCCGGGTTAGGCACGCTAGACCCAATACCCTTTGTCATCATAAAGATGTTCGTCATGCCTCAATCAAACACAATCACACGCACATAAAACCACCCTGACGTTGTCCTGGCACCGGGCCTGGCTATCTAGATGTTTTTGATACACGTTAAAAGGAATCTCCACTTCTCGCTCTATAAATACTCTGTTTTCATCTGTTCCAACCCATCCTCCTCTGTTTTATTTTGCTCTGTTTCCTCTCAAGCTCTCTCTTCTTCTTCTTCTTCTTCTTCAATGGCGTCGACATTTTCACAAACTAAAGAAGACCAAACCTCACTTCCCCAGAGAACCAACAAAGCCTTCTTCATAGGCCAAGTTGCAGTGAGAACCATAGGAATTGGTTTCACATTGATTGCCATTGGCCTTATGGTCACTACCAAGCAAACCATCATGCTCTTTGGTTTACCCATTGATGCTAAGTTCAGCTATGAACCCACTTTAAAGTAAGCAAAAATATCCCTAAAAAACTACTTAGTTTGTGCAATTTGTCACAAATTTTGAACCCCTTTGTTTCAAATTTTGTTTTGCAGGTTCTATGTAGGAGTTTACTCAGTTGCTTGTGTGTTGACTCTGCTTTCTCTGTCTCTGTTCTTGTACTCAGTTAGATTGGTGAATCCTGGAACAACCAAGTATTTCACCATCTTTTTTATTGATTTGGTGAGTTGGTCTTCATTGATAGAACTCATATAAATTTTTTTAATGATATTTTTTTCCTTTATTTATTTTTGGAAAGTGGGGTTCATTGAATTAGATCTTTTAACCCCATAGAAATCTCATCCTTCAAGAATGGGTTGTTTGAGTTTCTATAAATTTCACCAAAAAAAAAAAAAAAAAAAAATCTCCAAAATGATCATTGTTATGGTTAATGTATTTACAAAATTATTGAATTGGAAATTTAACTAAACAAAAGTCTTTTTTTCAAGAATGGGTTGTTTGAATTTCTTCTACTACAAGTATTTGTACCACTTTTGAATTTGGTACATTAACTTAATCAGATATTCGTGGGGCTTAAGTGATCGAAGCACTATTTTAAGGATTTTTTGTGGAATATGGTCGGGCTTATATTATTCAATAAAAATCTTCTTGTTTGACAAAAAAAAATTTTAAATTTTTTTTATTTGTTTATGTATTCATTTTTTAAAAATGTATTGAAGGCTAAATTTGGTTGAATTACTTGATCAGGTGGTGATGGTGTTGGGGCTAATAGGAAGCGCAGCTGCAACTTCAATAGGATACTTGGGTCGATACGGGAACAAGCACACAGGGTGGGCATCAATTTGTGGTCAATTCGGCAAGTTCTGTAATCGAACTCAAGCTTCACTCATCTTCTCTTACATTGCCACAGCATTGTTCATTGTTACAACTGTTTGGTCTGCTTGGAAATCAACTAGAGCTTCTCGTTAGGAATCGATAAATCAAAAAAATAACAGACATGTATTTCACTTTCCTTTTCTTTTTAAAATATAAAGAAAATAAATAGAAGTTGACAGTTACATCGAAATAGTGTATCCGTTTCTATTGCCATCAAAGCTCATTTTCGATATTTTGTAGTTGGCTACATATATTTTGGTTCTACAAACAATTGAGTTTATATAAAAAATATTAAATAAAAAAATTCCCGTTGCTGGGTAGTAGACTACAACGGATAAGTGGTCAGTAAAATAGATAGCAATATCATGTTGTTTTTATAGTATTTGTTATAGAAATGAAGTGCGGCGATTATTTTTCTGGACTTAGAGCATGTTCTTCTCTAGTACTGTGGAGATGATGGGAAGGGAAATCAATGAATCCCATTCTTTGGGTCGCAATAAAGCTACATCAATGTTGCGCAAGGCACCTTGTTTGTCACCTCCTAAAATCTGTTGATAGTGAACTTCAGAATGATCACACTAAGTATATTGAACTAGATTTTTAACAAGATCTCATAACTATCTCAAAAATAACATACGTCTCTGGTAGGGTTCGAACTTTGGGCATGTGGTTCCATCTGCCACAACTTTACTAACTAGCTGCTGGTACCCCATTGGCACTAAGTATACTGAATTGTTAGACTGCTGAACATGGAACACTAGCTAACTTTTTATTTGGGACATATCACAATTATCATATTGAATGATGAATAATTCAACACAAGAATTTGGTAAGCAAATTATTCCTTCGTTTGGAGGGAGGTTAGTAGTATAGTCCTTAGCATCACCAATAGCAAGACTGGTGCCAACACTGTGTCATTTGGTTGGACAGAAGAGAGCTTGAAAACAACTTGATAGTTATCTAGATTGGTTGGTTCATTTTCTTGCATTCATGAAGTTGTACTTGTCTAAAGGTTATAAATAATTAGTGAAGGGTAGTACATCTTTTTCACCTCCTTTAGAGATCTAGTGAGTCCTCCACAGTTTGTACTTAGATCAATCTACTGAAGAAGAAATCAATAATAAATGTTTGTTTGTGAAGTCTTCTCTACTTCTGCAACAATAAGTGAATTTGGCACTCAAATAAGGATATATCAGTATGTCAAAACAGGTCCGGTGACACCTATTTTTAATAGGACGGAACAAACTAATTTATGCCAAAGGAATACCAGCTCAGTAATAGTTCTGTGGCAGATGAAATCACAAGTTCACGGTTGGAACCCTGCCAGTGGCATCTAGGATGAGCAGGGCTAACGAATAAAAAAAAAAAAAAAAGGCAAGACTTCTCAGGTGGAGATGTGATAAGCAAACAGAGACTTATGTCATGTTTGGTGGTCAACAAGTTAAATCCACAAGTGTTTTTTGGTTCCCTCTGTTTGAGTATATAAATTTGGTTTGTTTGCAATTAATGGAGTGTTGTAAGTTGTAATAACAACCATGAGGTCAAGTCATGACCTGGTTTAAAGCAACACTTATCCTTCACTGATAATAACAACATAACAATGTGTGATTCACCTGAAACAATGCCAAGTTTTCTTGCCTTGAATTGAAAATGGTGATTGCATTTGAGATGGCAATGTTGGTAAGGCTGGCCTTTCCAAGCATTCGAATCAAGATAAAGATTGTTGATAGTTTATCGTTTAGGATGTTTTGGGATATTCTTATTACGATGATGTGGAGTTTACTTATATTGTCTGATGGCGATGTACCTAATTAAAGATCTTGAGCTCAAAATATCGCTAACTTTTTAATTGCATAAATCCTCCCTTAATGATCCAAATGAGCTATTCCTTGTTGGTAATTAATGGGATGACACAAACAACAGCTGCCGCCACCAATCAAGGCCGCTAGATCAACCGACCGCCGCTCTTTCTAGCTGCTTTCTCTCTGCCTGGATTTAGATCGACACAAACTCTCTCGTTCACTTCTAAGGTTCCAAACAGAAGAATAGTAGAGGAAAAGGGTTTAGAAAACAACAGCCGCCGCCACCAATCAAGGCCGCTAGATCGACCGACCGCCGCTCTTTCCAGTCGCTTTCTCTCTGCCTGGATTTAGATCGACACAAACTCTCTCGTTCACTTCCACCAAACAAAAGAATAGTAGAGGAAAGGGTTTAGAAGCCAATAGCCGCCAACACTAATCAAGGTCGCTAGATCGAATGGCCGCCTGTGCCTGGCTTTTGACGAATTTTGCTCAGCCGTGCAGACCTGGCTAGGGCAGGGAACATCGTGATATGATAGCTCCTCTAGCCGTCAACACTTCCTCTCCCCCAATGGGGAGTAAGGAACCTGTGGAAGAGGCTACTAAGCCTTCTTTCGCCCAAATACTTGAAAAAATACTAGTTGATGAGGTTAAAGAAACAAATGTCGAGGGAACTAGATTCCAAAAAGAAGGACAGCCAGCCATTGGGCTTACGACATCTGATGAAACACGTGGGAAAACTTTCATGGAAAAACACGTGATAGTCTTAAAGTTCTCTAGTTACATACCAACATTGGAAAATATTCGAGATTTGATACATCGAACCTGGGGGATTCTAGACGATTTCTCGCTAGGTTTGCTAGATCAACGTCACGTTCTTGTCCGGCTTCAATCTGAGGCGGAAGCAAAAAAAGTCTTGGCAAGGGACTCGTTCTTGATTCGGGGAGTTCGATTCAAAGCTTTCCATTGGCATGATGGTTTCAGTCTGAAAGCAGATCCGATATCGGTTCCACTATGGGTAGAGTTGCCCAACTTGCCTTTGCATTTGTTTCATCCCCTTTTTGAAAGCAATTGCGAACTCTTTTGGTGTCTTTTTGCGCATGGATGATCATACTCGATGTCTTTCACGCCCGAGTTATGCTCGTATTTGCATGGAGATGACTTTGGCGGAAAAGTTACAGAGTAGAATTTGGATAGATAGATCTAATAATAAGGGCTTTTGGCAAAAGATTGAATGCTTGGGCTTCAAATATTGTGATTATTGCTCATTGCTAGGGCATCAGGAGGATTAATATTGCATAAAAAAGTTAGGTTATAAGGGCAATGTGAGAACACTCAACTTGGTGAAAGAAGAGACGACTGAGAAACAAAATGTGGAAGCCAAAGTCATCAAGCAACAATATGTCACAGTAGTAAATAAAAATAAAGTTTCAAAGCCAAAAGCTGGCACTAGTGGTGTAAAAAATAATCAGGGTGAGGAAATCAAGGAGGGAGTTGGTGCTGAGAGGCCGGTGGTCAAAGATTCGGAGAATGTCATGTTGTCAAACAAATTCGAGTCACTTACGGAGAACATAGTTGAAGATGAGAGTGGTCTAATGAATAATCAATTGCCTTGTAAGGAGATGGCTCCAGTCAGTGACATGGTAGAGCCAGAAACAACGGAGGAAGAACTTCTTGAGGCGGGGTACATAGATGTTGAGATTGAAAAACAAGGAGAGACAATTTCAGGGTTTGCTTCGTCCCAGCCAGAGCGTGTTCTTCCAATAACAGAGCTTGCTTTGCCAGAGCAAGTCGCGCTCGGAGCAGAGCATGCACGTTCTGTTTCTGCAGAGCACGTAGCGTCACCAATAGAGCAGGTTGATTTGGTGAACAAAACATCACATGTTGTAGATGATGATCCAGATAAGTTGATCCCAAGGAAAAATGCGAATGATGGTCAAACTTTTCTACAATAATGTGATAATGCTTTAGGTAGCAGAGAGAACACAAGTATGTTAACCAATTGGAACCAGGGAGGGCGCAAGGGGTTTTGATCAAGGCCGTGGGCGGGGATGTCGGGATCTCTAGCCCAGGGAAAAAGAATAGCAGTGGGAATGCTTCTCTACAGATAAATGCAATAATTCCAGACAGCAACTACGAGCCAACAAAGGAGGATGCAGTAGCTGAAGATGATCACGTTGACAATGGGTTTATCTATGGCACTGGCAGTGGAGCTCACGTTGGTGCTCAGACTCGTGTTCATAGTGACAAGGTGCATGGACGGAAGGTAGGGGTTCCAGCAGATGCGGGTATTGTACAAGATGACAAAACTTTAGTAGAAGCGCCGAATATAAAACATATTAGCTATTTGGTTCGTAACGCTAACAACGAAACTGAAATGGAGACCGATATCGACATTTAGGATGAAATCGGTTCAGAATAAGAAGATTTTGATGAATACACCATTAGGTCAAGATTAGTGTCATGTTTAAGGACATACCAACTTCGATTATCGAAAATATTTGATGAGATGGACTTCAAAAACATCAAGGTATTTTCTCGAAGATCATCTAGAATGAATAAAAATAACAGCAAGTACAAACATTGATCTAGGGGTTTGGTCAATATTTATTTTGGGTTTGTTATGATGTATGTCCTCTGATTCTTTTTATCGGGTAAAGTAATCATGTACTCCCGACTGATGTAAAAGATTTTTTCAAGTAATAAAGGTTTGGCATCTCATAGTTACTCCTCCCCACTGGAGGTTTAATTTAAAAAAAAATGATCCAAACCCCTAAATTTGGAAAATTTCCCGAATAAGGTATGGTTGAGTTGTGCAAACACAGAACGTGCATTTTGTGATTTATGATCAGGTAGGTTACATGGTGGAAACATGCTGCTAATGACTGCTCAAGAAGCAATACTCCTCTCCGAATGCAATATTTCAACAAACAAAATTCTCATAAACTTTATTTCCGTTCCCTTTTTGTGTCAATGTCTTATTAACTTATTCGAGCGAGACTTTTCTAGTTGAATTTTATCATTGCGTCTCACTGGGCATTGCAATTGCAACTACAACTTAAACTCACGCAAGGTCTCCAATTGAAAGAAAATAAATTGTGCAAGTGGATCTCAGCCTCATCGTTCAAGCATTCTATGAAATGCATCATAGAAGTGGCATCTAATACAGAGTGATCATTGACATTTGCCTCTAATTTTAGTCTTGAATGGGGTTTTTGGTTGTTGATTTAGCAATGGGACAACAGTCAGTGCATTGATCATTAATGCTACTTCCAGTTACGCAAATCAGTGGTTCAAACCGCACTCAAAGTTAGGGCAGTTTGGATACATACATGCTAATACAAATTATTGGAAAAAAAAAGTCCATACAGAGAAATTATAATTAAAACGAACCCTTTGATTGTAATATTTCAACAAGCAAAACTCCAATTACGTTTTTTCCATTATCTTCTTTAACAGTTATTCGGAGCGGATATCCGCCAATCCGTTCGAAAATCCGCCAATCCGTTCGAAACAATGATGATTTTTAACAAATTATATAACAAATACTTGGGGCAAATTTGGAAATCTGCAATGGTCGACAATGCTTTGCATACAACCTAGAACCTACATGTTTCGTTTTTGCATAATTAGAGAAAAAAAACCCTACTAGCACTAAATTATTATACGATTTGAAATTGTTTGGAACCTAATTTTTTGTTACTTATGAAGTCGTCATATACTTTTAGGGTTTCAAAATTTTCAAAGTCAAACCGTTTCAAAAGAATGCTAGTAATTTCAATGATATGTGAAAGAAGTAAATGATATGAACTGTCAATGGCTTCCTATACTACAAAGCGTGTGAAATTTCACTACTTCTTGCAGTCTAAGATTGCTGAGGAAGGAAGAGAGCCGAGGAAGGAGACCAAAATAGTTGCAATAAGAAGATTTTTCCCCAACAATTTGAACCAAGTTGAAAGCCAACATTGTATAAAATTTGCATTGGATAAAAAATAAATCAATGAGCTCATTTTACCATTTGTTAAGCCGAAGAATTATCTACAACTTGTTATTGGTCATGTTGTGCCAATCAACATATGATGTTTAGGTCAATGGTAGTTTGGTTGGATGGTTAAGATTGTGGTGTTTTAATCCTCATGTCTTGGGTTCTATACCTACCAGCAGCACATTCACCTTTACAAAAAAAAAAAAAAAAGTTTAGATGAAGACATAAGCGACGTGACCAACCTTAATTGAATTGTATATTAAGAAAACCGAACCGATGTTAATTTTTGTAAATCGTAAATTGAATCGATCGACTAAAACATGAATAAAACTGAACCGATCGACTAAATTAAATATATTATATTTACATAATATATATATATATATATATATATATATATATATATATATATATATATATATATATATATATATATTATATTTGGTCGATTCAATTTTGTTGGTTAAAATTATGGGTGGGCACGGGACGGGATGGGATATATCCATTCCTATCATATCCCGTTCATACGGGATCAGGACGGGACGAGATCAGCGTGCTGCCTGTGACTGCCGCAAACATTATCATCATATAAGAGTGTGAAAAATAATTTTCTTATAATTAAATATAGATGTGACATGCAAATATAAGGGTAGCCACTAAATCCCCTAACAATGAAGTCGAGTGGGCTTGACTTTTAGAAAATGACATGATAAATGGGACCCACTAAGAGTATTGTGTCGCTGTGATGACCTCCCAACTGATTTTACAATTTCATTACTGTGGGAAACAAAATTCATGGTTCCTTGACAAAATGACATTTCATCTTTTATTAGGGAAGAAATATAGACCTATTGGTGTAACATATTCATAATGGTTTACCATCAATACATATATTGTAATTAAAATTTTTTTTTTACAGCCCAGGGCATCTCAAATTATTGGCTCCGCCCCTGAATGTTCCCTTCTAAATATGTATTACTCAGTTAATTGTCATTTTTCATCTTCACCTGGGTATTATAAATATTTGAAAGTTAAATAATTGGAGCCACTTTTATTGGGAATCCAAGCAACAATCTGCTATATTTCTCTTGTTTAATGAATATTTATTTATTGAAGTAACATTTCTGTTATCACTGCAAACACCATGAGTTTATGTCAGTCATCTGTAAGTTTATATGAATAAAAATAATAAATAATAAATATTAAAAAAATAGCTTGGGACGGGACAGGATTGGCGAGATTGAAAATCTTCATCCCATCCCATTCTAGATCGGGACGGGACGGGATCGGGATGAAATTATTCAATCCCATTAAGACCTGAAAAAATCGGGACTGGACGGGACGGGACGGGATCGAAATCGCGGAATGAGATGCCCACCCCTAATTAAAATCACATAAAAATCGAAAATCAAACCGGCCATATCAGTTTTTAATTTTCTAAAACCGAAACCAACCTGAACCGAACCTAAAATAGATCGATCGGTTGAATTGATTTAATCGGTTTTTTTTTCCAACCCTAACTCGGCATTTAATCTAAGTTTCGTCAAATTATTGATGCTTACCTCAATGGGTCCACCATTAGAGAGAAAAGCCCATCTGCATCTGAAGGCCATTTTGCTATTCTCACTCTTCCCACACGGCAAACTAATGAGACAGATATCATAACACGTATCCTGTGGGTCCAATTACTATAGCCACGTGTCAGACAGTGGGTCCATCACACCTTTCCACTGCTCCTCTTTCTAAGCAGCAAAAACACTACAAAGCTGTCTTCATCTCTCTCAAAATCCATCAAAACCCCATTGTCAGAACTCTCCAAAGTTCCAACCTTTACCACCCTTTCACCTTCACAAGAGTCGTTTCTCTCTGAAAAAAAAAAACCCATCAATGGGGTGTAAGCTACACTTCAATGAAGGGGATGAAGTTGAAGTGACAAGCCAAGAAGAGGGGTACATTGGATCATGGTACACAGGGACCATTATCCGCCGTTTGAAACGAACAAAGAAGAAGAGTTTCTTGGTTGAGTACCATACACTGAAAGAAGAGGAAAATGGGTTAATCCCACTGAGAGAGTTTGTTACTTGGTCTAACATCAGACACAGACCTCCTTTAGAGATCACTCCCTTTTTTCAGTTGAATGAGGAGGTTGATGCCTATTACAACGATGGGTGGTGGCAAGGTGTGATTATTGATGTTCTTGATGGTTGTAGGTATGCTGTGTATTTCCCTCCAACTAAAGAGGAGATGGAGTTTGGACAGTCTGAGTTGAGGAGTCACTTGGAATGGGTCGATGGAACTTGGGTTAGGTCTCAAGATAGGGTAAGTTTTGATTTTTGGTTTGATTTGAGTTTGATAATCAGTGTTTTGAGAGTAATAGGTATTCTGTTCTTACTAAGCACTCTATCTTGTTTTTTGGGAAATGGGTTTTGTTTATCTTCATGTTCTTCAAAGGGGTTTTGTTTATTTTCAGTTTCTTAAAAATGAGCTTTGTTTGATTGTTGCCACATTGTGTTTTTGCACAGATTCACCCATGTAGAGACTTCAATAGTTAGATCTTTTGGGGGATGATCTCCATATTCAATGTTTCAGTTTTACAATAAGTTCACTCACCCCAAATTTTATTATATATTTATTTATTTTTGTGTGTGTGTGTGTTTGCCATTTATTGTAACATGGTTTCAGTAAACAGGTTATGGTGGTGTTGCATTTCATTATTTTCAGTTTGTTTATGGGATTGTGAAAGTGGCTCCTATTTTGATGAGTGTTCTTGTCATTTTGATTTTGTTCTTATGTTTTAATCTTAGAATACAGTTTTGAACATGAATGTAAATAGTTTTATGTTGGTAATGTACCTTAGGTTTATTGTCAATAGTAAATTTAGAAGAGAAAGAAACATGCTTTGGTTGGATAGTCTATATTGAAAGAGTCTGTGATACAAAATCTATCATCAACCATAATTTTACTCCATTGAAATTCCGAAGCTCCTAAATTTCATATTTTGTGAAGATCGATACATTGATATAGGGAACTATTTATGCTCTTCTATGTCCTTTATTAGTAGTAAGACCAATCTGATCATTTCAGTGTCCTCAGTATAACTATCCACGCAAGGCCAATCAGGATTATCTTAGCTACATACAAGCATCACCAGCCATGATCTCAAATTCATAAACTCATGTCTCCTAATGGTGGACTCATTTGAGGTTGAATCATAGATGTGCTCCAATGGTAAATCGGAAAAAAGCTATACTTCAAAACAAATATAATCAACCCGCCGATGCTAGGTGTCATGCAATAATTTGTTATCTAGCTGTTGAAAACTACCCACACAAGACATCTCGTGTATGCAAGACTATTTGAAGTGATGGGGTTTGGGCCATCCGTTTGCTAGAATCTTTATTTTGAGGACATAACCTTTAATCATGTTCACTTCTGTGATTCATGTACGACCCAATTTGGTCGAATGGTCACCTATTTACGTGTTTCTGATGGTCAATTTCATTAAGATCTAGAATTTGCATTTGATTACTTTTGATTGAACCAAGTTGGCAGGGAATAGTGCCCTCAGAGCGTTGCTAGGTGGGGCGCTAAGTGTTGGGGGCACTTGGGGAGCCGATATCACTTTAAAAAATATTTAAATAACTCAAGCTAGTAAAAAATATTAATAGTTTAAGTTTAGTTATTTGACTTCTTGTTATAAATATGAATTGACTTGTGTTAAAGTTTTATGACTTATTGCGTTGATTAATTGGTTTATTAGAAACACTTGCTAATAGATAGATATTTTGGATTTTAGATATGGAGGGATTGTAGTTTGAGATGTTGGTATGTGTTTAGGAGCTATGGCATGCATTATTTGTTATACATGTATGTTTGTTGACTTGTTTCTCACTTGTCATGGTGGACGAATAAATGTGGACATAAAAAAGCCTTAAAAAAATATGAAAACTTCACAAATACAAAATATATGATTTCTTTTTATTTTCTAGTAGTGTTCTGTTGTCCGAGACGCTAGTAGACTTCCAAATTTTTGCCGCACCCCGCGCCCCGCGCCCCTGGCGACATTTTTTTTCCCTGTTGGATTAATCGTTTGTTTTTCTTTCATACCTTTCCGTAGGAAAAATTGGAGCCAGTAGAAGTTAAGTTTGATGAAGAAAAATTATTTGGTGCTTGGTTCCCAGCGACCGTACTCAAAGCAATTAGGAAGGGTTCTTTCTTGATTGAGTACACAAGATCGAGAAATGGTGACAACGGGGTGCAGTTAAAAGGGATTGTTGAATCTCATAATCTCCGGCCTTCCCCACCTCATGATTCAGTGTTCAAAACATTCTATTTGCTAGACAAAGTAGATGCGTACTATGACTTTGGGTGGTGGAGTGGAGTGATCACTAAAATTCTTACCGGGGACAAATATCTTGTTTTCTTTATGCATCAAAACGAAGAAAAAGAGTTCAAGCAATCTAAGCTAAGGTTTCATTTGGAGTGGACTGATGGTAGATGGCTTCGAGACTCAGAGGTACAGTTCTTGGTCAATGTTCAGCCAATACTCTTATATAGTATTTGATCGTTAGCATATAGACTATCATGTTACTTGTTTTAATTTCTTTAGAGAACAGGGGCCATTCTTCCAAACTCTGTATATTTGGTGGACATTAACTGATCTCTCTCATCAAATTGATCAAGCGACAGTCCTTCACCGAATGGAATATATTACAAATTCTACCAATCTAGCAACATGCATTGCACAGTAAAGAGAATTTAAACCAAAAATAAAACTGCAACATAACTGACAAGTCAAATTGGAGGGTTGGGAGGATGACCTTGTTAATGTTTGTAAGGTGCACTGCAGAAAAGTTTGAGAGCATTCATACATGTACAAACATTGAAGCTTTCACATATCTACGTTATTCTAATATGCTTGATGAATGATTATATTTGTGCTATTTGTTCCAGGAAACCTCAGTTATACAACAACATGAAAGTCGGGTACCAACTGGCAACACTGTTTCAAACATGGGCATGGCTGCTCCACTAAGTTCAAGTGCAGGAGAGGACAATTTGAAGAGGAGAACACGGTCTTCTTCCAGGAACTTGGGTCCAAAGATTGATACACCATCATTCTCTAACAAAGTTGTAGCTTCAAAGAAAAGGACAGTTGAGCGGATGAATCCTAAAAGAAGTGCTGCCATTTCACAATCCAACAAGAGGGCAAAGAATAGGGAGGAAACAAAAAATACAATTCCTTTTCGACCTGACTGCATCATCCTTGGAAGCTCTACCAACAAGGAAGTGCAAGATGTCATTAACTGGTTAATCCCAAAAGGCAAAAGAAGTATGTCTCGTTGCAAGGAAGGGAAAAGTCTTACTGCTCAAGAAGCCTCCTCAGTTCCCTTGATAATGGGATACATCAAGGACAATTGTGCATCTTCAAGTTTGTGTAATGCAAATGCAAAACATGATTTACAGGGTGACAGATCTGGGACTGAACTATCAATTGAGGCGATTTCTGATCATGTTCCAGCACTGGAGCATTCTCAAATTATCGTGTTGCCTGATAGTGAAGTGCAAGGGAAGAAAGCACAGCCAGTGGTTCGGCATTCTTTACTGATGAAACAACTCTTGGGTCGCATTGTAAGTATGTGCTGCTCAAGTTTATTATTTCTATGATACGATGACAGTGATAATGATACTAAATTTTCTCTTACATAGGAAACTAAACAACAGAGAGTAGGCAGGATCAACAAGCATACAGTGAACCTTATTAAAAGGAAGAAGAGAGGGCGACCAAGAAAAGGGGACTTGAGAAGAGAAGCAGCAGTGAAAGGTTTACCAATCATATTTTGTAAGCTGTTTTGTCTATTAGAAACTCTTCTACAAGAACCAATATTCTCCATTGCATTTTGCAGGTAACAGAAAAAAGAATCCAGGACAAGAAAGTCCGAATGCTCTGCACTCAAGGATTAAATTTATGGAAGGTATGTAGCTGCTGATTAGAGAGATGCTGCATTCCTTCTCTATACATGAATATTGTGACAGGAATTTTTATTTTTTGACATATTCTAGGTCTTGTACATGAAGAAGCTCCTAGTAGTGAAATGCTGGACATCATTATTCCTACGGAATGTACCGAACTAGTGAGCCACACTGCAGGAGAGCGTGTCCAACTTGGTGGGTTACTTGAGGCATCTAAATCAACTAGAGGTTAAGTTAGAAATTTAGTATGTTTTTCATCTATCCTTGTTGAGTTTACTTGGCTAATCATATGTGCCTTTCATGTAGGACCTTCTCTTAACAATTGGCTTATGACTAACAAGAAGTCAGATGCTTTGGAGAACCGTGAACTAAGAAAGTCACTAGCTATTGTTGAATGGTCACACAATTTGAATAAACAACAGGTACCTGATGAGTCTGCTAATGCTAGAGAAGACGAGTTACTTGAATCAGCTAATGGAGGTGATGATGAGTTAAATGAATCAGCTAATGGAGGTACGTAATGGCTAATAAAGGTAGATTCCAATTATGCAGGTCCTTATACACTCCTGTCCTTCGGAGTATGTGGTTTCTTGTGTTCTATAATGAACATATCAATAAACTTTTTATGAATTAAGTCATCTGACTAGAGGCCTTGCCTAAATAAGAAATCAAATCATTCTCTTGGAAATTTTTGACATATTTCAGGTCCTGAACACGAACAAGCTTGTAACAGAGGAACAACTGCTGTTACAGAAGAATGTGCAGAACAACCGAGCCATATAGCAGACAAGCATATTATCATCTCTGCATCGCTTAAGAAGTCCAGTTATCCTCCAGTAGCTAACAACGGAGGTAAACTATAATCATTTTCTCCCTTCTTTGCTTATTAAATACATTTGGTTGATCACTGTGCACCTTTATAGGAGTTTCATCAAGCAATGGCATCACGTTGACTGAGGCAACCACTCAGGCAGATGCACCCGAGCACCTTCAACGAAAAAATTCATTAGCTATTGTTGAGGGTTCACATAGTTTGAATGGAGAGCCAATTTCCAATGATGCAAGAGAAGATTATCAAAATGAAACAGTTGTTGAGTCTGTTTTAGTTGATGTCAATGAAACAACATTGTCGATTTCAAGCCAAGGAAATGCGCCCCCCCCAACTCAGATCTTACCTTTCATGAAAAGGTTACCTTTGTGGGGTAAAATTGATGCAATGGATGCATTCCTGCAGATACCGCAACAGCCACATTTCCGACCACTCGAGCTATACAATGAGGAACTTCGAGAAGGAATCGCAATAGGCTACATGTTATCTTTTGCCAATTTGATGAATCAATCACTTGAGGCACGGCTTGACGCACCTCGAAAGAGCTTTGAAGATAAGCTTCTGGCGCTTGATGATTTGGAAAAACATGGACTCTTTGTCCAGCCACTAAGAAGCAGACTAGAAAAAATGCTTGGAGTCAAAGACGAATATAGCAAGCTTGATGAAGACTCAAAAGCAGCGTATAAGCAAATTGCCGAGGAAAGAGACAAGAGAGATAAGCTGGAAGCAGAAATCAACGAGCTGAAAAAAACCATCACCGAACTCAACTTGAAGCTGCAGTCAATCATAGCGAAGAAGGAGATGGAAAGAACTACTGTCGCTGAACTAGAAAGGACAGTAGATGCAATCAAAGAAAACCTCCGGTGTGCCAGGCTCAATTTTAATCGCATACTTGCTGCACCTTGGTAAGTGCTTACTTTGAAGTCTTCAATACTTTTGCTTTGCCGATATCCAGTTGCTCCACTCAAGCTTCGAGCAAACTTATTTTTTGCTTAACTACAAATATAGTTTCTAATTAATACAAGGTCAGGTAGTGCCAACACTGACTTTTTGTTGTAGTCCGAACACTCGGAAATCAATTTGGAACAAGCTTAGAACACTAGGAATTTCTATCAACTATGTTAACATTTTGCCGATGAACATATATTTTGAGTACAGTTATTTTATTACTAATGTATGCGCTAAATTGTGATGAAAAGGTCTCTTTTTTCAATTTTTATTTCTTACTGTGTTTTAAGGATGTACAGACTTCAGCACACTAATCACGAGCCAATTTGAAACAAGCAAGAAAACAATATTACAACCACAACAAAGCCAGCCCGATTTCACTCTGTTTCTGTTCCACTTTCCCCGTCTTTGAGGTGCCCTTTTAAGTGTATGAACTTTGATTTCCCATTATTCGCCATTCCATGCTGGATCCATTTCAGGCAAATTGTAGTCCTCAGGTCTTAATGACAACTCGAAATCTGGGAGGTCAGGTAATGAATTGAGAGCCCTGCAGAAAACCATGTAATTGAGAGTCCAGTTACTTGTCAAATTTGGTCAATAGTATGAAATATCCATGCACTTTCAAGTAGGAGAAAACAAAGTCTGCGTACTTCTCTTGCTCTAACAGGTAATTATACATCTGAGATTTCTTCGATGCAATGTCTGGAATTTTGTGATACAAGTGCTTCATAACACCCCATAGTGGAGGAGCCCTGCAAAACAAGTAAACAAATAACATAACAAAATCAATATAACAACCAAAGGTATTCAAGTAGAATGTTAGGGTGAGAAAAGAGAACTGAAATTGATTGCAACCTAGTCACTGGACTTGCAACGCAAAAGGTCAAGCAAGCTTTTTTGCTATTTACAAGAAGTTAGTTTGCAGCAAGAAAACAACAGACAGCGCAAACGTGACGGGATGGTTCTGTACCCTTATCGAGGATTAGACCATGGTAGTAGTATGCTGCTGCCTGGTGTTAGTACCAGAAAAAAAAGAAAGATTGAATATCACTAAAACTCACGAGTGCAAACTTCAGATGGATCAATAGAACAAAGCGATTGAGTGCAAAATATACACTTATGTCACCTTTGCTTCTAGGTACTTCCACTTGAGAAACAAGGAATGTTTTTTAGCATGGCTTTGAGCCATATTACATCCTGACAAGCAGTAATGTGCCTGAAATTGAGAATGAACTCTGAGAGTGACTGTCGATCTGTCAGAGGAGAGCGTAAAATAGAACATCAGAAAACTACTAACCTGGGCAAAATAACTTAGTTGTTCACATGCCAACCTCCTCTTCACAGGCAATGTAGCCTTTTGACTCTCAACAGCCAAACCTAACTGCATTTCTGTGCCCTGCATTCGGTATAGAAATGAATCGGATTGATCAACATCATACACCATATAATATCAGAGAATGTACAAAAGTAGGATAGTAAAAGAGAAGTTACCTGGCCAAGTACTTGGATGGAAATAGCCTCTAAAAATCCCTCCTCGAAATCCCACGGTAACTTTGTTCTATATTCATTAAGTTTCTAGTTATATTCTTGTCGAAGAGAATGATTGAATGAAATTGATATAAAGGCCTCGTAACATACTTGATAGATGGTGGCAAACCAGCCAGTATCTGTCGAACACAGAATTGTAAGTATCCTGATACCTTTATCAGAAGATCAATTGCATCCTTCTTGCATTCTGAGGAATAGGATATACATTTTTTGCGAAAGTTAGCTACCAAGGTAAGCATGAACTATTCCAGTTCAGCTCCCACATAGATTCAATGCCCATAAGGATATAGATGTCGAAGACATACCCTCTAATACGTTCCTTTCGCCTGCATCCATAGGATCCTTAGGTGCAAGCAATGTGTTAGCCTCTGACATTGATAACATGGCCATCATGTTTAGTACAGATAGCAATTCAAATGCCGAGCTTGTTACACAAACTTCCTGCTTCTTGATTTCACATTACATCGTTAGATTAAAGAACAAATGGAAATGAAAGAAAGGTATAATAATGAATGATTTTACATTATTCTTACCTGTTTCCGATCTTGTAAACTTTTCCACCTGAATTCCACCATTTCTTCCAGACCACATTCTGTTAATCACAATAGCACTAAATCTCAAAGGGAAGAAGACCAACGTCGAGTACAAAACTGAAAAAAAACTCTAAACGTGCAGTTCTCAAAGCAAAGACAGCTTCAATACCTTTCTTTGTCAAACCAAGAACAACGGGCAAGTATAGTTCAAGGGCTTTTTGTAATTCACTGAAAGCCAATGCATCTGCAAGTTTATGTTCAGTAACATCAAAACATAATTCCAGACAACGAACGAAATCAACTCAATTGTATCTAGGAACAAACCAGTATGATCTGCTAGTAACACAATCTGACTCCGAAGTGCAGACAGCCTATCTATGAGATTTCGAGGGCTAATCCTTTAAGTGCTTTTTGAAAATCCATTTCCACAGGAATCCACATTATTGGAACAAAGACTACAACTTCGGGGATAGTCAACTTTTTTTTCTTTCGCACATTGTATATCTTCTTTGAAATGGAAGAAGTGCATCCCATCCTTGTCGACGGCAACAGAGCATTCTATAACAAGCAATTAAATTGAAACATATAAACCAATGAAACAAAGATATTCTAAACCATCTCCCATGTAATCAAAACAAGGACATTGCAGTAACTATAAAGATAGTAGACAGGATTTCCTTCTTACTGGTTTTGGAGAGGAAGTGGGAAGAACAGGTTGGTGGATTGATTGAAATATATAGATTGAGAGAAGTATCTGAGACTGGAGCTCATGGCTGGGTCGAGACACTCTCACATGGACGACGCGTATAAACTAAAGCGAAGCTACGAAGTATCTGCTGTGCTGTGAATCTACCTTGATTTCCCAGAACAATCCTTTACTAGATTTTAAAACTCAATTAGTACACTGTTAGTTAAAAAACTTGTAAATGCCATGCAATCATGCATGGGTTCCAACTTCCACCTTCATTTCAATGCACACAGGTACCACTGGCACAATCGGCGACGTGAATTTCGATGATCAATGTACTAATCTCGGTGTCATGACACATCCAGGTTGATCTCATTGAACAGCTCATACATCTGAAATGGATCTGGTGAGCGATAAGCATGGAGGAACCATGTGAAGGAGATTGGAATTAGAAGTTAAATGATTTGTAATAATGCTTTGCTGATAAGTTCTGGACTTAAATAAATAATTCACCAGCTTTGGAAGTCCAAATATTACTTATTTTCCAATCCCAAAGGGGATTGATTAAGTCAGATACAATGAAATATCTGAAATTTTTTGTAAAGAAATTTGGGCTAATTATGTTAGGCTAGTTCAAGTTCAAGGAAACTTTTTAGTATTTATTACAATTTGATGTTTGGAAACCTAGGAAACACTGAGATGTGGGTTTATAAAATATATGATCTTTCTACTTTGAGTGTAACATCAACCCAAAAAATATTTCGATCTATGCATAGTGTTCATGGACAATTTTAGTGATACACTTTAAGATGAAGGACAATACGCGTCTAGGCTGATCTCAAGAGGTTATTTTGTCTATCATGAAGAAGAATTGTGTCACGCCCCGATTTTTAAGAAAAACGAAATCCTAATATCTACATGGAATTATCCGTTTTCCCAAAATTCGAGACATGAATGTCATTGAAGCCTTGAATTTTGGGAAAAACGGATAATCCCATACATATATTAGAACTTTGTTTTTCTTGAAAATCGGGGTGTGACAGTTTGGTATCAGAGCACAGTTTACCTTAGGTTAAGGAGAGTCTAGGAGATCATCGGAATGTGGTTATGGGTAAGCTGTAGAGTATTTTGTGGATCTTATGGAGTGTCTAATAATTGTCCTTTTTATTTGAAGGATATGGCTGGAAGACATGCTCGTCAGAATCCAAATGGGAACGGTAATGGTAGCAGTGAAAATGTTGTCCCAAATGGAGATGGCAATGGAAATGGAAATAGTCATAGTGAAAATACGATCTATTTGAGTCAGACTATGATGATGCCGTTGCTACAATGATTGTAACATAATAGTAATCAAGGTGACTTTTTTGCTATAAGGGTTAAGGAGTTTGGGAGATTATGTATCACAGTGTTTCACTTGTCAACAAGTGAAGGTCGAGCATCAGCGACCTTCAGGTTTGTTGCAGCCATTAGAAATTCCTATCTGGAAATGGGAGAATATTTCTATGGACTTTGTAGATGGCTTACCGAAGACTCGACGAGGTAATGAGTCGATTTGGGTTATAGTTGACCATTTGACTAAGTCCGCGCATTTTGTTCCAGTTGGTGTGCACCGTACTACCTAACAGGTAGCCAGACGATACATCCGTGAGGTAGTTAGGCTTCATGGGGTACCAGTGTCCATTGTGTCGGACATAGATCCCTTGTTTGCAACTGAGTTTTGGGAGAGTTTTCAGCTAGCCATGGGGACGAGATTAGATTTGAGTACAATTTATCATCCTTAGACTGATGGTCAGACGGAGCGAGTGAATCAGGTTCTAGAGGATATGCTTCGGGCATGTGTGCTCGATTTTGGTGGTAGTTGGGAAAATTATTTACCTCTCATAGAGTTTGCTTATAACAATAGTTACCATTCTAGTATTGGCATGGCTCCGTTTGAGGCTTTATATGGGAGACCTTGTTGATCACCATCCTGTTGGGCGGAGGTTGGTGACATAGTTCCTGGGGCCAGAGATGGTCCGGGAGACATCGAAAAATGTGCAAATTATTAGAGAGCGGATCAAAATTGCTCAAAGCCGACAAATTATGTTGATCGAAAGTGTAAGGCGGTAGAATTTCAGGTTGGGGACCTTGTCTTTCTCAAGGTTTCACCTATGAGCGGCGTTTTGAGGTTCGGTGAGAAAGGGAAGTTAAGTCCTAGATTTGTGAGACCATTGGAGATCATTGCTTGAGTAGGGAGTTTAGCCTATAGACTTGCCTTGCCACCAAGCTTATCAACTGTTCATGACGTGTTTCACATTTCCATGTTGAGAAAGTGTGTGAAGGATTTTGTTCACATCGTCCAACCCACAGAAATTGAGATTAATGACAACTTCACCCAAGTAGTACGACCGATCAAGATTGTGGATCGTGATGTGAAACAACTCCGTGGAAGGATAGTGAATTTGATGAAAGTCCAATGGAGTGAAAAGGAGAATGATGTAACTTGGGAGCTAGAGGACAAGGTGAAACAGTTGCACCGGGAGCTATTCATCCAGTGAGTCTCGAGACGAGATTCCTTTTGAGGTGTGTATAATGTAACGACCCTAATTAATGCACATTAGAAATTTTTAGGGCTTTATTAAATTTGAAGTTGAGTCATATAATAACTAAATAAATAAGGGGTGTCAATATAATTTTGTACAAACCCTAATCTTGTAGGTTTTGCCTTTAAGTTGGTTAAATAGCGATTTGGTTTTTCCCAATCGCATAGAAAGTCTGTAAAAAAAAAAAAAGGGTTAAATCAAGAAGTAACAAAGAACTTTAATTTTCTTTACTTAATCTTTCACATGATTGTATATATCAATTTCCTCTAAAGCATACCAATCAAAATTTGCAAACTATTTTCTTTTCAGGATGCTTAAATCTCATAACCTATAATGGGCAGGTCCTAGACACCATGTTTAGCTTTCATGATTTGACGATGTGGGTGGATAAAAATTTGACAGGAATCCACAAGTTACTATTTAAAAAGATTAAAATTCATTGGCTACACTATACTTGTTACTTTTAAAGCCTTTTAGATTAGTCAGTCATGATCTACACACAATAAAGACAATAACAACCATTGTTGTTTTGACACGAGTTGTGGCAGACCACAAAAGCTTTTGAGTTTTGACCAGTGAAAGACCAGTGAAATAGCTTGATGGGTTTTTAGTGATTTTCTCAGGATGGCCAATAAGATGAGATATGTAGGGTCTAGATATGTAATTGTGATTGTTCAACATTTGTATTTGACGCCAATGGCATGACAGCTCAACGGTTATAGCTTGGTAAATGGTATCACTAAGTTATAGGTTTAAACTCAACTTGCGACATCTTTATGGGTTCTGGGATCCTATAAAAACCCTGCTTGCCTTTCAAAAAAAAAAAAAAAAAAAACAACATTTGTATTTGACCTTTACAAATACCATTTACTTCTTGTATCGTACCTACAATTAATTCATTGTTCAAAGCATTTTCAATGGTAAAAGTTAAAATGAGGGATGAATTATTCTTATTTTAATTAAAAGCTAAATTTAGGGGTTTCTTCACTCCAATCGCATTTCCTATTTTAACATTTTCATCATTATTTTAATATATCTTCAACTTTTTTATATCAATTTAATTTCAATTATACTATTATTAATTTCAATTTAATATAATATTATTAATTTCAAATTAAAGAATTGGGAAAGTTAGTTGAGTGTCTATTTTATTATTAAATGGATTTTAGGGGATGGTTAACAAAAATTATTATAGGGGGTAGTTAAAGGGATGGTTGTATGACTATTCTTTTCGATCAACCCCCTAAAATAGTTTGCTCTTAATAACTAATACAATACGGGACATGAGGAACAATAATCCAAACTTTGGTGTGCAGGAGTAGGGGATTTAATAAAGACACTGTGAGTATATTGATGGAGGCCTCAAATTGAAATTCAAAGGATTGGGAGGTTGTCTAGTCTTGTTTTTCCTTGTCTTTTTGTTTGGGTTCAATGTTCCTATGTGGATTACCCCACATACCTAAAGAATTGAACTTAAAAATATATGAAAGAAAAAAAAAGGAAAGATGTTTGCCAATTTGGTACATGGAGCTAGGTGCTTGCAATTAAGTGGGCTGACAAGGTGTAGACACCGGTGTTTTGATTGATTTGAGTGGTGGTTTTGAGGTCATTTCTTTTATTTGTATAATCTGTGAAACTCCTTTATATGTTACCCTACGGAGTTTTTTTTTTTTTTTTTTTTATAATTTTTTTTTTTATCATAGAACGAGGAATCCTCGTATATGTGTGTAAATTTTCACAGTCAATAAGCAGAAACATTTCAACATTTTAGTTCTCCCATGACCTTTAGTTGAAACATTATGTCAAATATTTATTTTTAATGTAATGATATTTATGTGGTAATATACAATAATGAGATTTGGAGTTATTATTGTTGTATAGTAATGATAATCTGAGTATGGATTCATATATATGTTGGCTTTTATATGTTAACAATACTTAAAGTAATGATGTATTCCTTAATGGAATGTATTATGCTCAATAAGGAGCTACTATTGAAAGTATGATTTCCCCATAGCACTATGAATTCCTAATTTTATGGGTTTGATCGCCATTTTGTTATAGAGCATGGTTTATGAATATGCTATGCTTCTCCAAAAGAATGGGTAGATTTACTTATGAATGACAAAATGTCACTGTGAAGGAAATTTGAAATATAAAAAATAAATGATATTAATAAACTTTAATTTTGAAAATTTAAATCACCTGAAATTGTATCACTTAGAACTACCACACATCTTTTTGCTTATTATTTCCTCTAAAACTAAATAGCCTGCGGGTTGTCTTGCTGATGTGGGACACCCCTTTCTTATAGAGAAACTATAATAGGCTTGATATTTATCCGTAAAAAATGTGACGTGACTTTGTGCGTATTGATAGCCCAATAGTGGCTTTTGTTACTCATATAGTTAGGAGTATCCGGTGATGCATGCCTGTATGTGATGTGTTCTCACTTGGTCATGGATGACGGAGAAGTCCTCCTTTATATGAGAGTGGCATACGAGCATGTATGTTCGACACGGAGGTGGTGTGAATGTGGTATAGTCTAAGTGATCAATTCATTACTAACGGATAACTGGGGTAGCATAAATAATTTATTGGTCGATAAATCTTGAGTAATAGAATAATACAATTATTGCCTTATAATCACTTAGTACAAGATGTCATGTCTGCTAACATTCTCTGCAAGTTTGACTTGCCATGGCTAATTTTCACAGGACATGTGTAATTAAGGTAAATAGTTACGGAAATATGTTATAAATTGTAATTAGCTTTATACATTCGCCTTGTGGAGGAACTACCTATTTTGTTTTAGTTATTTTGTCGTATTATATTTTCCTGTCATGCTATGCTATTTCTCTTATTGATTTTTTTAGAACGAAGAATTTCACACCAGCTTAATTACTGACCCAAGTGAGCTTTGGCTTCTTGGGTATATTCCTTTGGAATGTAACTGACTAGCTTGTTTCAGAATTTAGTAGTTCGAGCGAGCTTAGAGAAGTTCGTTTCGTATGTGACGAGCATTGCTGGGGAGTTGCATGTTGTTCGAGAGTATAAGTCCTTTTGTTTGTTAGGTGATAGTTTAATATTTTGTGATAGAACTTGGAGTTTTTATTATTTATTTGGTGGGAGGGATACATTCATGATTAGTTGAATTTATCAGAGTTGGTTCTACGAAATTTAATATATTTTCCCTTCATTTTGATGAGTTTTTTAGATCGGTTGTTTTATTTCCCTTAAATGGGTAAATTGTGCATTTGATTATTTTTCGTGGATGTCAACTGTTACTTTTAGTGAATGACATTCATGCCTCGAATTTTGGAAAAAACGGATAATCTCATATATATTAGGATTTCGTTTTCTTGAAAATCGGGAGTGTGACATATTGTCGATCTTTGCTGTGTGTGCCATTGATCCTTATTGCATTAGAGACACCTCTAGAGTTTAAGAACTAAAATAGATTGTTCAATTTAGCAAATTATTGCCGGAGTAATGAAATGCCAAGGCCTCGGATGTATTGGTACTACCTTCACATTTTCTTCTTATAACAGAGCATATCGTGGTCATACGCTCTTCAGGAGAGGTTCATCAATGAAATGTCATATTTGGTGTTGCTACTGGCATTAGATTTGAGTAACAGAGAAAGAACCTGATGACTGCCAAGTTGTTGCTTTCAAATGTGGTTCGCGCTCTAGCATGCTACTGACTTATTTGATACATTCTGCTATTCACCAGCAAATCTCTGAAACTGATGTTGCAATTTAAACACTGTAATATTACACTCGACAGATTGATATTAGCCAGCAAATTCTCCCATACTGGTTCCCAAGGAGTGCGTCGGCTTATTCCATGCCAACTGGTGCTCAGTGTCCAAATATTCTGATCTGTGTGGTGTGTCAAGGAGATCAAGTTATGGTATCTGTCATTGGTTCTTCATCTCTTATTATTAACTTGAACAACCAAAATTACTGAGACTACTCATTATCTTTTGGCACAAACCGTAACCCTGACAGTATTAACGGGTTCGAGTCCATGTATAAACTTGTATCATTTTACTGGCAACCCATTGAAATGTTTGGTGGTTTACAGTTTTGACAGGATTTAACTGATGTAAATATTTTAATTAGTCAACATAGGTCAGTAGTGATTATCACTACTCACTAGTCATGGCATCATGAAAACTATTTGCAATGGAAAACCAAAAGCAACCTACACACAAAGATAAGGGTTAGCTGATCTTAAGTACAATAGTAACTTGTATGAATCATTTACTCTCACCCATCTCTTGACACCTAGTTGATAAAAGGAATCCATCAATGGGTCATGGTTTGTCGGCATTTATGTAAAACGCCGTTGCTGAATTTACTTTTTTTTTTTTTTTTTGTCAGAGTACCTTATCAGTTATTCCCATACAGGTAGGGTCAACGAATGGATATAAAGATGGATGCCTTCATTCATTTGGTTGGTCTCAACTCTGATGGTGATCAGTTTCAGTAAAAAACATGTATGGTATATAATGTTGTGTTGACATTGCGTTGCAAAACAAGTCAAAACCATCAATTTGAGGTAAAGAGAACATAAACTAGTGGGCATTGTCATGGAATAATCATCCTGACAAAGCGGACGAGGAACAAAAGGAGATTGGGATCGAAAGATCAAGAACAGTATCCATCCATGCAGTATTGTTCTGTCAACACATTGGTTTAGCACCCTAAAATGATTTTGTTTGAGATTTTGGTCACTTTTTAGAGAGGTCAAGAGACCAGAACATATCCAAATGGGGTCACATGGATTGAATCAGTACAAATTATTGGATGAAATCCATCCAAAAGTAATTGTGTTTTACCATCAATGAACCAATCCTGAAACATCGGTAGATATCAGGACAAGCACCATTAATCAAGTCGGACCATGCAAACAGTAATGAACAAGAATATATTCCTTATGGGCACCTATGACATAATTCAGAGTCAGACATATGAGGTCCAAGAAAAAAGTTTAAGGATGAGGCAAATGGATGAGACGCCGAGTATTATGTAGCGTGGCGATACAAATCAATCTTTTTTACCCTTACTATTTATAAATAGGGCTCTGGATGAGCAACATTAGCATCAAAAGGCAATGCAACAACAACAAAAGCTAAGGGTGTTTGTTGAGGGTGTGATGAAGAGAGTTCTTACATGAAGATAAGAGTCATAGTTTGGTAGCCAAGGATGACTTGCCTACATACAACCTCCAAGAGATCTCTCATTTTCAATGAAGTCTGTATGTGGTAAATAGGCAATCTCCTTGGCTAGTCTGACTGTCTCTTATCTTTCCATGCTAGGCCTACTCTTCTCCCTTCATTTCATGCTGAAACTTGGAGGCCATCCTTTGAAAGAAAAAAAAAAGACCCTAAAAAAAGGTACATTAATTATGTTTTAATTGATTATATATTTTTGGCTAAATGTTGTTTTCATTTCAGGAAATGCAAGGAAGGTTTTTCGGAATCTCAACCATAATATGTCTTGAGGGAAAGTCTGAATCTTGTTATATCATCCGTCACAAGTGTTACTAGTTACTGATCAGTATTCACTACATTGTTTCAACATAGTTGTAACGATCATTGTAAAAGTTGTGTTATCATAGTTTATTCATCAAACAGTGTAAGATTCATGTGACATGTAGCTAACTATCATGTTTAAATTTTCATTGTGGCCACAATGAACAATGTTTACTTGATTCTAATTGGAAATTTAGGTGATATTGAATCATTGATAGAACAAATGATGGTAGAATATTTTCTTTGATTTGATGAAAATAATCGATTCTTGTAGAATTTACTACCTCAGAACTTGGCCAAATTGATATTGACTGCAAAAGCCGTTCTACAAAATACGGCTGTCATAAAAGGCACCAACTGCCTAATAAGTTGACATATGACTAGGGTTCATCTATATTACTAGTCTACTAATAATGCAAATAGTTGGAAAGGTGCCATTTTAAGATATGTAACTGAGTCATTTACACATATTAAGTTATTAACTGATATCCATGATGTCTTCTTATGTCAATGGGTAACAACTCAGTAGTAGACATGTGCCGGATGAAATCACAGGTTCATGGTTCAAACTCTGCCAGTAGCTTCTAGTCGGCATCTAGGGAATAGTCGACTTCTAGTCGAAATCTAGACAGATCAAGTACATTTACAAGGTCTATCGTCACCAAAATTAAGTGCTAGCCAAGCCAAGTTAATTTGCATATGAATTGAGTATGACTTGTCGAATTTGTAGTTTTTTTTTTTTTTTGATAATGCATATAGCCAGAAATTAAATACGATTACACAAATTTTGTCTGGCAATTGATGCCAATTGATGAACCTTCTGGTTAAGAGTCTTAGGAATAAATTTACAAGATCAACTACAAAGACTTGTAAGAAGTGACCGAATACTATAAACTATAAGTCGCTACATCCACCTTGAGTTTGTGTCTTGGTCCTCCATTTTTTATTGCAAAAGAGAGTGCAAGTTCCTGGAATCCCCTAGTAGTAGACTTGTTGTCTAGTGTCTTGCCTGGATGAGTAACAAAGCGGCTTCCGCAACAAAATATTTGGCCATCGTACTGTCTGTGACACAACTAATGCATGCACTCTCCCAAAAGCATCAACCACAATAACACCAATTTGTAACCTCAATGATCCTCATACTTCCATTAAATCGTGATGATCCCAAAACTCAAAGTCATTATTGAATAACATGTCCAAGAAGAAGATTAGGCAATCTCTATATTTAGACCAACAGCATTTGAAAAAAAAAAAAAAACCATGACAGAAATCCAACCAAACCAAACTGAATGTGTAACGAAATTTAACCAATATGAAATTCAATTAACCAAAAATTGACCTGTTTGGCAAAAAAATATGTCAAAACTAACCTAAACCGAATCGAACAATTATTTTGTATAATCTACTAATATTCTTGTACTATTATTTTTAATACGAGTAAGTATCCGGTCTCCAGGCACACCACCAGTGCACTTAAGTTTTCACCTTTTAATACTGTATAATTTCAAATAACAAACCAAACATATTTTTCTATCCTACCTAACTACGTACCAATTTTGTTCGGCTTTCAAGGTCATTTTTCACTTAAACCGAATCGAACAATTCGATTTCAAAGTTTCGCAAATCGAACTACAACAAAAATAAACCAAATTGGGACTCTCCATCGGTTTTTTGTTCATCCCTACGGCCACTATCAATTATCATACATTTCATATTATCGTTTAACAAGACATGGATAGCATGGGCCCCCAATGTCAAATGTTTTGCAGCCCAAACCAAAGCCCAGGACTTGGCCCATTACTCGTCATTCGTCAAGTCAAAAAATTTCAAGTTCACATTTTTAATCCCCATTTCAAAACAAAACCCTAACGAGTCTCTTCTTCTTCTTCTTCGTCATCGAGAGGTTGTCGAACTCGAATTCAGCTATGGCGAATCTGAAAATGAACGCTCTCGTATCTCTCGTTGTTTGTTTCTTCTTCGTTTTGTCAACTTTGGCGATCTCAGACTCGCCTTTCGTGATGGCGCACAAGAAGGTCACACTGAACAGACTCAAATCTGGATCCGAGCAAGTCTCCGTCTCGATCGACATCTACAACCAAGGCTCTGCGTGAGTATCTTCCAATTCTCTCTCCTTTACTACGTCGATCGATCGATCGATCTTTGTGGATGACATTTTTGAAATCTTGAATTTTTCTGATAATTGTAGTTTAAAATTGAATTTTTATTTTGAGTAGTAGTTTCTATGTTGTTAGTAAATTGAGGTCGATTTTCTTCTAGATTGTGTTAGGATCCTAAGTCCCTCTTGGACAGCTCGGGCTTTTGGGAGAGTTGGTTGGTTTATGACAGATTGATTGGGGCTTATGTGGATTTCGTGTTTGAAACTATCGAAATGTGTTCACGATTGAATAGAAAAAGATGCGGTTTGTTGAGGTTCAAGATTGAATGTTTCATCATTGGGAATTTTAATTTGGTATTGATGATTAAACTTGATTTCAGAGATTTAGAGTAATCTATTGATTTACGGAAGTATCGAATTTAATGAAATATTAGCATGATCTGTGAGTGCCTCGTAAACTACTTATGTGTCTACCACTCCATTCTTGGGATTAATTCTAGTTTGGTGTTATAAGTTGTTTGGAGTGTTCGATTTTAGGAAATTATTACTAGTAGGCCAACTATTCAAGCTAGATAGTGTTATGCAATTCATATATAAATAATGATTTAATGCGAACTGTTCCTTAAGTTGTATTGGCAAGGAATTGCCACTCAATTCTTGCCTTGAATTTGTTGAATTGCGATTTGAATTAAGTCGTGCAAGGTGATCAGCTCCTTTAAGTAGAAAATGATAAAGAGGATGAGCAAGAAGTTGCAAGAGAATAGAGATAACCTATCTGATCCCGAAATATATTGAAATTCAGTTCAATTGATTATACCAGTCGTCTCTCTAACATCTCACTCAGAAATCGAATTGTAGTGAAGCAAGAGGCAGGGATCTAAGTTAATAAAGGGGTTGAGTTTTAAATACCTAAAATATATAGGTCTAGAGGAAACTAAGTAGATAGCTATTACAACACATTTAAAAAAATATTTTCTAATATGGCTGGGTCATTCTTACCCGATTTAACCCTTTAAAAGTCCCATGCAAATTATTGGAAATATAAAGCCTTTGAATGGGGTGCGTGATTTTTTGGATGTCGCCCTTTGGCTAGAAGTGATGACACGCAAACCGAGCCACCAAATTAGTTTATAAGTTCTAGAGCCTCTTGGAAGGAGAGAGAGATGAACCCAACCTACAATGGGGAAAAAGAAGTCTCTTCAACCATCCCACAATTATTCATAAGCATGGGAGAGCAGTGGTGTCAAAATTGTTTAAATTGTGCAATTTAAATCTTGATGTGAGTCGGATCGAATGTCGTACGATCTGGATCGCCTAAAAAATTGTAAGTTCATAAATCGCACCATCCGATTTCATGGAGTCGTAATATCGTAAATCACAAATCTTCTGATCCAAAAATGCATGAAAATTGACTAAATTTGCATCTGATCTGGACATTTAGTAGACAAGAAGAAAAGAAAAGGAAAAGGAAAGATAAGGGGGGAAAAGGGGATTTCATCAGATAACTTGACATTGATAATGAAAGAAGAAAAGATAATTAATGCGGTGAAAAAATTGCTGATTAATCACAATTCGGGGTTTGATCGAACCGAACTGGGTGAAATCAGTTGGGGTTTAGCGGTCATCGATTAATCGGAAAAAATCGGCGAGTCACCGATTAATCGGCCCAGCTAACGTGCCGATTTATTGTTATGTTGAAAAGTTAGGTTGATTGTAGTGATATAAATAAGCAATATGCAAAATTAAATTCATTTGGTTAATTAGTAAAGTAATATATGACTATGATTAATTAGTAAAGTTATATAATTACAAATTTACACCATTTTGATTAATTATTTATTTTTGTAATCTATAACTATAATTAAAATTTAAAAATATATGCTTTGAAAAAATTTACCGATTAAATTCGTTTAATCCCGCTTAATCGTAAGTCGGTCCTGGACCACACTACAACCGTTTTCCGATTTAACTGCATAGAGATAAAGAAAGAAAGGGAGGATGGGATTTCATCATACCCAATCGCAGGTTCTTATCTTCATATTTCCATCTTAGGATATGAAAGAAAGGGGCGGCAGCCATGACGAACATAACCTTTGAGGTTTAAAGAACTTTGGAACTTGGCCTATTTTAGGGCTTTTCAAATACTAAGCCCAAGTTTTGAAAGGGCTTTTAAGTTGGTCAAGTTTCAAGCAAGGTTTAAAAAAACGTTGTGAGGCGCAGAACTGACGTGCACCTCAGTATGAGGTGGATAGATGTCGAACTGAGGCTTTTAAGCCTCACTGGGCTTAGATGAGGCTATAACCTCACATGAATGAGACGTAGGAATTAAGGCGTGTATGAGGCTTACACCTCAGTTGTGGCACAATAAATGACTCTTCAACACATGATTAAAGGAAAAAAAAAGCCCCAA
This sequence comes from Berberis thunbergii, assembly GCA_003290165.1. NCBI lineage: Eukaryota > Viridiplantae > Streptophyta > Magnoliopsida > Ranunculales > Berberidaceae > Berberis > Berberis thunbergii. The sequence continues at coordinate 165,010 of QNQO01000875.1, read as the reverse complement.
TAACCCTAGGTGTAGAACTTTTAACTTTTTCTTAAAGAGATTGCTTCACATAATCTTCTCATTGGTAGATCCATTTTAAAATTTTTCTACTTCTTTTGTTGGAATCATATTAGAAACTCTAATGATGTAAATTTCTGGCTACGCTTTCAGGACTGCATATGATGTAAGTCTTATCGATGATAGCTGGGCTAAAGATGTCTTTGATCTGGTCAGCGGGAACATCTCCAAGACATGGGAAAGACTTGATGCGTATGTTCTTTTTTATTTCTGCAGAAACTGTAACATATACCTTGATTTTGTGTTTAGCTGACAAGTATTTCTGCATGACTGGCAGTGGTTCTATTGTTTCTCACTCTTTTGTTCTGGAATCCAAAGTGAGAGGCATGTATCATGGTGCACCTGCAGTCATCAAGTTCCGCATCCCTACAAAATCAGCCTTACAGGTTTTAATTGCTGGTCATAGTATTTGTCAAATTCTTTGCAGTGAACTCTTCACAATGATCCTCTTGACTGTTTTGCTGATTCCTTGTAGGAGGCATTCTCAACCCCAACTTTACCCTTGGATATACTTGCAGACAGACCATCAGAGAAGAAGTTTGACCTTGTAAGCTCTCCCTGGATATAAATTTCTGCATTCATCTTTTCTCAAGGAAACTAACGTAGTCTTGTTATTCTCACTTTGGCTCTGTCTGACAAATGTTGCATCTTCTTTGTTGTTTGTTCCTCTTGGAATCTCCTATGGTGATGTCAACTCTCAGGCAAAGGTGAGATTCACTGCATTTTCACTTTAACACTAACATGGATTTAGTTTAATTGTACAAAGCACTCTTCATCACATCTGTAGTTAGCAGGCCATTGCATAAGTGAACCATGCTTGCATTGGAAATTACTTTTTAAATGCGCAAGGGGTATCATGGATAATGTTGTGGGTTCCAACCATTGCACGAGTGAGCCATGCATGTGGTTGACCTGTTCTAGATTAGGCATAATGCTCAGTACACAGTTTCTAATACTCGTCCTAACATGCAGAGGTTGTTGGCGAAGTATGGATCCCTTGTTACCGTGATCTCTATCATCACTATCTTTGTGTACCTGGTTGCTTCCCCATCAAAAAATAGTGCTGCAAAGGCAGGCAAGAAAAGACATTGAGTTTGATAAGCGGGTTCTCTAATCGAACTCTGGGAGGCACCGGTATGTCCTGTAAATGATGTGACAAGACTTTTTGCTAGAAACTGAGGACACATTACTCGCTTCTAATTGCTATTAGTTGTTAATGAAAGAAGAGTAGCTTGTAGAAATGTTTTACTGGCATATAAGTTCAAACTGTTTTCTTTTTGGAGAGAAGAATGGTCGCAAACAGAACTATATAATGGGTAAGAATCGTAAGATAATCAAGTCATCTAGCATGCATGATAAGATATTAACTTCGTGCCTGACAATGTAAATCTTTGCTTTATTGATTTAACTATAAAAGATGAGACCTGGACCAGCTAATGTTACATATATGAATTTTTACACTGAAGGAACAAGTGCAACTTTTGAGCAAACTTGATGAAAAAAATCTTTATATGATAGATAAGACGGTGACACCTTTGTATATAAACAAGCATACAGTAGTATGGACAAACAAATTTGCCTGGCTGCCTCTTGTACAGTTGTACATTCCTTTATCTGATCAAATGGTTTGATTTCTTCTAACATGTCTATCTCTGAGTACAATTGAGTTTTAGGGTTTTCGAATTTCAAAATTGCCTCGTAAAGTTATAAAATTCTTAATCCATCCTTTTTTATGCTCTTTAGCAATTGAAAAGTTGGTGGTGTGTGTGAACTTTTGAAATTTTGATAAAGCCTACACAACTTATTGAATTTCAAAATTGTTCCAAATTTTACTCGAACTCAAAACCCTAATTCAATCCAGACATTAAACCCTCTCCCTCTCCAGCAATAAAAAAAATTTCACACTCTTTTAGACTCATCGTAAAAGGACAAAAATCTGTTAGAGTTATTTTATAAATTTTAATTTTATATCTGATAGAATTACTGATTTTCAATGTAAATTTTGTAAATCATATGACATAAGGTTTGATTTTTTTTTTTTTTAGTAGTAAATCATAATTTGTTTTTATATTTAATAATTTAGTGATCTATTTAGAGAGTGCCCAAGGCACAACCCATGAATCAGGATGATATATCGAAAGCATGATGCTATATCCGTGTCAACAACACGGGTACCCATTATATGGAAAGTATATGCCGGTGCCTTTGCTGGCGAAACTTAATGAAGAACATTTGTTGAGTCTTTATTCACATACCACAGTTTAGACTTTTTTTACATATAAAAAAAGAGCTTTTCTAGCTGGCCTGGGCTTCCAGCCTGGGTGGGTGAATTTACATTTTTGCTCCCTCACTTTTAAACATTTTTTTCAAAAAGGTTGTTAAAGAGGGGGGGGGGGGCAAAGGTGTAAATTCGCTCTCTAGGCAGTCAACCCAGGCTGTAAACCCAAGCCATTTAGAATTTCTGATAAAAAAATTTTGTTTATAAAGTTGTAAGGGAACACTATAAACTACTCAATTTGATATTTTTATCCAAACACTCAATTCGACATAAACACCTTGAAAAATGTCATTTCTTGAGCATTACGAAGACCATGTTGGCCGTAGCTCTTTAATCTTGATATTTAATTGATATATTAGAAATGAAGCAACATGGGAACATACTCGCAAAAATGCACCTCGAATAAATCTCATACTAAAAAATATGAGAGAATGAATAGGGAAGGTCATCAAATAATACTATATGTTATTGTTATATAGTAAGTGACATATATTATTCTTATAGTATGTGCTTAGTTAAAGTCATGTAGATCCCAATTTTTAATAATTCAACCTATTATCAAGAAATAGACTAATGATAACTTAGTGGCATGCACGTGGATTGCACATGTTTTCTCCTACAATGACTTTCTAGAATCATATTAATGATTTTTCAATCACAAATCCTTCAAAATTCACAATTTCAATAAATTCATTAAAATTCACTACTTTTTAAATACCTCATAATTTTGATGAACTTTTGAAAATCATGAATTGAATACCTTCTGATTTTAATGGATTATAAAACAATCATTTAAAATCTGTATTTAAATACCTCTAGATTTACATGTATTGTTTTAAATCCTTAATTGAATACCCCGATATTTTAATGAATTTTAAAATTTTTTACAATCTATTAAAATCCATAATTGAATACCCCTGTTAGTGTCATACGGAGATTAAAATATTAATATTTTTTATCAAAAAAATTTAAACATATTTCAAATTTCAAAAAAAAATTGTGTAACTTCAAAAATAAAAAATATTTTGTGAAATTTTGACATTATTTTCTTGTAAGGACATGAATGTAATAGGAAGTATGAAAGATTAGGCAGTGTGAGAGGGTAGGTTGGTCCATGGGAGGGAGAGAGTCCCAAAAAATGGAATGTTTGGAGAATGAGAAATGGCAGAAGAATAGGGAAAGTTAAAGGAAGGGGGGTGTTGTTGTTGTTGTTGCCTCCCTTGTGGATGTGTGAGTAAGAGACAGAGAAAATAGTAAGAAGAGAATCTCTGAAACAATGAAAGAGAGTGGAGGGAGGAAAGTGGTTTGTCAGACCTTTACCTCTCTCTGTCTTTCTCTCTCTATACACAATAGTACTGAGTTGAAGTCAGTCCATATTCTGAGATTCCACAACTGGTGATTGTGAGGTGAGGGAAGGGAGGGGAGGGGAGGGGACTGTGTCTATGTACCACCCTTCTGTGAGATGACCTGATAAAAATCAGGCAAGGCAGTGGAATATATAAGTCCAAATAAAATGGAATATTATTCTTTCCCTCCCCAAACTAAAAAGCTTTCTCCAACTCTCCTTTTTACAAACAAAAACATGGTCTCGTGACTCATGGGTAGCTCTCCCTATACATTCGACTTGTCGAACCACACTCACTATATTCAAAATCATGATAATTCGAATTTAGTTGGGGACCAATTCATGTCTAATTTGAGATTCGGGTGAGATAGGTTATGAACGAACTAGACATTTTTTTTATGAGCAATCAAACCATTTGTACAACCTGAAGACTACATTTATGATTGGGTTGGTCTTTTACAATAGAGCACGACTACGGTGTCTGGTTCAGGGTGCTTGGTGGTACTAGGCATCGTAGATATGTACCGTAGATTCAGGGTTTACAATATAGTGTAAAATTCAAGGTCGAGTTTGACAAAATATTAGTAAAGTGTTCAAAGATTAGATTGATTACTTGCAAACCTTTCAACCCTTACTTAGCCCACAACCATAAATATTATCACTAGTTGTTAAAAAAAATCTTTAATGATGTTCTTGAGATTAGTGTAATGGTCTTCATTTGGTTGAAATTCATGAAATCCCCCAAGATAACCGCGACTTGCTTGAATAGTTTCCAACTCTAAGTTAGGCGAATAAACACAAGCAAAGTGTCCAAAGATTGGGTTTTCTTATATCTCATATGCAAATCCTTAGACTTACCCAAGTCGATAAACATTTATCCAAATCTTTGTAGATATATATATATATATATATATGTTTGAGATTGGTGTGATTGCTTTCAGATTTTCTATGATCTCTTATTGATCATCTTTAAGTTGACAAACTCGCAAACTCCTTGAATCCTATAGAGGTAGGACCTTACTGTACTAAAAGGTTGGAATCCTTCTGAGGAAAGCAAGGCAATAAGGGTACTCTATATTGACATGATGTAATTATGGCACAACACAACACTGTCTCTTTACTTTTACAAAGTCAAAAAGGAAAATGATTACCTTGTTGTAAAGAAAGAAAGCAATTTGGTTATTATGATCATCATGAATCCTTGTTTGAAGAAGACCAACAATACATAGTGCATGCATGATAGATGGATTAGATTGGACTTTAGTTTTGCACCCACAATGTTGCCTTCCCATGCATTAAACCACTCAGAAGAATATTTGATATGTTAGGCATTTGACATTCTCAGGTTGAGATTTCATATTTTGGTTTACCATTTGACTTCAAATTTTAATTAAAATCTTATTATTCCATGTTTCCATCCTCATATACAATGTTCACATAAATTTGTTTAGGACTTTAAACTTTTTTGGATAGGAAAAGGAAACTAGAAGAACATGTCATTCAGGAAATTGCAATGGTTTGGGTTTAGTTTGCTATTTAGGGTCTGTTTGATATCCTAAAAAAATATTTTTTTAGGTAAAATATAATTTTTCGATGTTTGATTAGGCCGATAAATAGGAAAACAATTTTCCGGATTCACTTGATTTTCCTGATTTTTTTTTACCTCCCCTCGTAAGAGAACTGTTTTTTTTGGGTAAAAAAAAAAAAACTCTCAACTTATATATAATAAACCCTGATTAAAGATTGTAATATGAAATTATCAATATGCACATGAAAATAAATATTTTGAGTTTAATTTTCTAAATGCAATCAAACACTTAAAAATTCATTTTTGAAGTAATTTTCCTAGAAAACGATTTTCTTGGCTATTAAACACACCAATGCATCGGAATGCAAATTGCTAAGTATCGATCTTGAACCTCAATACTTCCTATACGCCTTCCAAATTTTTGCTCTTTCTTTTCCCAATTTTTTTAGAGCTTTTTCTGTAAAACCAAAGCATAAGACATTTACATTGACCTTTACAAAATCAAATTTATAAAAATCATCATCATCAAAACCCATTCTCGAGATTTTCGGGGTCGGCTACATGGATTTTGGTCCTCCAAGCAATGCGATCTTCCCACAGTTCCTCACCTAATCCAAGCTCAATGATATCTTCATTCACCTGTCTTCATCCAAGTTTTCAACGGCCGGTCCCAAGCCCGGATAAAGGAGGAGGGTTGGTGTTAGGCTTGTGATAGCCAACCGTAAAAAACCCATCACATCCCTTTTCATGGATATTGGTTCAAAAAATCAAATTTATAAAAATAAATAAATAAATAAAAATTGAACAATTCAAATCCCATATCAACATTATTTTATGATGCTGCCAATTGTATCTCCAAACTTAGTCAATGTTATAGTTTTTTTTTTTTTTCTTATAAAATGATTATCAAAATACCTTATATCATAATTACTCCACAACCAAACCTAAGAAGACTTATCAATAGCTACAATCTCGTGAAGTTATCTTAGGTCACTTGACTACCAAATCCATTGACATCATTGAAATTTAATAAACAAGATTGACAACTCCACATCCAACTTTAACTTTACTTAATAATTCATTTATGACTCTAAGTATTTTAATCAAATCAATTACTCCACTAATTGACATTCATATATATAGAAAGTATATATGAAATTATGAACCAAAACATAATCCATAAATGCCATCAATTATTTCCTTCTTAGTTAACTCAAAATATACCATATTTACAAGAAAATAACATTTACAGGATAGGTCACAATCATTTCCAATTATATTCCATTTTCTCATAGACCAATACTAGCTTTAGATACCCCCCTCTGCAAATTTCAATAAGCAAGACAAAAAAAAAAGTTTATTCATCATTTCCCTTCACTTCATCAAATCTACAAATGCAAAAACCTCCTCATCATCACAAATCATAAAATCTAAAAAAAAAAAAAAAAAAATTAATCTCATCATAAGGATCCATTTTCCAACTTATCAAAATGGAGAAGAAGACCATTGCATTTGGGGCACTCTTGAACTCTCTTAGGAAGCATAAAATACATCATACAACTTTTGCAACCTGCAACAACAAGAATGTGTTCTCCATCTTCATTGAAATCTGACTCCACTTCACCATCTCTTGAAGGTGAGGGTGATAGAACAGATGATGAAGAACCTTCACTATCATATGAGTTGTTATCATCATCATCATCATCTTCTTCTTCTTCTTCATCAGAGAAGTAGTTTTGTTCATCAAATCTTCCTATCTTCATCCTTGGATCTTCCTTCACTTTCCTCCCATCTTCCCAGTTCATGTAATACACTTCCCCAGTCTGCAAAATATTAGAACCAACCCCATAAAAGATTAGACTTAATCATCACCAAAACTCACTAAAAATTGGAAATAATGAATACCCATTTTAAATTTTGCAGATATGAATAAAACCCAAACTTTGGAAATTCAAGTTGAATCAAATACATGAACATTAGACTAAATCATAAAGTAAAAAAAAAATAATGAAAAAAAAAATTGAAAACAAAGCATACCCATTAGATTTTCCTTAAGAAAAATTTTAGACCAGAATAAAAAAATATATAAACATTACTCTCTAAACCATCAACTAAAACACAATCACAAATCAAAATGAAGGATACTCACTGTAAAATTTTCAGAAATATATTAATACCCAAATCAGTGAAACACCCAAAAAAATTTGCTTGAGATGTTCTTCAAACAAGCTTTTAGGAACCATCTCCTATGAAAAAACTTTTATACTAAACGTTAAGAGCAATAAATACAAGAAGGAAAAAAAGGGCAAAAGATCTAAACAAGAAACACTCATTAAACACAACAAACCTACAAAAGGGGTGAGAACAGTAGTTTTGCATTAATTGAAAAACAAGGAGAGGAGTGAAAGGAGGAGGAGAAAAGGGTATATATTTAGGGAAATAACCTCTAAATCAAGGCATTGCTCCCAATGGAAAGGTAGAGGCAGGTTTGATTTGAGTTCCAAAGTTGTATCATTGTGAGTCAGATTCTCCTGCACATATGAGGCTCCTCCTCTTGACCTCCTAATCCCACCACCACCTCCTCCACCAAGTGAACAGTTTTGAAGAGACTTTTCTAAGGCAGTGATCGACGCCATGCTTGGAGCTGTCATGGATTGTGAACCAAAACTACAAGAAGAAGAAATAAATGGAAAAATAAAAATAAAAAATGGAAATTTCAGAGAGAGCAGAGTGCAAAGGAATATAATGTATCATCATTTAGATGGGGGGTTTTGGGAATATTTTTATAGGCAGGGAATTAGAAGAAATTTTGGAGGGTAAAATGGGAAACGTAAATTGAGAATTGTAACGCGTTTTTCGAAGTTTTTTTTTAATTTTTTTGAAAGAACAGAATCCTGATAACTTTTTTGAATTGGTGGTTCTGATTATGTTAGGTGGGCTTGGGCCTGGTTGAAGCCCAAACCAAAGCCCAATTCAGATAATTGCGCAGGGGTATCAGTGTTTAACTTGAGATTTGGAAGACAATAGCTTGGGTACATGTCGAAACATAAGGGTTTTTAACCTTAAAGGTCAAGGTTGGTCATGGTCATGGTCATTTAGGGTTGTCAATGGTTCGGATTCCAGTTAACATTCTAAAAGGAATTGGAAATATGTAAAGGGACCAACATATTCATATTGGCTCTTAAATGGTGAAAATTGACACCCATATCGGTCCTAGGTAAACAATGGTGGTCCTAGATTCGACATTATAACATATGGATGACAATGAAAAATGTATATTTCTCGAGGCATGTGGTTGTAGCTACTAGGAGAAGAAGACTCGAAACGACTTGTGGAGATGGAAAACGGCAAAGTTCATGGACTAGGGTTGGGCCCGTCCTAATTTGAATGGGCCTTGGAGAGACCTTGACCTAACATTTTGTGTTTGACTTGACTTTGACCAAATTTCCTTATGTACCAAATACCTAAAGTTTTATGACAAAATCTTTGTAAATAGTTAAAGGACCATCCATGGGCTTTACTAGATTAGTAAGTCCCAAGTACATACAAAAAACCCCATCTTTGTAAAAAAAAATCTTCTTTTTAGGAGCAGAGATGGAAGAGAGTCTTGGAAACTTGCCTTTGTTTTCTTCTTCAAAAGCTGATTCTAGCAACTCACTCACATTTAGTAAAACTACCTTCAAAAGTTCAAATTACCAAAAAAAATCATTAGTTTATAGTTTTTCAAATTACCTTCAAAAGTTTAAATTACCAAAAAAATTTTTTTGGAAGAGACGACCGTTGAAAATTTGGAATGAAGGTGGTGAATGAAGATATCATTGAATTTGAATTAGACGATGATATGTGAAAAGACCGCATTACTTAGAGAACCAAAATCTATGTAGCCAACCCCGAAACTATCAGAAATAAACTTTGATGATAATGTTTAGTTTTGAGGTTGGAAACCTTCTTAGACCTTGATTTTGATAGACTGTGATGGGTTAGTAGGAAAGTGAAAGTGAAAGTGAAAGTGAAGTCAATGCATTTTCTTTTGTAATTGGTGGTAAAAAGTTATGCAACAAAATTAGGGGTGGGCACAGTTCAAAATGCTTTGACATTGAGCTTATCCTGATTCCAGTCTCGATTATGTGAAATGAGACTTAACGGTTGGTTCAACCTAGACCAATTTGAATCGAAATTGAACCACGGAAATTTAGCTAGGCTAGGCTTAACCCAAATTTCAATTTAAAAACCTAAACCCATTGGAGGGGGTTCTTCATCACTTAATTTGGTAATAGTAATCAAATTGCCTCATTGCCGAGGATTTCAACACCCTTTGGGACAATTTGAAGAGAGGCCTTTAAAAAGCTTCGTCATGATTGATTGAACTTAAGTTTCAAGATTATATGTGATAAAATTCTTACGGTTTTTTAAATCACCTTACAACTGAAATTGTGTGAAGAAATGCTAGGACAAACATTTCGAAAATGCACGGATGATCTTACAGGAACAATATCTAGAGTGGAATTTCGATAAGGACTCAGTGTTATTTTTAGTTTTACTTGTCGTCAAACAGAAAAATTCTCTCTCAATGAAAAGTCATGAATCTTACCCGTTTGGATTTGGAGCTGTGGCTGAACCATATGCCAATATTTTCCATGGTCGCACCCTTTTCTAGCTCCATGCCAATATTCTAGGATGATATTTTCCATGGTGATACAGAATTGGATTGATATAGTTGTTGCCGCCGTGGATATTATCATCCTAGAACAATAAAAATGTTCAAATTGCTCCGTACCACTAGGAGTGAAAATTGAACCCAAATCAATAAAACTTAGTCACATGGATCCTAGTTTAGAGTTTTAAATGTTTTTTTTAATCAAAACTTTGGCTCATTTTCAAAGGCACAATCCCACAATTTTAGGTGATTTTGACATATTTTTTTTTGTTTCTAAGATAACCACTAAATTTTTGCTACCGTTCGTAACGTTGCAATAACTTAGTGGCACAAATCACAGTTTAGAGCATTAAATTTTCTTATTTTTTAAAAAGTAAAAATTTAGGCTCAATTTCAAATGCTTTATCTCAAGATTTTGGACGATTTTGACGGTATTGTTGTTTTTGAGATTGTCACTTAATTTCTTCTCCTATTTCAATATCTAAAAGTCATAATAAACTTAGTCACATATATCATGTTCTAAAGCATTAAATTTTCTTATTTAAAAAAAATCAAAATTTGGATCAATTTTAAAGGCTTTTACACGATTTTGGAAGTGTTTTTGTTTTTTTATATAAGTACTGATTTTTACTCCCATTATAATTCTTAACATGACAATAAACTTAGTCACATAGATCATAATCTAGATCTTTAAAAATTTATTTGGATTTGGTAATGGCTCGCATGGGGATTGACTTAAAATGGATTCATTGGCTTCACACTTGCAGATCTACAACTAATTTCTCTCTGAAAATTAATGGTCAGCTGCACGGGTTTTTCAATAACTCGAAAGGCCTGGGACAAGGCGATCCTCTGTCTCCTCTTCTTTTTACTATAACAGCAGAAGGTTTAACTCAAATGATTCTTAAAGCGGTTGATGCTGGCCTAGTGAGAGGGTTTTCTGTCGCGGAGGGTAGTCCGCCTGTTTCTATTCTCCAGTATGCGAATGATACTATCCTCTTTTGTGATGTTTTCGCTTCTCAGGTTCTTGCTCTTAAAAGAATGATGCTTTGGTTTGAAGTTATTTTAGGACTGAAAAATCAACTCTCACAAATCAAGGGTGTTGCCTATTGGAGATGTCTCTCATCTGCACCAGTTGGCGGGTTTATTGGGTTGTTCAACTGGTCATCTTCCAGTTAAGTACTTGGGCATGCCTTTGGGGGCTAGTTTCAAAAGTAAAGCTGTGTGGGAGACGGTCGAAATGATGGAATCGAAACTAGCGTCTTGAAAACGCAAATTTCTCTCTAAAACAGACAGACTAGCTCTTGTACAATTCACATTAGCTTCTATCCCGGTCTTCATTCTGTCTCTTATCAAGGTTCCATGTTCAATAGCAGCCAAAATGGAGCAGATCATGCGCGATGTAACGACCCGATCCGCACAGTAAGATATTGTCCGCTTTGGGCCCAACCGACCCGCACGACTTTAAAAGGCCTCTTGCTATGGGGATCCAACCTCGCACATATATAGCACATAACCATCCCGCACCCAGGCAATGTGGGACTATGATCCCCCTTGGTAGCTAGCCCAACCCCTCTTGGGATCCACGGGCCTGTTGGGCCTATTGGGCTCCAACCCTCACCCTCCCCCTCAGGTCCGCCCACACAAGGGTCTCACAATCCACCCCCCTTAAGGCCCAACGTCCTCGTTGGCCACACAGGCACAACGTCCACGTTGCCTGAGGGCCCACCTCCACGTGGCACACTTTCGGCTGGGTCAGGCCCTGATACCATTCTATAACGACCCGATCCGCACAGTAAGATATTGTCCGCTTTGGGCCCAACCGGCCCGCACGGCTTTAAAAGACCTCTTACTATGGGGATCCAACCTCGCACATATATAGCACATAACCATCCCGCACCCAGGCGATGTGGGACTATGATCCCCTTGGTAGCTATAAAGATGCATTTAGTGGGCTGAGAGAAAATTTGTTGCCCTAAATCTCGAAGTGGTTTAGGCATTCGTCAGGTGCTCACTTTCAATATTGCATTACTTTCTAAGTGGCTTTGGCGATTTGCAGAAGAGAATGATAATTTATGGAGATTTCTCATTATGGACAAATATGGGCGCAATAGATGGGTTTGGGAAAAGAGAACTAAGTACACTTCCTACGGATGCTCTTTGTGGAAGTCCATCTCCTGGTGCGCAAGTGGCTTCTACCCTCACACCTCCCTCCAATGTGGAAATGGTGATCTCATCTCTTTCTGGAATGATGTTTGGTGTAGTAACCAATCTTTGAAGGATCTGTTTCCAATGTTGTTTATCATTAACAACAATCAATATGGGAGTGTGAGCAGTTTTTGGTCTAACGACAATTCTTGGGATCTTTCCTTTCGAAGACACCTCAATACTGGGGAACTAGATGAGTTCGCTAATCTAATGCATCTGTTGGATAGACAAATGCTCTCAGATGGATCAGATAGTTTGGTGTGGAAGGGTAAAGGTGTGGGCTTCTCAGTGAAAGAATTTTCGGATATGTTGGCTGCATCTCATTATGAGACCCACTCTAACCCTTTCATTTCCTCCCACAAAAAGCTGGTATGGGTGAAAAACCATTTTCCTCGGATTAATTTCTTTAGTTGGTCAGTTTTGCATGAGAAAATCTTGACTAAAGATAGGTTAAGAAAAATAGGAATCCTCACTGGGAGTCTTTGTGTGCTTTGCAATGAATTTGACGAGACACTGGACCATTTGATGCTTCACTGCAATTTCTTCAAATCCATTTGGAGCAGTTTCTTGGTGGAATTCGGTTTGAGTTTGATGTTTGAAGGCTCCATTTTAGATTGGCTAAGTTGGTGGTCTCAAGCTAATCCTTCCCGTCGGGGGGAGTGGTTATGGCGTAGGGTCCCTCACATTCTCATGTGGTGTGTGTGGAAAGAAAGAAATAAAAGAGTATTTGAAGGACTCAACAGATCAGAGCACTCTATCTTTATCAAGATTAGAGAATTGCTGTGGAGGATGGGTACGACATGTAATTTATTTAGGGATTTTGATTTTGACACTTTCATAGTGTCTTGGCATTCCTTGATACATGAATGTTTCTCGTTGTATTTTGTTTCCCTTTCTTTCATTAATAAACATCTTCGTGTTTGACCAAAACAAATTTTTTTTTTTTGCTCAATTTCAAATATTTTAAATCACGAATGAATTTTTTTTGACATGTTTTATTTTTAAGATAGCCACTTAGTTTCTTTTCATATTTCAGTACAAACTTCACATTAAACTTAGTCACAGAGATCCTAAGTCTAGTGCATTAAATTTTCTTAACTCTTAAAAATAAAAAAATTTGACACAATTTTAAGCTTAATACAGATGATTTTGGAAATTTTTTTTTTATAAGATAAGCGTGTAATTTTTGCTCTCATTCCAATACCTAAAGTAACAATAAACTTAGTCACATAGATCATAATCTAGATCTTCAAATTTTTATTTTTTCTAAAAATCATTTTTTTTTGCTCAATTTCAAATATTTTAAATCACGAATGAAATATTTTTGACATGTTTTATTTTTAAGATAGCCACTTAGTTTCTTCTCATATTTCAGTACAAACTTCACATTAAACTTAGTCACAGAGATCCTAAGTCTAGTGCATTAAAGTTTCTTAACTTTTAAAAATAAAAAATTTGACACAATTTTAAGCTTAATAAGATGATTTTGGAAGTTTTTTTTTTAAATAAGATAAGCGCATAATATTTTTGACACATGATTTCGATAGTAATTTTGTGTCTTAGATAATAACTTAATTTATTCTCCCATTTCAATATCTAACGTCACAATAAAATTTAGTCACACGGATCCTAGTCTGAAACTTTAAATTTTTCTTACTTTTTTAAAAATCAAAATTTGGCTCATTTTCAAAGGCTTAACACCACAATTGTCGGCGGTTTTGACATTTTTTTTTTCTAAGATAACCACTAAATTTTTGCTACCATTGTAAGGTTAAAATAAACTTAGTGATATAGATCATAGTGTAGAACATTAAATTTCTTAATTTTTTTAAAATAAAAATTTGACTCAATTTCAAAGATTTTGTACGATTTCGACAATATTGTTGTTTTTTAGATTGCCAATTAATTTCTTCTCATATTTCAATAACTAACGCCATAATAAACTTAGTCACATATATCCTATTCTAGAGTTTTAAATTTTCTTTGTTTTTAAAAAATAAAAAAATTGGATCAATTTCAAAGGCTTAAACACACGATTTTGGACGATTTCGGAAGTGCTTTTGTTTTTTGGATAAGCACTGGTTTTTTGCTTCCATTATAATACCTAACATGACAATAAACTTAGTCACATAAATCATAGTCTAGATCTTTAAATTTTCTTATTTTTTTTTAAATAAAAAATTTTGCTCAATTTCAACTGCTTTAACTCGCGATTGAAATTTTTTGACAGTATTTTTGTATTTAAGATAGCCACTTAATTTCTTCTTCTATTTCAATATCAAACTTCACAGTAAACTTAGTCACAGAGATCCTAAGTCTAGTGCAATAAAATTTCTTAGCTTTTAATAATTAAAATTTTGGCGCAATTTTTAGCCTACAATCGACGATTTTGGAGAATATCAGACGTTTTTAATAAGATAAATGCATAATTTTTGCCCCCATTCCAATACCTAAAGTTGCAATAAACTTAGTCAAATACATCTTGGTCTACAACTTTTAGTTTTCTTATTTTTATAAAAACAACAAAACTTTGGCTTAATTTTAAAGCAAAACCAACGATTTCAGAAGATTTCAAATTTTTTTTTTGTTTCAGAGATAACCACTTAACTTTGCCTCCCATTTACCTAACTCCAATCCCAATAAATATAAACGCATAGATTACAATTTCGTAGGCTTTAACCCACTATTTTTTAAGATTTCGGAAGTATTTTATTTATTTATTTATGAGATAACCACCTAATTTTGTTCTCAATTCAATGTCTAACATCAAAATAAACTTTGTCATATAGATCCTAGACTAGAGCATTTAATTTTTTAAGTTTTAAAAAAAATCAAAATTTAGGCTCAATATCAAATGCTTTATAACTCACGATTTTAAACGATTTCGATAGTAATTTTGTGTCTTAGATGGTAACTTAATTTATTCTCCCATTTTAGTAATTTTGTGTCTTAGATGGTAACTTAATTTATTCTCCCATTTTAATATCTAACATCACAATAAACTCCGTCATGTAGATCATAGTATAAAGCTTTAAATTTTCTTAGTTTTTAAAAATAAAAAATTTAGATTATTTTCAAGGGCTTTTAATCCACAATTTTAGATAATTTTGAATTATTATTTTTTAAAAAATTGTTTTTGATAGGACCACTAATTTTTGCTTTAATTTCAATACATAACGTCACAATAAACTTTGATGCATCCAAATCTCGTCCCCATGTGAGTTTGACCTGCAAAACAAATATTAGACTGTCAAAGACCATTTTTTTGTAGTTGAAGGCACTCCGATGCTTGAGTCAACAACTTTGTTGAGGAAGAAAGTAAATCTGGACAAAACTCAGTTAAAGTTGCATACCTTGGTTGATTGTTCCCTTTTTCTTATATAATGGTCGTGGTTAATTCTCTGCGTGACTTAAGCATGTGAGGCGCAACGGAAGGAGACATTTTTCGTACTAGTCTCCTCATTTATGAAGATGCGTCCATAGAGGTGTAACTCCCTCCATGACTCGTTTATTTTCTTTATGAGAAAACTCGTGCGGGCTCAGATTTGGGCCTAAATTATAACTTCTTTTGATGGGCATTGTTTGAGCTTTTATGATTAGTTTTGCCTTCTTGGATTTTATGAACTGGCTAAGCAGATGAGATACTTGATTCTCGTGATGGATGATTTTTGCCACGTGTATGAATGTTATGACAGTCTATTTTGATGTATCATCAGCTATTCCCCCTTAGTTAGTGGATATGCTAAGATGTATCATCAAAATTGATCACATAGATTATAGTCTAGAGATTTAAATTTTCTCAAACTTTAAAAAATCAAAATATTGGCTCAATTTCAAAACCCACAGCTTTGAAACAATTTTTTTTTCCAAAGATAACCACTGAAATTTTGCTCCCATTCCAATACCTAACATCACAATAAAACTTGTTGACATTGATCATAGTTTAGAGCTTCAAAATTTTGTTATTTTTTTAAAATTCAAAATTTTGCTCATTTTCAAAGGCGCAACCCCACAGTTTTGGGCGATTTTGACATTTTTTTATTTGTAAGATAACCCCTAAATTTTTGCTACCATTGTAACATTACAATAAACTTAGTGACATAGATCATAGTGTAGAGCATTAAATTTTCTTAGTTTTTTTAAAATAAATAATTTGGCTCAATTTCAAATGTTTTATTTTAAGATTTTGGACGATTTCGACAGTATTGTTGTTTTTAAGATTGCCACCTGATTTTTTCTCATATTCCAAAATCTAACACCATAATAAACTTAGTCAAATATATCCTATTCTAGAGCTTTAAATTTTCGTAGTTTTTTAAACTATCAAAATTTTGGATCAATTTCGAAGGCTTAGCACACGATTTTTGATAATTCGGAAGCGCTTTTGTTTTTTAGATAAGCATTGAATTTTTGCTCCCATTATAATTCCTAACATGACAATAAACGTAGTCACATAGATCCCAGTCTAGATCTTTATATTTTCTTATTTTTTTAAAAATAAAAAATTTGCTCCATTTTAAATGCTTCAACTCACGATTTTGAAAATTTTTGACAATATTTTTGTTTTTAAGACGACCACTTAATTTCTTCTCCTATTTCAGCATCAAACTTCACAATAAACTTAGCCACAGAGATCTAAGTCTAGTGCATTAAATTTTCTTAGCTTCTAAGAATTAAAATTTTGGCTCAATTTTTAAGCTACTACCGACGATTTTGGAGGATTTTGGTAAATTGTTTTTTTTTATATAAGATAAGTGGATAATTTTTGTCTTTGATAGTAACTTAGTTTATTCTGTTATTTCAATATCTAACGTCACAATAAAATCCGTCACGTAAATCGTAGTCTAGAAAGCTTTAAATTTTCTTAGTTTTTTTTAAATCATAATTTCAACATATTTTCAATTCTAAAACCCACAATTTTAAATGATTTTGGATTTTTTTTTTTGTATCTAAGAGGGCCACTAAAATTTTGCTCCAATTTCAGTACCTAATGTCACAATAAACTTAATCACATAGATCCTAGTTTAAAGCTTTAAATTTTCTCAATTTTGAAAAAACAAAATATTGGCTCAATTTCATAACCCACTACTTTGAACCATTTCAAAATTTTTTATTTTTGTTTAAGAGATAAAGGAGGAGGGTTGGTGTTAGGCTTGTGATAGTCAACCATAAAAAACCCATCACATCCCTTTTCATGGATATTGGTTCAAAAAGATTAATGCAGAAGGATAGGGCGTCCTCCGCTATAAGCGACGCATTGTACCTACGCTCGAGTGTAGTGACAAATGAACAAGGCGCGCTGCAGCGGGGCCCGGCTGTAGTGTTAAATAGGCAAGGGTTCTCGCACCTTTCTGGATGGGGGCGAGTAAAGAAGCTAGTCCAGGTTAGAGCTAGAGATAGAATGATTAGATTAGCCTCTTGGAACATAGGAACCTTGACGGGAAAGACAATAGAATTAGTGGATGTCCTGCGTAAGAGGAAAGTAAACATAGTTTGTCTTCAAGAGACAAAATGGAAGGGGAACAAGGCTAAAGATTTAGGAGGAGGGTTCAAACTCTTCTATTCTGGTAAAGATGGCACTAGGAACGGGGTGGGAATAGTGGTAGATAAAGTTTTTAAGGATGCAGTAGTCGACGTTAGGAGGTTTGGGGATAGAATCATAAGTATTAAATTAGCTTTAGAACTAGAGATAGTGCATGTTATTAGTGTGTATGCACCCCAAGTGGGTTTGGATGAGGAGACTAAAAAGGATTTTTGGGACTTTTTAGAGGAGTTAGTTCTTGAAATTCCCTCTTCCGATAGGGTTTTCCTAGGCGGGGATTTAAACGGCCATGTCGGTAAGGATAGAGTTGGGTACGAGAGGGTACATGGAGGTCAAGGCTTTGGGGATCGAAACACTGCGGGGATCTCTATTCTAGATTTTGCTTTAGCTCAGGATTTTGGGATCGTAAATACTTTTTATAAGAAGAGGGAAGATCACTTGGTGACATTTGCGAGTGGGCGCAATAGAAGTCAAATTGATTATTTTCTTGTGAAGAGACACGATTTAGGTAGGTGTAAAAATTGTAAGGTTATACCAGGAGAGTGTTTGACATCCCAACATAGGGTGTTAGTTCTCGATTTTTGTCTTAAGAGTAGGGGTCGTATTGCTATAGAACAAGTTAGACCGAGAATTAAGTGATGGACCTTACAGGGAGATGTATGCCAAAGATTTAGAAAGAGGATTTTGGGTGGCCAATCAGTTTCAGAGGGTGGGGAGAATCTAGAACCAAATGATAAGACTAGTAGCGCGGATATTTTTGAACATTTGGCAAACCGAATAAGAAGATGTGCGAAGGAAGAGTTAGGACAGGTCAAAAGAGGAGGTTTCTATGGTAAGGAGACATGGTGGTGGAACGCGGATGTGCAACAAACCATTGCGAAAAAGAAAAGATGCTTTAAGGCGTGGCAAAAAGATAGGTGCCTGAAGTCTTATGAGCTTTATAAGCAGGCTAAGAAGTTGAATAGTAGAGCATTAGGGGAAGCTAAGAAGAGAGCGTATGATGTTCTTTATAATAGGCTAGGTACGAAGGAAGGGGAGAAGGATATTTTCAAGATAGCGAAGGCTAGAGAACGAAAAACTAGGGACTTGAGTCATGTTAAGTGTGTTAAGCATGAGGATGAAAGAGTCTTAATGCATGATAAAGCTATTTTAGATAGATGGAAGGATTACTTTTGGAATCTACTCAATGGAACACATGTAGGGGAGTTAAACTTGGACGTGTATGCTTCACAGAAAGGGAGAGATCGTGTGTTCCATCGCAGAGAGACATAAATTTTCACAAATGAATGAAATTCTAATATATACCTTTGGAGGCTTGAAAGGGTAATCTGGAGGGAAATGGATAGTTACAAGAGATGGTTGAAAATGAAGGTGATTTAAGTGAAGTTTTGGGAAGAAAGAGAATGAAAACAAGTGAGGTTTTGAGAAGAAAGAGAATGAAAAAGTGAGAACTGCTATCTCTTTGGTAACTTTCGAAAGTTTAATTTTTTCCGTTTTTTTTTTTTTTTTTTTTTTAACTTTGGTCGGGCACGTGCGAGACACCCTCCCTATGGCACGTGCCTGAGAGGGTCCGTCCCATAGGGCGGGCTGTGGAGGTGGGCCAGCTAGAATTTTTGTTTTTGATATTCAAACCCTTGAGGTTCACATCTTGATCACTCGACCACATGAGGCATTGATGAATTTGCTCTACATGTAGGTCTAGCTCTTCAATGGGGCTAACGTTGCATGTGACCAAGTGTGAAAAAAGAGCTTTTCTAGCTGGCATGGGTTTCCAGCCTGGGTTGACTGCCTGGGTGAGTGAAGTTACACTTTTGCCCCCTCCTTTTTAAACACTTTTTTCAAAAAGGTTGTTAAAGAGGGGGGGCAAAGGTGTAAATTTGCCCCCCCCCAGGCAGTCAACCCAGGCTGGAAACCCAGACCATTTAGAATTTCTGGTGAAAAAACAAAAATCAAATTCGTATAGCCAACTAGTCTTCTTTTCATGCATTGACTGGTTGCTCCACCCACCAACTTCAGTGAAGTCTGGTTATATGTATGCAGAGTGAAGTCTATTCGTGGAGGTTATATAGAACTTAAAACTTTCTCATCTTAAAGCTAGGAGAGCGTCAATGAGTTACGAAAGAGTTCCTGAAGACTACTATCCTCCACCAGGTAAATTATGTTCTTAATTGTTTTGTTGTTAGTAAGGAAAATGGATTGATTTTCTTGGTAATGTTACTGTTGAACTTATTCAGGCCAGCCTCCACAACCACCTCCACCGTACGAAGGACCCCCGCCTCCATCATATGAAGGACCCCCACCCTCATTTGGGCCACCAACTCCGTATGAAGGACCCCCACCACCACCATTTGAGACACCACCTCCATCATATGACCGACCCCCACGGCCTCCTCCTCCTCCTCCTGGGGATCAGGGGTACTTCTACCCAGCAGAATCACCACCAGCACCTCCACCAAGTAGTGGGCAGCAGCAAGATGAGGACTCTGGTTGTATGTCATGTCTCAAAGGATGGTATGCTTTCCAATTTTACTTATTTATTTTGTTTATAGCTAAAATGATAAAATTCAACTTCAAAAAAAAAAAAAAAAAAGTTTCACATATTTGATTAGAAATAGGTCTTGGTTAGTGGAAAATTCCAAAATCTCTAAAAATTAGTACCTTGGAAAGCCTGTGGGTTGGAGTCTTGGCAAAAAAAAAATGGAAGTTTTATCTTCTTCTTTATATATATATATATATTTTTTAAGTGTTATGATGTGTGTGATACACAATTGAAATGTCGCATGTAAAACCTTTTTTTTAACGAATAAATAATATCTAATTATCAACAGATTATTCCAAATAAAAAATGTGAACTCTTTTTTTTTTGCAAATAAAAAAATGTTGATTACACTTAGTAATGAAAGAAAAAACAGAGATTTGTTATTGAAAAAGGAAAACATAGATTAAAACGGTTGGAATATTAAACCCACTCCAACTATCAATGAGCCTAAAATTGTTAATGTACTTATCCACGGTAGTACCGTATGAATTTACGGTGTAGTTGTATGATTGGTACCCACCGATGACAATTTATCATAAAACTACCATGAAAAACCCAAAATCCTAACTTAATTATCGTGGTTCCAAATTGTTTGCATTGCTAGGATTTCGGAGAGCTTAAATTTTTTTTGTGAGGGTTGATTTCTTTGGTGAAATTTTGAAGATCTAATTAAACATGGATAAATTGTATATTGGACAAGTGCATAATCGATGTGATCTGTGTTTTCTTTTTACTAAGTAGCCATAACGAGAGATGGCAATAGGGGTGGGCAATGTCGGTTCGGTTCGGTTTTGAGCCCCAAACCGATTTCGAATCGATTTAATTCGGTTTGTCGAAAACCCAAATTGAAACCGAATTTTGTATTTGTAAATCGATGAATTCGGTTGAACCGAATTTCGGATCGGTTCGGTTGAACCGAAATTTCAGGCTCAAGCATTTGAAAGACTTTCATTAAAACATGTCCAATTTTTTTACGGGTCCAATTTTTTTAAAAACTCAATTTTTAGCCCAAAATTAAAAACTTTGAGATAATGGGGTGATTTAGTGCAACAGGGTGTATTGCAATGCATTTGTTGCACTAATCAAGTATTGACACCTACTTTTTATTTAGTTATTTATATATATTTAATTAATCGGCCAGTTCGGTTATAAATCGGTCGGTTCAAAACCGCAAACCGATTTTGAACCGTTTATAATCGGTTCGGTTCGGTTTAAATTATTTTCTTTCTACTCATATTTCGGTTCGGTTATCAAACCGAATTTGAAAATCGGTTCGGTCGGTTAACCGAATTTAAATCGGTTTTTGCTCACCCCTAGATGGCAACATCTACATATTTTGAATAAGCATAATCCTATGAAATGTAAATTAGTCTTCACTCTTCGTAGTAGTGCATTTACCAGGGTTTGATGGCATCTTGCCGGCTTTTAACACATTTTGCGGCCTTTGCCATTGCAGTTTTTATGTGGTCTGCTGCTGCTGGTTGTTCGAGTGCTGTTGCAAGTAGGTCATTTGGTGCATCGTTTTCTCTTACAGCACTTCTGCAATCTTTGGCCTGTTAACTGGCGTAAGATTCTTCAATAAGTTAGTCTATATATGTTTCTTCTTTTCCCTTTCAGTTTGTTATCATGCATGCAATGACAATGCTTTGTGAGATCTACTTCCATTGTGACAACCTCCATTGTGAGATCTACTTCTATGAATGCAAAATATTTGTGGATCAGAAGATGTAATGAATTAGTTGCTTCCTTTTGTATGAGTAGTCTCAGTTAGAAACTTAGAATGACAAAACATTAGAAATGTGAATATGTAATGAATGATGGTCTGAGTTTAACCCATGCTCAATGTTGTTCGAGTTAATCGATCAGCTCAAGAATTAGCGTCGTCGTTCGGAGAGAAGCATATTTTTCAAGATGAAAAATCAATGTACCTCGCGCTTCTTAATTCTCTAGTGAATATTTAGTTGGCTAGAGTTGTTGAAATGCCTTGAAATTATGCATGTAATATTGCTTGTTTTTTTGTTAAGAGATCGTTTGGGAACACCCAAATAGCATGAATTCATTTCAAAAGTTTGCTTAGGGTATCCAAAATCTTCCCTTTATATATATGTTTTTAATCCATGACCGAAAGCTATAAGGTTAACAAAATCAGGCTCAAAAGCTACAAATATTGTTGTCCCTTAATATCTTCGTGTCTTTCATCTCGCATGGAGACTTGCTTTTGCTCCGGTCCATCGCCTCCACCTTGTGTGAAAACTTGTTTTCGCTTCGCTCATATAATGTCCATCTACACAGCTACATTCAATGCCTGAAGGTGTATCAATGCGGAGCACACGTGCTTTTAATAATCAAACAAAAACTTATAAAATCCTAATTAATGAGTCTCATACCCGAGTTATCTAACAAGAAGAACGGATATCCGACCAACTGAGCTACAATTGGTGGACACTTCCCTTTATAACTTGCAACCAGTATTCTAAAAAGCGCTAGGCAGTGAGCGGGCGACGAGCAGGTGCCTAAGGGGTTTTGGGTTTTGTATTATAACTTTAATAATTTACAAAAGTTAAGTATAATATTTTCTCAATTACAACCAATTTAATGCCAAGAAATATGTGCAAAATTCAAAAACATGAAAAAATTAACAATCATTAACAAAATTTATTAAAACTCAAATGATTGAAGTTGGTCATGATGGGTACTTTATACAAAGTTGAATTTGTAGGAAAATATTCAAATCTACTCTTTATTTTTCTTCAAATTGCATAAATGACCTCAGTCATGTTTGATAAAATCTACATTACTAAAATTGGTACCGGCAAATCCTTTAAGAATTCCATTAAGTAATCATCA
This sequence comes from Berberis thunbergii, assembly GCA_003290165.1. Taxonomy (NCBI): domain Eukaryota; kingdom Viridiplantae; phylum Streptophyta; class Magnoliopsida; order Ranunculales; family Berberidaceae; genus Berberis; species Berberis thunbergii. Next base: position 142,009 of record QNQO01000875.1, on the reverse strand, counting down.
TTTGCCACACATTCAGACATATACTGAATAAAAAACAATTAAATTGTTTATTTCCAAAAAAATGAAAGAAAAATAAAATAAGAACACAATCAGCCTTATTTTTAAAAATATAATAATAATAAAAAGACCTCGCCTAGACCGCCCAACCATTAATCTGGGTGTTTCTCTAAAGCCTAAGCCGTTTTTTAGAACATTGCAACATCGTGCAACGTGTGTATACTACTAGTTTATGGATGCAGCTTAGTTTCATAATCAAAAGGCAAGTGTATTCATAATTAGTATACCATTAGAAAAGCATATACATCAAAATCAGTATGGCCGAGTGGTCTAAGGCGTCAGACTCAAGTTCTGGTCCTCTAGTGAGGGCGTGGGTTCAAATCCCACTTCTGACATTATATAAATATATATTCTTCTCCCGGTTAAGACATTATATATATTTTTTCGTTACAATAAAGTTGTCTTGCTACTGTGGCTAAGTTATGAGCCTCGAAGTTGAGGTCTCTAGTAATAAAATTACAGAACCATGAACAGTGAATAATAAGAAGGCGTTGAATACTACTTATTAGGGGACGCCACATCCAATCTCGGTTCTAACATTATATTTTTTTTCTTTCCTAGACCGATCATATTTATTTTACATATCATTTGTTGTTATATTCACTCATGCGTGCATTTTTGCATTGCCAATTATTTTTAGTTATTTTACATATCATTTCACTTCTTTTTTTTTGTTAAAAGAATATTGCATAGATTAATAAACCGGTTACAATAAAGTTGTCCTGCAGTTGAGGTCTCTAGGAATAAAATTACAGAACCAGGAACTGTGAATAGTAAAAAACGTTGAATACTACTTATTAGGGGACGCCACATCCAACACATGGTCGTCGAAGGGTCTCACTAGTCTTCTTGCAAAATAGGGTGGAGCATTCCGGAGTCGCCCAAAAAAAATCTTGTCCTCCACTGTCTAGCCTGGATAAGAAAAAGTTGCCTCAGCCGCGTAGCATTCCGCTATAGTGCTATTTTGCACTTTATTTGAAATCGAACATGTTACCCGAGCAAAAACCATACCAAGGACTGTCACCGCCAAAATCCCTATAGCTCCCTGTTTTGATGAGTAAAAAAACTAGCATCATAAGTGACTATAATCGTGCCTGGATCCATCGTAAGGGGAAGGGGTTTAAGTTGAAGAGATTGTGCATTAAATCTGTGGTGTTTAACTACTGTAATTGAGTCTGAATCAACTCATTTCTGGTGGTTTCCACCTCAAGAATGGGACCTAAAATAGCAACGGGAAACACCCACTTCATGATAGGAACCGATCTATTGTCGATTGAAGCAGTTTCCAGGATGTGGTGAATGGTCAGTAGATTCTCTAATTCAATAGTGGTCATTGAGCCATATTGAAGTGGTTGGGTGGGGTTTTTGGTGAACCATTGGTGTTGACAGAAGGTCCATGTCACGCCCTAATTTTTGAAGAAAACAAAAATTCTAAAATTCACGTAGGATTATCCGTTTCTCCAAAACTCGGGACGTGAAAATTCAATAACAATATAAACAATTAGCGGCAACAACTAAAACATAATTAAATTACTGAACAAATAAAACTCTAACCCAGAAAGACTCTGACGCTGCTAGCCTCACTAATGGAATTTCAGCTGCCTAAAAATTTCTAAACCTGAAAGGCTAATCGGCTACATTCCCAAAGGAATGTACCCAATAAGCAAAAGTTCACTTGGGTCAGCAATAAAGTTGGTGTGAGAAATCTTCATTCCAAAATCAATAAATCTGCACGTGATAACATTAAACTAAAAAAAAACAATAACCAACCACACCAACAGGTAGTTCCTCAATTGAGGCAAATGTGTCATACAAGAAAAACACAATTCAAAGAATTTATTTCCTCAACGAGGCAGTCATGTCATCCTCCTAATAAGTAAATATGCATTTATTTGTACTTACACTGTAAAAGTTGACTATTGCAAGTCTGACCTGCAGAAATTATGAGTGAACTTGCCATCCTACATGAAAAGGTTAGAAACAATCGGATAATATTTCTAAGTTATCAATCCTCAAAAATGTCATTTATTTTCAAACAACGATACAAATCATAGTCATATTAGACTATTATTGAATAATAACAAAACACATTTTCTGCCTTTAGGAAGACATATAGTTCTCATTAAATAGTTGAATGAGCATTTAATTTCTTCTTTTAAGGCAATCATGCACATACACAAAAAAAGAAATTTCGCTTCTTTTCCACAATCGCACTATCCTTCTTGTGCCGAACACACCTCACCCAAGTGTGCCTCCCTTGCCTTCGAAATCACTCGGAAGTTTGTTCCATGGCAAGCATTTTCTAAATCTACAAATACAACCGAACTTACGTGAAACGGTGCACCGATATCCAAGCAAGTCTGCATACCCAAAATAATATCACACGTATACAAGCAAGTCTGTATACAAAAATTTCTTTTCTTTTTACATTTTTTTTCGGAGTTGTGGAAAAGAGCATAAAAAATATAAAAAAAAATCCTCAATATACTAAACCATCAAATGACCAACATTATTTTGAATAGATCAATAAATCTTCACATTTGTTATAATAGAAGACCTGAAACTGATCCAATTTTGAGCTACAGAAAGGGGACAACATCCTTCTTATCTTAGTATATGATTGGCAGTAGAAAATAAAATCGACTATTGATTTAACACAACAAAGAAGAATACAATTCAAGTTACAATAAGGAACTCATTAAACACTCCAATTCATTCTCATATGTTCCTACAAGAAAACCCACTCAACTCCAATACAAATATAATCCTTTATTCTCCAATAACAATGCTATAGGAGAAAAACAGAGATATCTTTCACCCAAAAAAAAAATTTGTTCTAGTTTCAACACTTCACAACCACCGTTTTGTGTATGTAAAAATGTCTTTGCAGTCCAATACCATAATTCAATATCCATTGACCCCAAGAACTAATTCCACAAATGAAGTTCTCCCAATACCATTAAAGCCTAGATCAACAAACCCAATACAACATCCGTGATCCACTATTTAAATAAAAGACAAATACTTATCAGTCCAAGATGGCATTTCCTGTGACAATACCATTTATCCATTAAACTTCACAAAGACTTGAATTACTTCCAAATAAAGAAAGATGGGGGAAGTCCATGAAGACATGCTAAATCTTATTTGACGGGCAAACAAATAAACCAAGATGCCCCTGCATCGTAATAGATATCAGATCTCCAAAGCCAGATTAATATTATTTAAGTAACGATTATTATTTGCAGGATAAGATAATTCTTCCTAGTGTCCTAAAAATAGAAATGCAAAGAGTTCATACATAAAGAGAAACTTTGATAAGAATTCAAAAAAAAAAAATTGAATTCAATTCGAAATCAAGACATTAAACCCATATCAAAAAAAAAAAAAAAAACGAGATACCATCAAAGCACGACCCCAAACCACATAAACCCAATCCTTTAAATCGAATCAAATTCATCCTTAAACGATGTCTCTAAACAATACACGGAATAAAGTCACATAAATCGATGAAAGAGAACTCACCGGAGAGGTCATAAACCGTAAAGGATTTCGCAACGGATCCACGCAATTACCCTTCACAACCAATGCCATCATCCCATTCCTCTTGCTCGTAATCAATCACACCAACCACTGCTCCCTCATCTATTTCTCATAAACCGATCGCATTTCCATCGGACCACCACGCAGCCCCAACATCAATCGCCATCAGCAGGTTGATTGCAACCCCTTCTCCCACGCAAACCCTTTCCCTCGCCTGATCTCTCGTTGTCCAACCATCTCCCCATCTGCTCAATCTCTCTGTCGCACAACCACAGAAACAAAACAGCAACAGGAGCAAATTGCCGTCCTCATCGCATACCATCCCCCACCATCGAACCCTCTCTCTCACGCCACCATCAAGAAGAAGAAAACGTGAAGGGGAGAAAATTATGAGGAAGAAGGAGAACATAAGAAGAAATAAGGAAGAGATATGGTTTCTCTTTATAAGGTGGGTGGCTATTCGCCCCCACTAAAATTATAAGGGCAGTCCGTCTTTTAACTTCACAAAATAAAACCCTAATCATTAGTTTAATAAAAGCTCAAAACCAAGCCCAAATACAATTGAGTAACAATCCATCAACATTAGGGTATAATTAGAGATATGTACACCCTCCACCTTTTTTTTAGAGTGTGGCTAATTAGTTTATTCAAGACAAACTCTTTCATTAAGTTTTATTTTTAGGATTTTCTAAATTTGGCAAAACACACTCTCACACACCAACACACTTTATTCTATTTAGCAACGGAAACAAAACAAATCTTTTACTCAATATATATATATATATATATATTACACATTAATAAATAACAATATTTATATCTATTTAATTAAGCGGGTGTTACAGTCCAAGTGTGGTGAAAGGAAGCAAGGAAAGACTGCGTGCAAAATTTACTCTTGTTAAAATATTTTTATTATGAATCTGCCAGGTAGTATGGAGAACAACCGTAAATTGGGAGATCATCTCATCTATTGCCATAGGATGGGCCTTGGCTATGTCCCACATGAAAGTAAATGAACCTCGCAGTGGATGGATGATTAAAATTGGCCTTACGCCAATCAATTGGCAAAGAGGAGATGTGCCAAAGTTTAGTGATGACTGTGCATGGAAAAAGATGTGAGTGATATCCTCCGTATGATTCTAGCAAAAGATGCAACAATCGTCAATAGGCGTGTGAAGTCTAGCATTTGGTCATGGTGGGAAGAATATCTTGAATGATTTTCCAGATAAAGAAAAGGGCACAAGTGGGGATTTGACTTTCCATAACTTTCTGAAATGTTTAGCTCGAAATTCTAGAATAGGTGCATTGGAAGTGGAGCTTTCAAGCTGATCGTGACCAAAATCCCGAGTAACACTTTTAACAGAGAAGAAACATATTTTGTCAAACATATGAGTTTGTCAGGGCACAAAGATGATGTTAATTTACATTTTTGAACTTCATTTTTTTCCCGGACGGATCATATTTAATTTACATATCTTTTTGTTGTATTCACTCATGTGTGCCCAACCTGACTGTAGAATCCTCAAGTAGTATGGGAATAAGAAACTTGGGAATGTCAGCCTGAAAATGGCATGTTGAACAACCACATGTACAACGTCATTCTTCCCTATGATATGCTCATGTCATGAAGTACTTCCACCATCTTATATAGTTGTTCGGAGTCTTCCTGAAGCACTTTCTCAATAGGAGCCCCGCAAGTTATAGCCGTAAAAAGCCTAGCTAACAAGTGTTGGTTTCACATTTGCAACACCAACTGCATTGCTTCCAACAACTATGTGCACCTCATCGATGAGAAAGTATTATCCCATATTTGCCTCAAAGTTTTTGACGATATGTCAACATTTATACAATGTGCACTGCAATAAGTATTCACATTTTATAGTTCAGTTCGAGTTTCTATCCATTGTATTATCATGTACTTAGTTTCATGTGAAGAAATTGAATAACACTCTACATGGTTACATAAGACTATTATGTTTACCTCATTAAAGTTATGTTGCCCCTCCATTCTAAATGTTATTGGTGAAAAACAGTTCTGATGAAAATATATACCATGGACATTATGAACAAATATTTTATGCATTTGACATTATTGTTGATCTATCATTTCTATTGAACATTCACATTAGAACTATATGATTGTTTTGATGATTGTTTTAAGGAGTGTTTTGAAGATTGATTACGTATTATTTGTATAAATAGGTCTAATATAGAACTTGTAAACAATAAAACTTTGAATCAAACATTTGAGGGATTTTCTCTTTTAAAATCTTATATCCTACTTCTCTTTGTGAGAACACAAGTTAAATTGAAATGTAGCAACTCGCTGCGTCAATTAGTATCAGAGCCTGCATTTGTATCAGGCGGAGCTTTACTGGCTATCACCACAAACCATCAATATTCCACACCATAATTCCACATACCAAATTTCATAAACCTTCACTAACGTTTCACATTTCCACCGTTTATCATTCCACAACCATCCTCCTTCAACCGCCACCTTCATTACTCTAATCACCACTTTCATTTTCTACATCCACCATCAAATTCCAAAAAACAAAAACAAAATCATGTTTCAGTAATCCATTCCATATATCCTAACAACCCAAAACCCCATCACCATTCCATAGCAATTTTTCATCACCATAAAAAATAAAAATAATAATAAAAAAAGTAAAAAAAGTAAAAAAAGTATGCCTAGCAAAATCAAGATGTGAAAAGATTTGCAACCAGTGAATTAGTTGATGCACTTGATAGAAGATTACAAAATCTAGACACAATGATTACAAGTTTGACTCAACTCATTGACAGACAGACGATAATTTTCAACAATAGAAACAATATGAAGTTGATCCATGAAGGGAACCCAATAATCCCTGTGGAAATTTCTGACAGCCCAAAAATCAATTTGTTTTGATGAAATACTAGCCATATCTGAAATCAACAAAGGAATCATCATAGCAACTATCATATGAAGATTGAAATTCCACAATTTGATGGTCTGTTCATGATCGAAGATTTTCTCGATTGGCTAGCTGAAGTAGAGAAGTTTTTTTACTATTGGGAAACCAAAATACACATGAAAGTCAAGTTGATAGCTTATTAAGTTAAAGGAGTCACGCTAGCTTGGTGGGGATCAATTACAAACAACATGTATCCGACAAGGAAGGAACAAAGTTCAAACTTGGAGGCACATGAAGCAATTGATGAAAGGGCACTCTCTACCTCCAGATTATGAACAAATATTTTTCGTTCGCTATCAACATTATTGGCAAGTGTACCGAACAGTATATGAGTATGTTACCGAATTCCACAAACTTGTTGATTGTGTAAACATTTGGGAATATGAAAGTTAGAAGATTTCAAGATTCATTGATGGACTCCGTGCTAACATACATGATGAAGTCTTCAAACATTCACACAACACACTTTCTAGTGCAATTCAACTTCCTTGAAGATTGAAACATAGCTCAACAAAACGGGATCCTATAATCCAATATCTTCACCACCACAAAAACATGATTTAAGTAAATGGAAGACTGTTAAAAATCTGCAAGTTGAAGCACCTATACCAAACCCGCCTCAAAGACAACCAACAACACTTCTAGAAAAATAACCAACAAACAAGTCCAATTCTAGCAACCCTTATGCAGTTCCAAAAGGTAACAAGTGTTGTCATTGTAGAAAACAGACCATTACTCTAATCAGTGTCACAAAAAAAATCAGTCAATTTAGCCACACGACGGTGACACAGAAGGAGATGAAGTTTATCGAATAGATGATGAATGCAAAGAAGAAGTAGAACTAGAAGAACTCACTTATGAAGATGAGGGTGTATCATTAGTGATAAGGCGTTTACTGTATACCTCGAAGAAATACGAATATATCCAGTGACACAACATTACAATATTTTATTCGTCGAATGCAATTGTTTTTAAAAAAATTAAGAATAATTGCAAAAGTAGTAATAATAATAGACCTCGAAGATATAAAAAAAATAAAGAATAATTGCAAAAGTAGTAATAATAATAGACCTCGAAGATATAAAAAAAATAAGTAATAATAATAAACCTATAATAATTGCAAAAGTAATAATAAATTAAGAATAATTGCAAAAGTAATAATAATAAACCTATAATAATAATAAATTATAATCAGTCTCACAAAAAAAATCAGTCAATTTAGCCACACGACGGTGACACAGAAGGAGATGAAGTTTATCGAAGAGATGAATGCAAGGAAGAAGTAGAACTGGAAGAACTCACCTATAAAGATGATGGTGTATCATTAGTGATAAAGCGTCTACTGTATACATCAAAGAAATACGAATATATCCAGTGACACAACATTACAATATTTTATTCATCGAATGCAATTGTTTTTAAAAAATTAAGAATAATTGCAAAAGTAGTAATAATAATAGACCTCGAAGATATAAAAAATAAGTAATAATAATAGACCTCGAAGATATAAAAAAATAATATAAAAATAAAAAAACGCCGTCCGTGGGAATCGAACCCACGACCACACGGTTAAAAGCCGTGCGCTCTACCAGCTGAGCTAGGACGGCCAGATATCAAGTAATGAAACTCAAAACTTATGACCTAGTTTCTATACAGATAAAGACTACTTTTAACCTTCACCAATTAAATAGGGAAGGGAAATTAGAAAATAATTCTGGAAATTTTTGAATGATGATTAGTGGAAGGAAAAGTTTTTGGAAATTTGAATTTGGCGCAAAATTGTGGTTGAGTTTATGGTGTTGTTAAGATTTTGAAACTTCTACGATGAAATGCTAATGAAAGTAGAATTATCGAGCATCATAATCACTATTTAAATTTTGATTCTGCAACTAACAATGCTATGAGATGGATTTCTGATTTCGACAGTGAAGCTAAAATTAACAAGGTTCTAAAATCTCCAGCTAGAGGTTCTAAATGCAAGCGGGGTGTAGCATTAACCACCTAACCAAAAGCTACGGAACAAAGGCAGGAAGGTTACATCACCACCCATCGGTAGGTTTAAAATTATCATTACGCAAACTAGAAGACTAGCAAAACATCCAAAGGGGTGTTTACTATATCCCAGTGAACTTCTTCTAGTAAAATAGCAGAATCGTGGATAGAAAACTATACTCACCGTAGGCAAGCTTAAAATGAAAAGTATGTACGTAAAACTCGAAGTTGTAGTTTGTATACAGGTAAAACTGACAACAAAGTCTGAAGGCTACATCTCCATCCCCCAGCGAACAAAGCCACAATGACAAGTAAGGTTTAAAATGGTAAGTATGTGAGTAAAACTCTAAGTTGTAATGTACACAAGTAAAACTACTGACAACAATATGCCCGAAGACTACATCACCATTCCCTGTAAATCTGCTATTCTACGAATGTGCTAACAACCTACCTCAATCTCAAGACCATCTGACTGAGAATAATAACCACACTACCATCTCAGGACGAAGAAACAAATATGGAGTAAGTCTAGGTAGCAAGGGAGGCGCTAGGGAGGGCCTCCCACCACCCACCCTCCTCGAGATATGCATTACCACCCATCTTGAAGCTCCCTAGAATCGGGGACAAATATGATAAGGAAAGCTAACAAATATCTAAGCATTGTAAGATGCACCTTTATCTCCACAATAATGCAATACTTTCGATGAGCTCAAAGAAAACAGGAAAGGAGGGGACAAAAAGCTTAGCATTTCCATCACAGATCAAAGGAGTGGTTGGCAACCAAATGGCCAACAAAAGAACACAGATTAGATGAAATGATGACACTGCAGTGCAATTCAATCCCATACCACTCATTTCTTAGCCAAAGTGAAATGAAATTCTCACTTTCTTCTTTGCTTTCAGCAGGATTTCTGTCACTTAATTATGGGATTGAGAGGACCTACAAATAGATAATTTTACATAAAACAGAACATAAGACATTGGCAGTAGAACAATATATCATCAAACTCACTAATTTAATCCATAAGGCAGTATCCACGAGACAGAACATAATCTATAAAAAAAAAAAATGTGATAAATTTAAAATGAAGATAATAACCTCATAGGCTCCATACAAAATCTGGAGCATCTCTACGTGGACCATCTAAAGTTCGGTATACATACATCTTCTGGACCTTCTCAGTGTCATCGAAATTCTCCTCCATATGATTCTTTTCATTGATGATCTCCACGTTGAGTCTACGCATCTTCTTTGCAAGCGTCATGCAAGCTCCAAGTGTAACATCGCAGGAACGACATCCAAAGGGATCGCATTGTTTCATACTTTCCCACGTCTGCTAAAATCGCATCATCACCAAAGGGGCTATCCCTAATTTCAAGCTTTCGAGGTTTTTGCACCCGTTCAAACACGTACAGCATTCCCTTGTCGCTATCCCAGCAATGCAACTGAAAGCATCTCCAATTGCTCGGCGTACATTCCTATATATAGGAACACTTGGTCGGTCAGAAGTCCAGAAGAGAGACAACCGCTTGAGGCCCTTACAGGACTGAACAATGGCTCCAAATCCTTCATCTAGTGGCTTTGCTGTAACAGGGTCAGGTTTCCCTTGGATCCAGTATGCATAACCTGAAACGTGTAAAGTTTGGGCAATTCTTTGCAACAGTTATGAGTGCAGCATTAGTCATCTGGTGGCAGAAATATAGCAATGAATGCAGCTTTGGGCAACCAATAGATACAGCTACGAGGCCTTCTTCAGTCACAATTGCATGATCTGCCACAGTAAGGGAAGGGAAAACCCTCAACTCTTGCAAATCTTTACAAGTGGCAGCTAGAACTGCAAGCCCTTTGTCTCCAATGCAATCCAAAACCTGTATCAGTCGTGAAAATTTTAATTGTTTTGTCTCAAACAAAGGAAATGAAAGAATAAGCAAGAGAAATTTAAGAGTTGAGAAATCAAAACCCATAGGCGTTGAAGTTTTTTGGCAGTAACGAATTAGCTTGATGAGATCTGTTCCTGGAATTCCTGGCGCATAGCTCAAGTTCAGAGAAGTGAGATTCAAGCACATCGGGTAGACTGCTTTTAGACAACGAGGAGTAACTTCCCAAACCCTGACAAACTCCTGACTGATCTACAATTCCTGGCTGCATTGATAAACCTCAAATAGGACTCATAAGGAGGCTCAGCCATGTACGAGCCAATGCCCAAGTCCACCAATTGAGGTGCTCGCACAAGGATCTTTTGTAGTGCATCAAGAGGCACTGCTCGGTTTAGCTTTAAACTCCTTAGGTTGGGATTTCTTGTAACAAGCCTCTCCAGAGCCCCAAGATTCACATCTCCTTTCAGGCACGCAAAATTCAACGAGACGAGGGACGTGCAGGTCTCTGGGAAACAACTGAGCCAATGGCCCTTATCATCCTCAACCTCATTTTCTTGCAAATCGAGCTCCCTGAGAACCCTATGTATATAGAAATAACAAGAAAAATGTCTTAAACAAGACCTCCCCAATTTGGGTCACCCTTTACAAAGAAAAGTAAACAAGTCTTGCAATATATCATCCATATTATGCTACTTGACTCAGTGATATACTGATATATGCAAATTCTGAAACAGTTCACCACATAGTACTAGATTCAGCGAATCTCGTGAATGCATATATAATCAGCTAAGAAACAAGTTGAACAACCAAATAAAATAACAAAATTGCAAACAACAATTTACATCCATTAAACGAAAATTCGACGAGCTTAACATTCCACATGGGTCATAGATGACCTAGTAATGTTCAAGTATTGAAAATCTTTGCAACATAATGTAATTGGCACAATTAGATATACAAAACTAACAATAATAACAAATCAACCAAAACAAAATTATGCATATATAAGTTCAATTGATCTCACTAATTTATGGCTAAGATCAAATACAATTCAATTATACTAAAACTAATTTAATATACACAATTAAGCAAGCAATTTAGATTAACAAGCTTATAGGCTAAATTGAAACAAATAATAAACACCGAAGCAAACAAATCTTACTTGCAATTAGCAGCAATGGCAGACAGTCCATCAGTGGAAAACCCATCACAAGTAACCAGCACCAGAGACTTGAAATTGCGAAAGGAATGAGAAATCAACTCAAGACTCTCATCTGAAACCACCATCCTCTTCAACCTAAGCTCCTCAAGATCAGGATAACACTTCACCATAGCTTCAATCCAAGGCTGAACAAAACCTCCCCAATCATAGGGTATCAAATTGAAGTCAGCAAAATGTGGCTTCCCCTTCAAGGTCAGAGCTTTAACTCTGGGGAACCTCCCAATCAACCTCTCTGGCCTAATTGCATAACAATTCCCTATGAAAACCCTTTGCCTACTCCAACCCTCCACCCTAAACCATGATTTACAAACCAAAGACACAGAGTTCCTGTCTTTGTGTGAATTCAAGAACCCAAATATGTGCTCTAACACCTCTTCTGGAAAGTAAGTCATCCTTCCTTCCTTCCCTATAAGAGCTTCCACAACTCTAAAAACTCAAAAAGATTCAATCTTTAGCAATAAAAAAACCCAGATCTTCCCTGAGATCTGTTTCCACCACTGTAAGATCTACATAAAAGATCAAAATCTGCAAAGCTCACCTCACTAAGTACCTAAAGATGGAAACAAAACCATAAATACCTTCCATGAATAAGTTGCAAAATAAATTTGGAATTTTTTTTCTTGTACAAACAAACAGTTGTCAAAACAAAACAAAATCAAAAAGTGATGATTGCAAGATGGAAAAAAAAAAATAAAAAAATGGTTGAAATGAAATTCAGATCTCTCTCTCTCTCTCTCTCTCTGCAAACAAAAACTGAAACAAGATCAAAATCCCACAAAATCAGAACCCCAAAAGAGGTAAGAAGAAGAACCCATTATAAAAATACTTCTCTTTTCTCTTTCCTACTTCATCTCTGAACACAGATTTGTTGTTTGTCACTTTGTTGTGTGCTGTTGGAGCTTGGAAGGGTTAAAGGGACTGAAACAGAGAGAGAGAGACTTTGATTTGTTAACCACAGTTAAGATTTAACCACATCACCCAGTTAAAGTGTTTATTTATGGTTAATTATACTTTAGTCCCTGTCATAGTTTTGTTAATTTACTAAATGAGCTGAATGTCTTTTTAATTACTATATAATATTATTGATCCCTTGACTGTGAGTTCGTTGTCCAGTCAACGTTATTTAAAATATTCTTTTTTAATCAGGTTTCGCAATCATGACATGGCACCATTTAAAAATGTTTACATGTATGTGAGAAACTTATCATCCTAAATCGTGTCACGTCACCCTGGTTATAAATTTTTGACATTTTTTATCTGAAAATAAAAATTATTATTGAATTTTAAAAATAAAATTTTAAAATTTACAAGACCAATAAACTATTACTTAGACAATCAATTTACAACGGACCAAACTTATTTAACGACAGAATAAAAGACCAAAATCATTTCATATATTAACAAAATAGACCTAATCAGGTTTTTGCAACCAAGTTCTGCAGTCATATTGACATGGTATGATCAGAGGAGGTTTTTATAACCTTGAATCACATCAACCTGGTGGTAAAACATTATTGCGTAAAATAGGCCAAATCATACTAGGTAATCAGGTTTTGCAACCAAGTTCTGCAGCCATATTGACATGGTATGATCAGAGGAGGTTTTTATAACCTTGAATCACGTCAACCTGGTGGTAAAACATTATTGCGTAAAATAGGCCAAATCATACTAGGTAATCAGGTTTTGCAACCAAGTTCTGCAGTCATATTGACATGGTGGTAAAACAGTGTTGTGTAAAATTTTTGAGGACCAAAGTCTAATTTATCTCAGGTATGTTTTGACGCTGTTTTCAAGGAAGAATGAGAGGAATCAGGACCGTTAGATTCGGACTCGCAGGCATACGTCCCTATCTTCCAGATGGACAGAGTGTTACAAAAGAGGACATGTGGATATGACACTTGGTTCGGGGTAAATTACGAACTTGCCACTGATTTATTTGTAATGATTAGTGCCCAAATTTAACCACTAATTCTCCCCTTATTTTTTACAAAATCTAATGATAAGGCTTTTATTGTGGTGGTTCTCATTTGTAACCTTTTTATTTAAAGGTTATCTAAAATAAATTTCAAGAAAATTGGTAAAAAAAAAAAATTAAATGAAGAAAAGAGGAAGACGGTACGGAAGTTCGTGAATTTCATGATTAGAGCTTTACTTGCTTCAGAGGGTGATTCGCACGTGATCAAACCACTCTACCCTTCTCTGTTTAGAAAAGTTGAATAAGAGCAAGCACAAATCAGTACTTTTGAACCACGCTGTCTAGAATTTTTCTTTTGTGACAATCTCTATATGTTTGGTTTGTCACAAATTTGAGGGAAATTTTTTTTTAAGAAAATCTTTACAAAAATTAAAGTCATCTAATCTCTGGCTCTCCCATTTCTTCTTTCCTTTAGTAATTTTTTTAACAAAAGCTTAAACCAATTCTACATTGACAATAAGAAACATGCAGAAAAACTTTAGCAAGAGCATCTAAGTTTCATAGGTTCATAGAAATAGACCCCCACACTCTTGTCGAGTCACAGTCATGCTTTCGATAGTTACCTCTTGCAAAAGAAACAAAGAGTAGAAGCTAATGAAAGCTATGGCTAATGGAGATTATGTGGTTGGGTGGTTAATCGATTTGTAACAACACATATATGTTATGCATCACTAGACAGAACCAAACATGCTTGGGTGCCTCGACAGCTAGAGATGTGAACTGCAGAATTGACAGTCCTGCCAATGGTGTTGGTTAGGTGTGTGTGGGTTTGTCCCCCACATCCTAGGTTCATCGCACCTTGTTGATAGGTTATGAGATCCTTAAAAACCCAACTCGCTTTAGACAGTCATGACTTTTCTTTTCACCCTTTCATCTGTTGTTCAAACCTTGTGGTTTGCATACATTACATTAAGAATGCTGTCGTCTTCTCTGCTATCACTTGGCAATAATTCCATTGCGTTACTCACCAAACAACTCCGCCGTCTGGTTTGTAACTTGAATTTTCAATGGTTTCAACGAATTGATAACTCTGTTTTCGTTTTCAACAAAACCCCAAACTTCATCTTGACAGCAACCCTTCCCTAGAAATAAAGTAAGTCTAATGCATAGTAGATCCCTGCAATTTGGTAGAGCAAACAACAATTCTTTGGCAGTCAGAGTCAAGTTCACAAATAAAATGGGGTCAGGATACAATTCCATGGTCTAGGATGCCTCGTGAGAGGTCGTTCGACATTCGAGAATAAAACATCTAGGTCCCACACTAATATCTATCTAATGCCAACACAATAATGTGTTGATTCTTGGCAATTTCTTGCAGTGTTGCAGAAAAACACACTTCAGGAAGGTGTTGAGAAACTATCGGATGCTCTTCTAAATTTGGAAGAACATTGTTAGTTCTCCAAATGCAGCTCAACTGAAAAATGGGAGGCAGAAGCCACACTACAACCTATCCAAATACTTTAATTGATGAACTTTCTTAACGCCACTCTAAACGTCTATAATCAAGCTCGATAATAGGCAATGATCCTGTAATGTCGTGGGAATCATATACAATTCATCGTACAGGTGGATAAACAAATCTAAACAAACAATATCGAGTACAATTTGTCTACAATTCGGTAAACAAAGACAAAACACAAAGAATATAAAATAAGAATAAAACAGCCGAAATTTTATTTGCCATCAATCACTGATGGGTGCTACCCACCTGTAGTAAACCCATCAGATACAAGCAGAGCCCCAACTTGAACTTCAGAATGATCAAGAGATGGACTTAAGATTTATCAGAAAACACCATTCTTGAACTGAGACGAGAACTGATAACTCCGTCATTGCCCAATCCAAGGCTTGAACAAAGCCTCCCGAATCATTCTATTAGTTTTAAAATACAAGAGAGGACCTACAGAAAAACAATATTAGCCCTACCGAAAATGAATACATCAAAGCAAGGAATGTGATTTCTCGAAATATGTCAAAATTTCACAAATATTTCTTATTTTGAAGTTACCGAAATCTCTTTCGAAAATCTGAAATATCTCGAAATTTTTCTAAGAAAAGAAATAAACATTTTAATTCTCTGTATATTTAACATGCTATAATGTTATTTTAGTATCACAAGTTTTTTTTATGTGAGTGATTCTTATATAATATATAATCTGTATGACACTACAAGTCATGTGAGGCTTTTTATGTAGTATTTAAGAGTTTAAATGCATAGTTTTTATATCGTTAAATTCGAAATAACAATCGAAATTTTTATGCTTTTTCTACACAAGACAAATTATTTCACGAAATATTCCTTAAAATTAAGGGACCGAAATTAACTTGAAAAACGAAATCACAATCCTTGCATCAAAGTACATTCTTCAAGACCCATAAGCTTGACCTCAATTCCAAACACCAGCTTTGATTTCACACAAAATGAAATTCAGAGACAGCTATGTCATTAAAAAACCTACTGTTCCACTCCTTCAAAAGAATCCCACATATAAAATGGAGGTTCAAACCCATAGCCAGGTACCAGCTGCTGAGAGACCTCTATCTTTTTTTTTTGTTCTTTTTTATCCCTTAACCCCTCCACCCCACCCCAAATGCCGCCGGTAGTGTTCGAAACCCTAGACTTCTAATATCATCCGCCACAAGTCTACCGGCTGACACTAATTGTTGAGAGACTTCTATCTTCTTTACAATTATTTGTCTAGACTTGAAACACTGTTCACCAAATTTCTATACATGATTCCACATCAGTCATGTATTGATGCCATGGGAAAATATTACTCCAACTTGACGATGAGTATCTTGACTTGATCTCTTATTCATTTTCCAAGTCCAAGATTTTGACCTTATTACTATTGTGACTAAAATGCCTTTTTTTTTTTATGTTCTAATTAGCTTATTTCAGACAGCCTAATGTTTAATACTTGTTATTATAGTCGGCAACAAGTTCTTTTGCAGAGTTCTAAGGTCCACTGTGGCAGTTAATGCTTTATAGGGGCATATAAACTAATTTTACAGCATTCCTAATAGATTGTCCAGCGTGAGATCCTGAGAAAATATAAACTAGCAAAATGAAAACCATAATATTTCAACAAAATATTGACAACAAATGATAAACTGTACAAACTATATCCAAATTCTTTGATTGACATACTATCTGAAGACTACAACAAACCTTGCTAAAACCCTCTGTATCATCCCAAACTAATAGACACCTATGATAGGGAATAACAATACACTCACACGCATATTGACTGAAGAGTGGAATCAAGTGCAGTTACTTTTCTTTGGGTGATCTACCTAACTCAGTCTCTCTCCCCCACCCCAAAAAAATTATAAAATAAAAAATAATAATATATATAATAACAATAATATATATATAATAACAATAATAATAATTTACAGAAAGCAAGAGAAATTTTTTATCAACAAAGAAGAAAACATGCAAACACTGAGGGCAAAAACTATAGGATCGACTTCATCCAGAGGATGAGGTGTTGGATTGGCTTCCTTCCACCCTAAAAGATCCCTTCATTCATTTCTTTCCAAAGAATCTATAAATAGCATGTGATATCCCATTCCAAAGCCACAATCCCACTACAATGAATCACCCACCATGCCAACCCTGCGCTTTCCAGACTCTGCATAGATGAAACTTCAAATTGATAACTTACTTTTAAAACATGGAACTCCTCAAAGAATTCTCTATAGATGCCTAGCAATTTGATGGTTGAGGAATAAGTAACAACATCCATACCTCAGACTACGAAGTTGCCCCTCGCCTGAGTTCACCTACGCATTGTGAATCCGCATGACAAACCCCATCTCTACTTGCTTATTGCCTTCATCATAACTACAGATGACTCTGTAGTAAGCCCATTGCCAAATGCATTCATCATCATCCTCGTTAGGACATTCTGTAGCACCTAAACAAGTATTGCTACTAGCTGGTTAAGACCCCAAAGAGGTCTCTTCTTTGCAGCAGGTTCCATCCATACTGAGACTGTAAGCACAGATAACTCGCTGACTCTAATTTTTGTTCCTCAATGAATTATAGACTTGTGGGAATTTCTGCTTAAAAGTGTCATCTCCATGCCATTTATTTCCCAATAGCTAATATTCAGCCCTTTCTCCAACTTGTAAGATATGTTCTGCTCAAATGATTCCTTCTCTTTCATCTTGTAGGTTGGCATGCCCAATAAAGTCCGATGCCAAGTTTAAGTCTATCAGTATGGCAGTGGCCTGAAACTGAAGAGGTAGTTTATCATTGAGTAAGTTTTCTCATCTTCTTTGGCTTGTGGATTCAAGTCTTTCATCTCTTCTTCTCTTCTATTACTTTTTTCGAGTTTCATCTATTTCTCTTTCTGTCCATCTTTGTGGATTCAAGGTTTCCGTCACAACCGTAATTTTTCACCCAACCCCATCCCCTTCCACTACCTCCATCCGATCCGAACTTCATCTAATTACAAACCCTTTTTCATCAATCAACACCACCGTCTCAATCGCAAACCCCAATCATCAATGCCCAAAGTCAGTCCTCCAAAAAACCAATCTCGTTAGTACCATCTCAATCGCAACTCATCTACAACCCCAAATTCAATCTTGCATTATCCAATCCAAGTCGCCCTGAAGTGCTGCATCCAATCCCAACCGTTATCTCTCATCATCAACGACCCACCACACCATCACTTCTTCGTTCTCTCCTCATTGTCGAGCCTACCCACGATCATCTCCTTCGTTGAAGAATCTCGTTCGAACTATTGCCATTGCTCAAATAACGTCATTTGTTCCTTCTCAAACCAAACCAATCTTTAGTTCATCTTCATCCACATATCCAACTTTGACTTAGTTATCTTCATTCCCATTTTTTTTCCTAGCCCAAGCCCATATCATCCTTCTCCTCTTTACCACCTAGATATCTTCAAGGCGTCCACCTTTCCTTTGTTTTAAAAGAAAAAAACACTACTCCTTTCTCACAAACATGGCCAAAAGCAATTCTAAAGATGGTTGCCACTCTTTTGCGACAAAATAAGACCTTCACATGGTTATTCAATCAAATGAGATGCTTTAACAACCATTTGAGGAACAAAAATTTTCAAAACAATTTTAAGGTTGTTTTACAAAGGCTTGAATCTCTTATCATTGCCTATGCACCACCTTCAAACCCCAATATCACCACTTCTGATTCCCTCTCAATGCCTACACCAAAACCATCTACTTCTACCACTCTTAACCCTCCGCCACCAATTTCAACACTTCCACACCCACCCATGTCCAATTCCCACACTTTCCTCCTACCAATTCCAATGTTATTACTATCCAAAGCCAACACAAAAATAGGCCTACTCCAAACCAATTCATCAATTCTCAAAACCATGTCCATGCTTCCTATTCTCCAAACCCAACCATCTCCAACAATCCTATCAATGCTCATCATCGCCTATCCCAAACTCCATGTCTCATCCTGCTTTTACCAATTCAACCCATGGTTTCGTTTACGAAGATGAAGATCATTATTTTCAGGGACCACAACAACAAGCTCCTTCGTATTCTCGTTAATGCAGATCGTAGTGAGTATACGGTAAAAGTTGATATTCAATGGTCACCTTGGTATTGAAGAGTTCTTTGATTGGCTTTCCGAGGTAGAAAAGGCTTTTTGATTATATGAATATTTCGGAGGAGAAAAAGACGGTTACTCTCAAATTAACTAGGATTGTTGATGTTTGGTGGTACCAATATCAAGTGCATCGCCAACATATATGTAAGCCAAAATTGACTAATTGGCCCAAGATGAGAGATCTTCGCTCTAATTTTCTTCCACTAAATTATAATCAGTTGTTGTTCCAAGCTCTAAAAAATTGTTGGCAAGGTAATAGATGTGTTCGGGCCTACCATGCGGATTTTATCTTATTCTTATTCATACTAATCTTACAACCACTCCCACATGCATTATCGCTATGTTTATTGGTGAATTGAAATGGTCAATTCAAGAATGTTTCTCTCATATGGTTCACACCATTCGTGAAATGTTTCAACAAGCTTGCCACATCGAGCGCACCCTTGAACACGGCCTACGCTTCAATCATCTCAATGTTCTATTCTCGCCCATTTTACCTAAAGAAGATGTCACAGGTAATGACCTCTTCCCACTCTTTTCCAAGTCAGTTTCCATCTTCATCCAAAATCCCTAACAATGCACTTCCACCATCTGAACCTCTAGTACACAAACTTAAGCCGCCCAACCCTTATGCACCAAATCCTTCAAATGCTACAGTTGTGGTCAACCTAGTCATAGATCAAACAGTTGTCTCAATTGTCAACGTGTCACTTTCACCACTAATAATGAGGATATTTTCACAGGATACTATTTTATCTATGGAGATGAATGCTTATCGGACTTACCTCTCTTGGAATAATGCAGAATTTCAACAGTTTGAACTCGAGGACGAGTTCTTTCATAATGGGGGATTGATGTAGGAAGACATTATTAGGCAAGTCTTATTTCTAGATTTAGTATTCAGGAATTATAATTGCAAGTGTTTCTATTTTATTTAGGTTGAGTTCAATTAGGAATTGACTTCTCTTTGTCTATAAAGAGAGTCTTCTCTTTATAATAGTTAGTTGCTTGATTAATAAATTTTGATTATTGAATTATTTTCTCATCTTCTTGGCTTGTGGATTCAATTATTTCATCTCTTCTCATCTCCTATTACTTGATTCAAGTTTCGTCTATTTCTCTTCTTGTTCATCTTCTCTTCTTCTAGTACCTTGTGGATTCAAGGTTTTCGTCTTCACCCTGTCAAATTATCATCTATTTTTCTCAACCATAATCCCCACCACACTGTAAAAGTCACAACACTCGCAATATTTCTTTTCCATCAAAGAGAAAATATTAGTATCACCCCAAGTCACTTTTCGAACAACACAAAAACCACTAAAATCTTAATGCAATATCTCTAGGATGTTGTTGGTAAGAAAAAAGATAGGCAGGTGTACTAGGTGGGACTTTTCATTTGTACATTTACATACGGTATAGTATAGGAAAAATCAGCAGAGTTAAAGAAGAAAATCTAAAGGACATGGGAAGAATCAGGGGCTTTGCAGAGGGGCTCAGGTTCAGGCCCACCAACTGTAAATTAAATCCACTTCCCATTTTGTATTTTTTTTTTTCCTTTTTTCTAATTATTTATTAATAAATAACAAATAATAGCCATGGCTGTGGAAACAGGATCAGTTATACAAAGTGACTGAAAACAACAAACGCATAAGCGATGTCTAAGTGTCCATAATTAGTGGAATTTTTTTAAATATGAAAACAAAGACTCTTCAACTTGATGCAAAAAGTAAGAGGTTTTCTAAGTTTTAAGATCTTAAACCATATTATTGAGGATGTGGAGGTCCTAACACAAGGGGGGTTTGGCTTGCCCTGTATATCCTCCTAAATTTGAAAATTTTCCCTGCCCTTTCCCATATCTTAAATCAAAAGTTAGGGGTTTAACTCTTTTTTTTTTTTTTTCAGAAGGTAGGGGTTTAACTCTTGAGCCACCCACAGTACATATCTTTCTAGACTCTGCAAGTGTAAGGGTCGTTTCCCTCCACCTTTGGCATTGCCATTACATCCAAGTTTCAATCTAATGACACTTGTGCCATAAATTCATTTTTCTATAAGAGGTTTTCTCATTATTCTCATATCATTGGCCTCTAGACTCGCTTCCCTTCTTTTCCAGTTTGACGTTATACTTGAAAGTTTCATTCCTTTCATTCCACATAAAATTACGACTAATATTTTACACCGTCAGGACTTATGCTTCAAATGCAACTCCAAAAAAATTGTGGTCGATGAAAACACTAAGCAATCATGAATTGCACAACTAATTCCCCAGGAACCAACCCTAACATATATATCTAAAAATTGAAAATCACTTTGCTAAAACTTCAAGGATCTCCTGGTTCTGGATTACATATTCATCAAAGTTTCAAGCATATCCATCACTCCACATCATTTTATCAATGCAATTACCTACCTAAGCCATATACAACTTCAAAAGCTACTATTTATTATTCAAAACCCCCAATCGTCTGGGACACACCAAATGAAGAGCAATTTAGTAATATCCATGATGTTTAATCAAAAAGAGCAAAAACAGAACATAATACTAAAATCACAGCTATCTAGCAATACATGTAAAATAAAGTCATTTAAGCTATGAAAAACTACGAATCCAAGATTGCTCCAATCCAAAATAAATTCTAACAATCTTAAAATCATGTCATTGTACTCTAATAAGACCATACAACACTGATTCTAATTCCACCATCATTGTATCAAAAACAAAGAAAATCAGCAGGGCTATCTAAAACACCTAAAAATCCTAAATTTTTCTTTTTCAAATTCAATTGTACCATTAACATTACCAACCAAGCCTCGCCTCGCCTCGCCTCGAGCCGCTCATCACTACTCATCGCTATCATCCCCATCATCTTCATCCTCATCCACCTCCTCATGAGATCATCCTCATGGTCATCTTCATCATCCTCCTCATCATCCATATCATTAACAAGATAAGCCCCAGGAGTGACAACCCTCCTCCTAGTCCTGGAAGAAACCACATTGTCTAAATCAACCTCCACCAGGGAATCATCAGATAGATCAGTATCAGCATCTGAAACAACCCCTTCGTCGACTTCTTCACTGGAATCACTCTCCTCAACACCCCCTTCATCCTCTTCCTCTTCTTCTTCCTCCTCAACCTTCAACTTCCCTTTCCCCTTCTTGTCCTCCACCTCCACCACCACCCCTTTCCCCTTCCTTTCCCACCTCCACCACTACTGCCTTCCCATTCGAAGGAACCCCATCATGGTTTTCTTCTTCAATTTTCTCTCCACTGATTGTGGTGGTGTTTGGCGTGTCAGAAACATGTGGTTTTTGCCTCTTTTGTTCATCTACTACCACTTCTGACACTAAGGGGTCTTCAGGTTTTCGCTTAGAAGGACGAAGAGATGGGTCTTCGGTCTTTACATCCGCCATTGATTCAGTGTTTTCTGTTACGAGCAAGAGAGCAACTCGAAATTAGGGTCTGAACTCTGGAAGAAAGACGAGAGAGGAGTCCTCTCTGTGTGTATGTCTGTACTGGAAGAGCAAAATATGGGCCCAGTTAGACCTTGGGCTGGGTTTTAGTCAATTTTCTAAATTTTGGGTTGGGCTTGAAGTTTGTCAGGCCTGATCCAAGCCTGATCAACCCGATGAAATCTTTAGGCTAACAACCGAGGAATGTCATTTCTCGAAAAATGTCGAAATTTTACAAAATATTTCTTATTTCGAAATTACCAAAATAACTTTCGAAATCCGAAATATCTTGAAATTTTTCTAAGAAAATAAATAAATATTTTAAAATTTTCGTATATTTTTAACATGCTATAATGTTCTTTTAGTATCAAAAGTTTGTTATGTGAGTGATTTTTATGTAATACGTAGTCTATATAACACTACGAGTCGTATGAGATTTCCTATGTAGTATTTAAGAGTTTAAAATGTGTAATTTATATTATTAAGCTAAAAGTCACAATCAAAATTGTACATTTTTTTACACAAAAACAAAATATTTCTTAAAATCAGGAAATCGAAATTAACTAAAAAATGAAATCACAATCCTTGCTAACAACCAGTTCATCGGAGTGTGAAATCAAGACTGGCATATGCAATGAACATACTCGTTTGCATTTTGAAGGAGAAGCGGCACTTGCTTTGCTCATTTATCTACGATTTTTACATTGTCAAACGCTTTTTGAAGGCATTTTATGCTACATTTGCAAGTGTAATGAAAGAATGAATTGAAAATGCCAAAGTTCATCTCGTGTTTTGAAATTACTTGATTAGAGCGTAATGAATTGGTATAAAAAATCATAAGCCCAATAACCCGAGTTATATCTTAACACAAAAATCCTCAAAGAACTAAGCCAAAACCAAAGAATATGTTCTTTTAAGATCATCACTTTGTTTTAAAAAATGCTACAATAAATTAAATGTTCAATTTTTTACAATATGTTCAAAAATAAGTTTTGCAGGTCAGGTCGTCAATGAATTACTATACCAATTGACATATTTGTAACAACTCCGAAAAAAACTATCATTGTTGTGCTGTTACAGTTCACCAAACGGTTTCACACAATTTCACAAATGAAGTGATACAATAATTGAATCACCATGAATAGTATAGTGCTGCAAGTGATACTATTCATGATAATTCAATTTATTGTATCACTTTATTTATGAAACAGTTTTTCAAATTTTTGCCTGAATATTTTTTATTTGAAATTGTTTGGTGTACTGTTACATCACAAAAGTAATACTGTTTCAGATTATTACAAAACTGTTCATTGATGTAGTGAATGTTCTATTCGACATGGACACGGACTTGATGCTTCTTGCCTGAAAAGTATTTTAAACGCGGTGCCAAAAATAGCATTTTTAGGGCTATTCCACGAATTGCTTAGTAGTAACTTCAGATAATATTTGTCTCCCACGGAACAAAGTTACTTTCAAGTTTATTCTTTTTGTTGTTGAGATGTTGTAGTTACATTCTTCTTTATATCCTTTTGCACACTCACATCATCGAAATAAACTGAAAAGATATATACTAGTAATTCAAAATCCCATCAAACACTAATGCTTAATTAAATACAATTTATAAAAGATATTTTGGTATCTTTAAAAAGAAGCCATTCATACAAACAAATATATAAATCAAATTATGCTTCTTTAACAAAGTTAGCAGACATTGATATCTATCTTTAAGTACAAGTGATGAAACCCAAATCTTTTTTTGGTTAAAAGCTTTTAGCATTAATATATTAGTTACGGTCATGGTTAAATACTGTTGTTCTGCTGTAGTAGCTAAGTTATGGTCACGGTTATGATACTGGTCTTGTTTTCAAGGATTACGATAAAACTTTAGAGTTCCGATCATTTACACCAGAATCTGAAATTCTGAATTTTTTAAACCGGCCTCCGCGACCCACTTTCGTTTTAATGCTTAATGATGTTTCGAAAGATAACATGAAGGATTCAGATATGTATCTTTAACAAAAGTAATTAGCAAACCCATAGGAGTATTTGGTACTAAAAAGAGCACAAAGGTGCGATATTTGTTATACTTTAGCTTTATAAGTTGCAAGACAAAGTGGTTCATGAGTAATTACATATTAAGCATACTAAATTACTGAAGATATGAGCTTTGCTAGCTGTCGAGGAAACCCGCGAGGGAAATGAGGTGGCGGGAGTGAAAACCGTTCACCCCCCTCAAGATGTGTGCGTTGACTTTTTGCGCGCACATCCCGAGGGGAGTGAACGGTTTTCACCCCCTCCACCTCATTTCCCTCGCTGGTTTCCTTGCTCATTTCCTCGACATTTAGATTTCCCCGAAGATATTTATTAAGGGCATCCTCCCAAAGCACTAATCAGTGCTCTGTTTTTCCAGGTTATGTAAGAGGGTTCTTTATGGTTAAGTTCAAGATTGACAGATAAGAAATGAACCATGCGTTACCACAAGATGAAACTGAATAATTGAAGATGAGTGATGATAATTCAACATAGACCAATCATCAAGGCTATACACATGGCAAAAAATATCTATTGTGAGAATATGGCGTTCCATCTGTTGGATTGACCCACAAAATCTAAGAAGAACGAAGCTAATCATAGGGGCCTAAATAAAGCCCACTATGAAAAGATATAATCAAAGTCTGAATTTATACCAAAACAAATCAAAATCTGAATTCAGGCTTGACACGAGTTCTTTTATAAAAAAGACAAATTTTGTAACAAAAATAGTCGTTGAGGGAATTACGCCTCCACGAATACATCTCCATTAAGGAAGAGACTGTTACGAGAAACGTCTCCTTTTGTTGCGTCTCACATGCTTAAGTCACGTAATGAATTAACCGCAACTATTATAAAAGGTAAATGAAACATTTGACACATGTATACAACTTTAACTGAGTTTCCAAATTTACTTCATTTTTCAAACATAGTTGCTAACTAAAACATCATAATGCCTTCGACTATCAAAAAGGTGATATTTGACGGTCTGACATTTGTTTTGCAGACCAAACTCACAGAATGACGATTTTTGACACATCAACAAGTACTAAGTAAAGAAATCATTTGGTCACTGGGGTAGAACATTGCCTCCATCGAAGCCTTAGAGTGATGCATTATACTGATGAGTAATGCAATAGTACACTACAAGTTTTAAGGTAAGCCATAAACACAAATCTTAGTGCAAGAACAAAATTCATTAAGATGACTATATGGGGTTTGGTGACCGAAAGATATAAATAAAAGTAAACCAATATAGTTAGCTTAATTAATCATAATCCAAGTTTGGTGGCCGAAAGAACGTTGAAATAAATGTAAACCAAATAGATATAATCAAAATCAATTTGGATACTTTAAACACTTGAGAACCATAAGAAACATGAACATCAAGTTCTTAATGCAAAAAGCAAAGTCCACCTAAATTTTGCCTTAAAATAATGTTTGGTATTGGTGCACACACGGAACCTTTTAGGCAGCTTTGGTTGAGAGCACTGATTAGTGACTGAAAAATGTGTCTAATATGTGAGTGTCAACTCTATCGTTGTATCACTAAACTAAGTTGAGTAGATTTTTTTTTTTCTATACAGTGAATTGAGATCTGAAAATGGGGAAATTGCATATAACACATGTGAAATTTCTTGTCAAAAACCCCAAATTTGCTTTTTGTGAACAGAATGGGTTGTTTTGTCGATGTTTGGTATCAGATCCTTTTTTTTTTTTGAAGTCCCTACCTGAAAATGTACATGATTCACGAGCTAAGTGTGGGAAGGAGACAGGAAGATACTTAAAATAGTCAATTTCATGAGATTTTTTAATGTGGTTGATGGTGAAGGGAGTAGGTATTAGATATTTAGATGATGATGGAAGAACTATTTGCCATTTCTACCTTGAAAATTAATCGTGTAATTCTAGAGAGTCGGGCCGGCTCATCACCATGATGGATGGTGATGGGTCGGCCTGGCGTTGTGGATCCGACTCTTTAGCAAAGTTCAAATTAATCATAATACTTTGAATTTTGCAATAGAAACCTCGTCACGAGTCTTTAGGTTTTGTGTGTGTTTTGAGTCCGGAGATGAAAGCAAAGCTCTCAAGACCATTTTACATAGCATGCAAAGACGCCCTTCCAGGCTTTGAGGCGATTTGTGTCACTCCTTAACCTATGTGGGACTAACTTGTACGTACAAATCGAGTTACATTCTACAACCAGATGCCATGCAATTTTCCTTAATGTTATTCTAAAACTTTAAAATGAAAATTAGATTAGAGAGCTAGAATAGAGTTTTCCTATTCTAAAACCTCAACTTTATTTTACATCACGATATATTTCTAACTCACAATGCCATCCATATTTGATAATTGAATAGCATGTTCGTGCAATCAGCATCAATCCTACAATAAACAATCAAATTAGAGAGAACTACGCAAGTTAGCATTACCAAATGCAGGGGAGGAACGAGGACTTTGCACTAGGTAGGGGGCCAAGCCAATTGTTTGCTAAACGAAAATCTATTGTAAAACAATTTATCTAAACAATCAGGCTTTAAAGTCATTTTTTATCAGATTTAAATTTTTTACATTTTTATCTATTCTTTTTAAAATACAATCACAAATATTATATATAGAAGAAATAGAAATGTAAAAAGCTCAAAACCTAACAAAAAAGTGACTATAAAGTCTGACTAGCTAAAATTAGAAATCGTAGAATGAACTACATGAAAGATCATATACGCATCCACAGGGTGACTCCGAATTTTCAAACCATATACATATATATATATATACAAAGAACCTCGTATGTCCACCTCGTCATATAATTCAACATATAACACCTAAAATGATTTAAATTGACTAAAGTCCTGGAATCTTATCTATAAAACAACTTACATCTCAAGGCAGACCACCTACACTCCATGAAACTTCTTCATACCTTCATGTAGCAGTCGAATCTGCAAAATCTACAGTAACTTTTTGATTTTGTTTTTTTTATTATAGCCAAACATGAAATTTTTTATGAAAGATATGAAGGGAAACAAGAAAGAAAATGATCAATCATTTCAAGATTAAGAAATGACAAAACACGGTAAAGATGTAAAAATGAAGTCTCTTAAAAAATTACAAGTCGAACTCATCCTCCTGAACTACTCTTTAATTAGTTATACTTACTGGCCAACACGATAACACATCCAAAGGTTAAGTTTCTCGATCCCAACTACCTCGTGAATCAAACTAGTCACATCTCCATGAATATCTAAAGAGCTTAAAACTACCTAAGTCCATAATGAGACCAATATTAAGTTGGGCGTTGAGTGTTGACAGATGCCATATTGAGTTTTTGTTTAATTATTTGTGTGATTAGTTTAGAATCTGGAACTTAAAAATAAAAAACACGCCAAGAATCTGCTCTGCCTTGCTGGTTAGGAATCCATCAACTATGTCTTTTGATGCGAAAATTCTTTGTTGCATCGGGGGTTTGCCCGGTATTTTGCCTGGTGTAAATCTCCACCATTCATTTTGCCTCGAGATAAGTG
Organism: Berberis thunbergii; assembly: GCA_003290165.1. Classification (NCBI taxonomy): domain Eukaryota; kingdom Viridiplantae; phylum Streptophyta; class Magnoliopsida; order Ranunculales; family Berberidaceae; genus Berberis; species Berberis thunbergii. Next base: position 113,757 of record QNQO01000875.1, on the reverse strand, counting down.
TAGTACATATCACGAGGCTAAAAGGATGGTAGGGATTTACACCTGACTAAATACCGGGCAAATCCCCGGTGTGCTGTAGCAATGCTCCTTTTGATGATATAATTTCCCACGTTTTTCTTCGGTTCCTTCCCTGGATCGATATCACCGCCTTTCGAGTGAGTCGACGACAGAGCATCTCGAAAGCTTCATTCATTTCACGCTTGTTGATTACAAAAGCAAGAATACAATTTTCTCACCCAAAGTATATTAGAGTCAAGTTAGGTACTGTGTTTTGTCGCACAAAAACGTTTATGTGATTAATTACATTCTTAATTAAACATTTACATTATGGGGTACTATTGAATGTATCATGGACGTGAAATTGGGTATTAATTAGTTTGTAGAGTTGTCATAGATTAAGCTTACTCATAAGCTTTGTTAAGTGGAGAAACTAGCTAGAAAGTACTGAGAAATAGCAATGAAGTTATTATATAGATCCTGATGAGACATTAATCAACTAAGTAAGACATTCATTCGCTAAAATCAGCTCTTAATCCAATCAAATATTAAGTTATAAAAAGAGTCAAAGTGCTGAAAATACTTAATAAGATTTTGGACGAGATTTCTTCTCTCCATTGTACCTTCAATAACAAGAACAATTGAAAAAGGAACGTTCACTACATAAGGTGAGAAAAAGAAATGAGAAAGATAAGTGTACACATCGTTAAAATCAACATTAAAAATTGAATTTAAAACCATTGAAGTTCAACAAACCCATGACAACTAAAAATGTACCCCATACAGCCAACGTTTCTGGTTGGGATCAAGGAATCAAGAAGACGGAGAGGTTATAGGCTTTATCCAAATGAACAAAACTTAATCCCATATTAACATCTACTCATCCATGACAAATAACCCAATCTCAAGGTCATTTCAATCTTTTTGAATACGCAGGGGTAAAACAGTAAGTTCACTACCGGAGTTTTTCTTCAATTTGACCCATTTCAAACACACACTCGTGAAAGACGTGTTTGTTCAGCTTCTTGAGACACATTTTGAGCTTTATATTAAAACCTACATGTAGCTGCTCCTCTCATTTAAAATCTCACAAATCTCGTGACCTTCTTCTTCTTCTTCTTCAATTGCAATCAACCTAAGAAAAACATGTCTTCCAGTGCATCCCTCGAGCTTGATTTCTTCAAAATGGAGAAGGAAAACCCTTCCAAATCTCAGTTCCAACGGCTTCTCCAACGGCGCAATAACATCGGAGGTATGCAACACACTCATTGATCATCCTGTGTTCAATCATTCTTTCTTTCTTTCGAGAAAAAGTGTTCATTTTACTTTTCTTTGGTTTCCCAGGTGTTCAAACCTCACTTTCCAATATCAACCCACATTTCCTCAAAACTGTGATTGAGTCCGGCACTGCAAACGGTACCGCTGACAAGCAAGAAATGACTTTCAGACAGAAAAGCGTTCCATCAACTCCGAAAGGGAACCAACCCTTCGTCTCCGCTCTGCCTCTCTTCAATCCTGTTCTCAGGTACTCAATGCTTATATATGTATATACGTTTAAATATTGTGTTAACAGACTTGGGACGAATGATATCATAAGTTTAAATTTCATTTCAGGACTGCTTCTGATGCGCCTTTAACTATATTCTACAACGGAAAAGTGTCGGTATTTGATGTTCCCCGTGATAAGGTTCGACTTCGCCACAAATACTCGTTGAAATTTCGATTTAATGATTATTTTCTTATACTAAAAAATCTTGGTTTTTGATTATTAATTAGGCTGAGATACTCATGAAACTTGTGGAAGATAGAAACTTGAACGCAGCGACTGAGTCTGTAACCGATCTTAATGTAATGATGCCTTCAACTTCAAGTGATGAACAACAAAAACAACTCCTTGAGAAACTCAAAGGAGGTGAGTGAGTTCGTTCTATCTGTCGTCATTTTAGACATAAATTTTTTTTTATGACTGTCACTAAATTATTCATTTTATTTGATTTTTAGCTGATTGTAAATTTTTATTGACAGATTTTCCCATTGCTCGAAAGAAGTCCCTGCAGAGGTTCTTGGAGAAGCGTAAAGAGAGGTACTAATCTTGCTTGCTTATCCTGTTTTCCTCCTGCGCATGTTAGCAACGCATAGGAACAAAAGCACATGTTGATATTTTTGAATTTTTTTATTTTTTATTTTTTATTTTTCCACTGACCGAAACTTTATGATAAAGAAGAAGAAAATATTTAAGCACGTGTTTGTTCGGTCGCAAAGTGCCACGTCATAATTTGGAATTTTTATGGAATAAGTCACCGTGTCCTTCATTTTAGACTGTGATTTGTCCTTCTAAGGTGACGTTTTTTTTTTGTTTTTTTTTTAAATCAGAACTTTGGTTTTGGATAGAACTGATCCACTTTGAATGTATGTTTGTTTTTACTTTTAATCGGAATCGAATATTTTTATGCAGCTTTTAGGGAGAAATCACTTCTTAATGTACGAGGAAGGTGTTCAACATGTGAGTGTTAACTTTACTCTTCGCTCTATTTTCTCCAAATGTATGGTGAGAAGAATAGAATTCGGAGAAAGTAGAGTTGATACTCACGTGTTAAACACCCTCTCAAAAACTAATTAAGAGGCACAAGAATCAAGATGAATGGATTTTTTCAATCAGAATCAAAAGTTCTTAAGAAATTCAAAACAATTTAATAAACATCAAAGAGGTATAATATGTTCTTACCATTGAGTGTTGAAAAAAACAATTAACTAAGTTAAGGTTTAATTTTTTGCAAGAACATTCCAATGAAAAGAAAAATCTAATTAAGATTTTAACAATTAGAGATTTTACATGATAAAACCTAATTAAAGTTTTAACAATTAGAGATTTTACATGATTTCACTATATGTCAGATATAGTTTATCATAGATTTGATATGCATGTCACTATTAATCTAATAGTCAGTTAGAAATCTTACCATCTAATTTTGCACCCATTAATAATTATTTTCTTAATTTTTGCTCAACATCTAAGTTCATTGTAGTAGGACACATTTTTATAGTCTTTGGATGCATGTTAGAAAGGGAATACAAACCGATTTACATGTACATGTAAAAGAGTTTGTTTTTGTAAACCCCGTAGATCCAACTGAGTCACTGGACTCTCGATCAACAAAATAAAAAGGGTTGCATTTCAACAAAACTTCACGATAAAATGCTCTATGCTTTGCCAATACATGTAAATCATCACAATGTTTACGGCGCTTTTATAGTAATATTTCTATTTCTCATTAACCAATTTTAACAATTTGATTCAAAATATAAGCTCCATTTTACTACCAAGTTGGTCTATAGTCCAACCATAGACAAACCATCACATGCATTTGTTAATGTCTAATCAGATGTCGGTTCCACTTTTAAGTACATTGTCCTAATTTACAACTATAGTTGAATGAAACAAAAAAAAAAAATTACATCAAAAGAAGAAGAAAAGTATTTATTCCTTCACGCGTTTTCTCCACTATGTGAAGAAGATGGGAAAATACTTTTATTTAAAGAAATAAATAAATAGACATTTGAGTTATATAATTCCCTATCACTTTAAATGCGGACACGTAAAATGAACCCTAAATCTGTGATTCCATCCGTATCATCAGGCAAACCACTGAGTTGGTACTTTTTTTTTCATTTTCATCAATATGTCTCTGCAACAAAAACATGCTCGAATTTTGCATAGTTTTTTTTTTTTTTTTATCATGGAAACACTTAATTAATGAGTATTTTTCTTCTGTCTTGCAGGCTGACCATGGTGTGTCCATATGCTGCAAATCTGTCATCAGATTGTAAGGTGGAGAAGACCTTTGAATGAATGAATGGTTCCAAGCTTCATTTATATATATATATTAAGGTCGTAAAATTGTATTGACATAGGTGCCCTACTAATTATGATCAGTGATGCATGCCGCTGTTGTTGTTTTTATGATTATTTATATGTTATCATTTATATTTTGTTTAATTAACCTGGTTCGTCTAGAACCAGGTTTACCTTGATGGAACGTGTTTTGTTATTATTCTCTAAGTAATTTATATATTGTTAATTATTCATTATTCTTTGGTTCATACTGAGTTTTTATGCTTTGGAGATGTCTAAATTTTCATCCCTTTAGCTAATAGTTGTTGTTTTTTTTTTTTTTAAATTTGGGATGTTTATCCATTTTATTCAAATAAAAATTCACGCCCGAAGGTTATATGACTGACCCAATAGAGTGAACCAAAAAAACCGAAACAAAACCTCACAAAAGATAGAATGCACCAATACAAGTCTAGATAAAATCAGTCTATGTACCTTCTGTTTTCTGTCCTAATTCTATTGAATTTTCGGGGACAAATACTGATATCTTTGGTGTGGCGCCTCTAGCTCACTAGGCTAACACGAGTAAAATTAAGTCAATGAAGTCTCATAATCAGGAATAAATTCTCCGATCCACAATTCTCAACTTGTTTTTAATAAAACATTAGTGTGTAATTAATGGATTAGTATATAGAAGATGCCAATAATAGTAAACTAACAAGCTTTCGAGTTTTGGCCAGCTTCCACGAACATTACTAAAAAGAATTAGGTATGTCTTTAAACAAGGCGATACCTAATGAGGTTGTATTGTTAATGGTGATTAGCTTGTTCTGACAGTGAAAGCTAGGGGACCTTGTAATAATAAAAATAAAGTACATACTCATATGGTCAAATTAATTGAATCCGTCGACATAATTAACATTATAACTACTAATAATGCTCACATGTTATAAACATGTTGTCGACTATTTTGACCTAGAGTTGGTCCAATTAATGTAGGGTTTGTTTCTTCTTTGCTCCTTAGGTAAAGAAATGAGTCATTTTCAGTCGACCCTAAGAACTTGTGTCTTGGTAGGAACATTGCCGTGTGTCTAATTCTTAAAAAAAAAAGCATCTCTAGGTGTGCGGCGTGTGAGATTGGGAACATTCAACCTTTTTCGTATAGCAAAACAGTTTCGAATTCTCAAGTTGTTCAGTTATTTGGATGAAATTTAATATGTGAAACGTGTGGGGTGCATCATATTATTAATTAAAAAAATAATATCTAATTCATTTAAATGAGTTTTTTACAATTTTACCAATTCTATAGATAGTGTTTGTGATTGTGTTTTAAAAAGAAATGACAAAAAATGTAAAAATACCAAAACAAAATTAAAAAAAATGCCAAAAAAAAGACTGACTAGAATTACTCAGTTTTTAAACATCTGAATTGACTTCAGACTTTGAACTCTCCATTCTGATGTTTGAACAAAAAGAGTGCCAAGCTTGTATCCCTCTCTTCAGACAGACAGGTTCAAATTCAACCCAAACACAGTGGTCTAATTTCATATTTTTAAGATAAAAAATACAGAAATTCTTATTGTTGAGGAAACCAGCGAGGAAAAAGAGGTGGAGGGGGATGAACCGTTCATCCCCCTCGAGATGTACGCGCCAAAAAAATGGACACACATCCTGAAGGGGGTGAACGGTTCACCCCCTGCCACCTCTCTTTCCTCGCTGGTTTCCTCGCTGGTTCCCTCGACAATAAGAATCACTCTAAAAATAAGGGGAGGGAACTGAACAAAAATGTCACAATCCCTTCTTGAATCAAAATTCTAAAGTTTTGAAGACTTTTCAGAGCAACCACTGTACAGTCTGACTCAAATTTTTTCTTTCTGCATGTTTTTCTTTGATACTAAAACGTGCTATAATTAAGTAAGGGGTGTTTCTTGGTTCTTGCGTGTTGGGTTGATCACAGCTTCCCAGAAGAATTATTGATTTGGAATCGTCATCCTCGGCTTGTTTTACTCATGAGCTAGTTACGGGTACACTCATCCGAGACCCTGATTTTACAGTCATTTTCAGTCGACCCGCAGAACTTTTGCCTTGATAGGAACATTGCTCATTGTGTCTCTATCTCGGTACAGTGAAACGGGACAGAACGGTTTAGGATAGAGGAATTTTTTTAGTATAGCCAATTAGTCCCAGACCACTCGACGACAGAATCATGCCATACCGGTTCAAAATGTTGAATTTTTTGGGGATTTGGGATTTTAGGGTGATCGATTGTTGGGTGTGACGCCAGAGTCATGCATGAGTGTGAGGAGAGAGAGAGGGTGACGCTGCGATATGTGTATGCTTGGGTGTGTGAACTGAACATTGAGACTACAAGATGATGGTGGCGATGAGGATGAGAGGAGTTGTGATCGACCTACTAGTGGGGCTGGACGACGACAGGGAAGGAGGCGAGAGGAAGACGATTGGTGGTCGTGGGAGGTTGTCGCTGAGATCGGGGCTATTAGTTGTCGTTGTTGCGATCTGCTCGGCAATAATGAGATGAAAATGATGGAGACCCTCAATTGAATGTGGCGGAGTGAAAGTGAGTGAGCGAGGGTTTAGAAATTTTTTGATCGGGTCAAGTCCTGGTAAGAATCACAACTTCAACCAATAACTGAATGGTAAGTGTTCCTATTGATGCGTCCAAAAATCGTTCTCCTGTGAGTTTGACCTACGAAACAATCGTTAGACTAAGGACCACATTTTTGTGGTTGAAGGCATTCTGATGCTTAATTCAGTAACTATGTTGGAAGAATGGTATAAATCTGGACAAAACTCAGTTAAAGCTGCATACCTTTGTCGAATGTTCAATTTACCTTTTATAATGGTTGTGGTTAACTCTCTGTATAACTTAAGCATGTGAGGCGCAACGGAAGGAAATGTTTTTCTCCTTTATGGAGAAGCGTTCGGGAGGCGTAACTCCCTCCACGACTCTTTTTGGTGAAACATTTATCTTCTTTATGAGAGAACTCGTGTCGGTTCTGGATCCGAGCTCTGATTCGTTTGGGCCTGGATTAATCACCCTGTTTGTTTTTCCTCATTGGCGAACCTCGTCTGGGCTTCTACAGTTGCCTTTATTCTTCTTGAGCTTTACGAGCTGACCCAATAGACTGGACGTTATATCCTCGTGATGAGTCTCTACGCCACGCGTACGATCGTAATGATCGATCTATTTTGATGTATCATCATTTATGCTATAGTGACCGTAATGGACCGGGACTGAATTTGAACGCAGCAAGAGTACCGACAACGAGAAAGTCTGTCATTAATACTCGTTGTTTTCCTGGCTCTCCCGCTTCAACTAGTAGTTGAATCATTCCCAGTGGATGACATTGTTTCCCACCGAAACCTACCATAGACTAATTGCTTGGTGAGAGCATCTCAGTGGTGAAGCGCATCATTCGAAAAACTGTTAGGTATAAAAGGTTGGCCGAGCTGTCGGTGTCGACTAATACTCTTTTGATTTCCCATTTAGCTATCAAGACCGAAATCATTAAAGCATCATTGTGTGGGAAATTAACCCCATCAACATCTTCGTTTGAGAAGGTTAGAGTCATTTGCATTGTTTTTACACGTTGTGCGGATGGTTATTGGAATATGATATTTGTGCGTAAATCTCTAACTGTACGATTTCTAGATTGATTTAATTGCTCATTTTCCCCGTCCATGTCGTGCAAGACATAGATTTTTTTCTTTGCTTGCTCCTTTAAAATGATTGTTTCGCCCTCGAGTTCGACAAATTCTCTGAATCATCCCTCTCTGATATGGCGTTCAATCTCGTCTTTAGATTGCAACAATCTTCAGTAACGTGGTTGTAATCGTTGTAGAAGAGGCATTGTCTATTTTTGCTCCGCTTCTCCAGATATTCTCTCATCTTCAATGGCCATTTCACATATTCTCTTCCTACCATAGCTTCAAGAATCTTGCTCCGACTCGCTATCAAAGTCGATAATGTTCTCCCGTATTTGAGCTTATTCAATTATAGACTTTCGGACGTTCCTTGATTGCACTTGGAACTATTTTTAGTCGGGTGTCTCTTAAGCTGGGTGATTTCTTCTCGAGAGTTGTTGCCCTGCAAGTCTCGGATGATCCTGTCTCTCATCTCGATCACGCAGTTCATCTAAGCCATAAGCATCTTCACTCAGGGATCTGTGGGGATTCCCCATGATGTCAGAGATGTCTGCATCGTTACCTGTTGGAGCTCACTTCCAGTAGGTACAATTGTTTCGTTGGCCGTCTTTGGATCAGTATTGGGTAGTATGTCGAATATTTCATCTTCAGATTGAAGATTTGTGGAGTATATTCCATTGATCTTCTATCGGGTTGTGTGAGCTTTGTTACTGTGAATATTATTTGTGGAGTATTCCATTGATCTTCTATCGGGTTGCGTGATCTTCATTTGAGAATGTTGGAGTCTTTTGCATTGTTTTTGCACGTTGCGTATGGTTCTTGGAATCTAATCTTTGCGCGTAAGTCTTTGACAATACGCTTTCTGGATCGATTGGATTGCTCATTTTCTCCACCCGTGTCGTGCAAGACATAAATTGTTTCCTTTGCTTGCTCATTTGAAATGATTGTTTCGCCTTTGAGTTTGACGAATTCTCTGAATCATCCCCCTCTGATATAACGTTAAATCTCATCTTTTAGGTTGCGACAATCTTCAGTATTGTGACCGTAATCGTTATGGAAGAGGCAATGTCTGCTATTGCTTCGCTTCTCCAGATCTCCTCTCATCTTCGGCGACCATTTGACATCTTCTTTTCCTATCATAGCTTAAAGAATCTCGCTCCGACTCGCTATCAGAATCGAGAATGTTCTCCCGTATTTGGGCTTCTTCAGTTGTAGACTTTCGGACGTTCCCTGATTGCACTTGGAACTATTTTTAGTCGGGTATCTCTTAAGATGAGTGATTTCTTCTTGATAGTTGTCGCCCTGTAGGTCTTGGATGATCATGTCTATCATCTCAATCACGCGGTTCATCTGAGCTATATGCATGTCCACTCAAGGATCTGAGGGGATTCCCCATGATATCAGAGATGTCTGAACTATTACTTGTTGGAGCTCTCTTCCAATAGGTACGGTTGTTTCAATGGTCGTCTTTGGATCAGTATTAGGCAACGTGTCGTATCTTTCATCATCAAATCGAAGATTGAAGAAGTATTCCATTGATCTTCTATTAGGTTGCATGAGCTTTGTTACTGTGAATCTTGTTTTTTAAAGGGAAACTCGTCGTTCCCCACGGATGTCGCCAAATTTATGCATCCAAAAATCGTCTTCCTGTGAGTTTGACATACAAAACAATTGTTAAACTGCCAAGGACCACATTTTTTATGGTCGAAGACACTCCGATGTTTAAGTCAGTAACTCTTTTGGAAGAAGAATGTAGATCTGGACAAAATTCAGTTAAAATTGCATACATTTGTTGAATGTCCCCTTATCTTTTATAATGGTTGTAGTTAATTCCTTGCGTGGCTTAAGCATGTGAGGCGCAACGGAAGAAGATGTTTCGTGTAATAGTCTTCTCCTTTATAGAAATGCGTTCGGGGAGGCGTAACTCCCTCAACCACTTTTTTGTTGTAACACTCATCTTTTTTATGAGAGAACTCGTGTCGGGCCTGGATTCGAGCTCTGATTTGTTTGAGCATGAATTCAGACCATGTTTGTTTTTTCTCATTAACATACCTCGTCTGGGCTTCTGCAGTTGGCTTTATTTTTCTTAGGCTTTACGAGCTGACCCAATAGACTGAACGATATATCCTCGTGACGAGTCTCTACATCATGTGTACGATTGTGATGATGAGTCTATTTTGATGTATCATCACCTATGTTACAGTGATCGTAATGGACCGAGACTGAATTTGTGGAACCAGTTCCATTTTGGCTCCAACTGGTTCAAGACAGGACCAATATGAAAAAGGTAGAAACCGAGATGGACTAGGATGCTTCCCTAGCCTTAGTGGAGCGTATGAGAATGGAACATCCACCTTTCATATATCAAAACAGTTTTGAATTGTTCAGTTGTTTATTCATTTTTGATGAAATTTAATATGTTAAATGTGTGGGGTGCATCACACTATCAAACATCTGAATTGACTTCAGACTTTGAACTCTCCATTCTGAAATTTGAACAAAAAAAAGTGCCAAACTTGTACCCTCCTCTTCAGGCATATAGTGGTCTAATTTCATCATTTTAGGATTATTCTATGTGTCGAGGGAAAGGGCGAGGAAACCAGCGAGGTAAACGAGGTGGCGTGGGGTGAACCGTTCACCCCCCTCGAGATGCGCGCGCGGAAAACATCTCGAGGGGGGTGAACGGTTCACCCCCCGCCACCTCGTTTACCTCGCTGGTTTCCTCGCTCTTTCCCTCGACATTTAGAATTTCCCAAAAAAAAATTACTTGAAGGAGCTGAACAAAATGTCACAATCCTTTCTTGAATCAAAATTCTAAAGTTTTGGCAGCCATTCTACCATCTGACTCAGTTTTTCTTGCATGTTTTTCTTTGATATTAAACATGTGGTATAATTAAATCTGGAGTATTTCCTGGTTCTTGCGTGTTGGCATGGTCGCAGCTTCACATAAGAAATTGATTTGGAATTTGTCATCATCGATCTACTTGTTTTTCTCATGAGCTAATTACGCGTACACTTGTCGAAACCCTAATTTTTCATTTTTTTTTTCAATATTTGGACCATAGAGTTAGGTGCTCTAACTTAACCTAGTTTTTATGTCACGTTGCAATGAGAGAATCAGCTTAGCAAATAATTTAAATGTTGTGTTTTGTTTACTCATTTTGTTATGAAGACTAGGTGAGGTTCATGGACTAAATAGTTTGACTTGTATTCTACTTAATTAGTCCACCAAATGGTTTCTTAAGCACTAGTAGCACACCATCAAAGGTGTATTAGTTGAATTGGTAGATGTGAAGTGAATGGAATCACACGTCACGAGTTTAAATTCGGCAAATGACAAAAAATAGAAAGTTAAAGTAAAAAAAAAACAAACAAACAAACAAACATATATCACCATTATTATGTTATCCTTTTGATTGTGTTAAAATGTTCAAAGGTGTGTTTATTGGACTAAACAATAGACTAATTAATTAAAACAATTTCATTGGATTCCAACCTAACAAAATAAATAAACACAATGTCTTTATTGTGTCGTCGAAGTTTTATCATTTGATAAATTAGATAGTCTATGTGGTCACAATCATATAGAACCTTTGAAAGAAATTTAATAAGTCTTCAAGAAAAGTTTTAGTCAAAATTTGAAGCAAACGTAAATCCATTTTTAAATTGTGAATTTCTTAAAAAGCTTAAGCTGATAGAGATGACATATTTAGAATATATCAATATCGAGATATATGGAATGAGTGGAGTGAACTTCTAATCTCAATACCCTCTTCAACACATTTTTTTGAACCAAAACTTTAATACAATGTTAAAATGTCAACTTCTCTAAAAGCTTAAGCTGATAAAAAAAATATATCTAACGTATATCAAACTCGATATATACAAAACGGGTGAAGCTGACTTATAATCTCAATATGTGTTTCAGTGGGCAGGTTTTCTTAATGAATTAACATTTTTCAGCATCTAGTATCACATTCTAGTGGCCTATGGTGCATTCATGATTCATCTGAACCTAAAAATCAATGATTGCCGCACACCATCTACATTGTGTTTGATTATTCTGAGCCACTGTATCAGATATGATTGATTCCTAGACAATCCACAATACATAAATTTGTTTATTTATTTTTAATTATTCATTATTTTCTTTATTGAAGCAATTTCGCAGAACCTCATCTTTTACATATGCGAGTTTATTTAAAGAAATATGCGTGCATCGAACCTAATCTCAAAGATTTGGACGAGGCCATTTTTTTCATACTAGGCAAATGATCGTAAAAGCCATGGACACGACTTCCAGTTCCCAATACCTAACGGTTAGAAATTTATAAGCATGTATAATGTGATTCTTGCCAATGGGATACCAGTTCAGCGGTAGGTCTGTGGTAAATGAAATCACAGATCTAGGATTCCAATACTACCGGCGGCATACAAGTATGACTTGTGAGAGGTTAAGGGATTAAAAAAAAAAAAAATTATAATGTGATCCTCGTGGCTCAGAATCGTTGCATTTGGGCTTCCTGATATCCAGATATTTCGACCTTTACAAATCCATCAAATACGCTGATGCATCTATTGGGCCTGACAATATGGGCTACTTTAGTGGATCATTCTTGTTGGGCTTCTAGCTAGACCTTTTTTTGTGGTTAGTTGGACCCATAATTAAGGTTTATAATTCAAAGGTTAAAACTATTGGATATTTTAAAATTTTTAATTTTATGACAGAATAAAAAAGAAGAGGAGGAATTGCAGATGTTTTAGATATTAAACTGATATGTGTTCCAACATATCTGTGAAATATATGAATATTTTACATAAACATGATGATGTGATATCATCAGAAGAGGTTTTTTACAATCTTGAGATACACTCTAAATACTTTGAGATCGTATCTATCAGTGATATTTTACAGAAGCACATTATGATTGACCTTGCTCTAAAAAACGAAGTTAAAAAAACACACACACACACACACAAAGACATATGGATCGTATATATCAGTGACATGTTGTCAGCGAAGTTGTTAGAAAAAACATGCAATTGAAGCAAAAATCGCTTGTGGTAAATGTCTGGATAACAAATATATATTGAAAAAATGGAAATATTAGGAAATCAGGTTTTTGCAACTAGAGTGACGTTGCATGATCTTGAAAGAATAATGGAATTCTCAAAGTATTTATGTGTATCTCGAGGTTGTAAAAAACTCCTCTAATAATATCACATCATTCTAGTTACAAAATTTGACTGTAAAACTTTAGATACCTAACCTCACTTTGAAATAAAACAAAAATTCTAAATGGCGAGGAAAGGGCAAGGAAACTAGCAAGGTGGAGGGTGTGATCGCTCATCTCCCTCGAGATGTGTGTCTGCACCTTTGAAATGCGTATCAACGCAAATCTCGATGGAATGAGTAGTAAAAATCCCTCCCCCTCGCTAGTTTCCTCGCCCTTTCCTCGACAATAAGAAAGGTTGGAAATAAAATGTAATCAAATCCATTGAAATCTCCAAAAGTAAAAAACTGTCAATCTAAATAAAATCTTAATTCAAGCAAAATAGTCAAAACAAAATTTGTAATAAATTATTCATGTGAAACTCACTGTTAAATACTTAAATTCATCAACATAAATAGCATTTATTCTTTTTGTTGTTCTACATCTCATTCTACCCATAAAACTAACCTACTAGGTGCATAAAAAGAACAGAATTGAACCCTTTTTTTTTTTTGTTGCAATGGTTTCTTCTTTTTTTGTGTTTTACGATTGTGTTTGCATGTTGCTGGGTATTTGTCGCGAGCAAGAACCCTAGTTTTGATAAAAATTATGCAGTTTCGTGGGGAGATTACCATGTCCAACGACTAAACCAAGCAAGCGAAATTCAGCTCACCATGGATCAAAATCAAGGTCAATTCTCCTTTATCCCGTGATATATATACTTTATGTAAGGGATTTTTACAAAAAAAAAAAAAAAAAAAAAACCATGCTTTTCAGAAGAAAAAAAAATGCCCCATCTTAAAAAACTAAACTAATATTTTCAATTATTATAAAAAACAAATCTAAAAATACCTTTCTTTGTTCACTCAATAAATGCACCCCAACAAAACTCATGGTTAAAGAAATGTTTAAACTGCAAAAAATGGGGAAATTTTATGGTCAAAGAAGTAAACATTATTGGATACTTTGTATTGTTGCTATTCATGTGCGCCATGTAATTCTACTAATACACTCAGATTAAAAAAAAAGAGTGATTCTATGTGTCGAGGGAAAGGGCGAGGAAACCAGCGAGGTAAACGAGGTGGCGGGGGGTGAACCGTTCACCCCCCTCGAGATACGTGCACAAAAAACATCTCGAGGGGGGTGAATGGTTCACCCCCCGCCACCTCGTTTACCTCGCTGGTTTCCTCGCTCTTTCCCTCGACATTTAGAATTTCCCAAAAAAAAAATTAGCTTCTTATTCTATTTTATTTATTTTTAGAAATAGGAACTCGAGTCTCTTATTTGCACTAATATGCACTTTGCAGGATAGCCTATTAATTTTTTCAATTTTTATTTTATTTTATTTTTATTTTTATTTTTATAATTAAAACCTCCAGTGGGGAGGGGCACCTCTGGAATGCCAGACTTTGCAGGATAGACTATTAATTTTTTCAATTCATGTCTTTGAAATTGCACATGCTTTGCATTATGTAAAAACACGTTTTTACTTTTTTAGCTTTCTACTATTTCATTCGAGCTAAAATTTTATAAAAACCAATGTCAGAAACAATGTGTTAAAGTTTCAGCTCATTTGAGATAAATGGACTTAATAAATATCACAAAGTGAGTGAGGGCTCACCTTAGGCGCGACACAAGTCACTCGATAAGTCGGCTAGTGCCCGTTGTCCAAGACCACCCACTTGCGGATGATCATAAACCCCGCTCGATAAAGAGTGTTTATCAAGATAATAATAATTATTGCATTTCTAGGAATTCATGATATAATATGTTCAGAATTTTTTGGTGATTGCAGGAGGGGCTGGATTTGGATCCAAGGTGGGTTATGGTTCAGGTTTTTTCAGAATGAGGATAAAGTTCCTGCCAGTAAAAACACTGCAGGGGTTGTGGTAGCTTACTGTGTAAGTGCCGAAGACTTTCGTTTTTTTTTCCTGATAAATTTATATGAAAGTACATTACAAAAATGAAGAACTTTTTTTATTTTGTCATTATTTTTCTTAAATTTAATGATTTTCTAATCGATTAATTGGCAGTTGAAATCCTTGGATAAAAACTCTGAAGAAGTAGACTTTGAATTCTTGGTTGATGAAGAAGGGAAGCCCATCACACTTCAAACCAATGTCATTACAAGGAAAATTCTAGGGGTCGAGGGAGGGGTCTAGGGAAAGGGAGTGAGGGATGGGTGTAACCACTCATTCTCTTCGGGATAAGCACTCGCGTGCATCTCCAACACGATGCGCTCATTTCGAGAAGAATGAATGGTTACACCCATCCCTCGCCCCTTTCCCTCGCTCCCTCCCTCGCTCTGTAGCAAAGCTCGTCATTACAAATGGTGTAGGAAATAGGGAGCAAAGGTTCAATCTATGGTTTGATCCAACACAAGATTTCCATACATACACTATCCTTTGGAACCGATATCAACTAGTGTAACAACATTTACCTGTCTCGATTAAGGATGTGAATGGCAAGGCGCCGGGTATGGGTTTCAAGAAAATATAATTGAAAACCAGAACTCAACCCATTGCCATCCCTACTCGGTTAGGGTTGTAGTTTTCATGCATCAATTTGATTCACCATTTCTTGATTGAATTTTGAAGGTTTCTTGTAGACGACATCCCAATTAGGGTTTTCAAGAACAATAAGAATATAGGTGTAGATTACCCATCAAAGGAAATGTACATAAATGTGACAATATGGGATGCGGCATGGGCAACTGAAGGAGGAGGAGTACAAACTAATTGGACTTACGCGCCATTTCAAGCTCACTTTCAAGGGTTCAGTATACATGGATGCTCTTCAACATATAGTTGCTCTAAAATGTGGTGGAATGGTCAGAAGTATACAGCGCTACATCCTACTCAAATCAAGTCATATGAACATGCAAGGAAGAATTACATGAATTATGACTATTGTTCTGATCTTATTCGAAATCACAACAATCCTCCTCCTGAATGCCCTAAATGATCATAAACTTGGTTTCCTTTTTGTGTTTTTTGCATTGTTGTATGGCACAAAAGCGAGTATGTTAATAGGTTTTACTTGCGAACAATGGAAATAACCTTTAGGGCCTACTTTTTCACAATGATGGTGATGCATATACCAATCTTCGCATTCTGAAACAGGTCTGAAAATGATGATTCCGGGTGGATACGGAGTTGCAGTCCAAAAGAATTAACTGAGGCCCATAGGTCTGGCCGGAAACATTTGCTCACCTCACCTAAAAATAATTACTCCAAAAAAAGATACAAATTGGTCACAAAAATAATTAGGTGTTTACATTGGAAAAACAGAAACTGTTGTAGTTTAGGGAACAACCCTAACTCGCAATAAATGGGAGGCATGTCCAATTCCAACCAGTCCGGGACTGGGATGGAAAGAGTAGAAACCTTTTTGGCATGGTTTGGAACGGAATAGAACCATACCGGTCTGGACTTGGATGTGATGGATCGGAAATGTTGCCCACCCCTAATTTTCAATCTAAAATATAGCTCGTAACGAATTTTATGGGCTATTGGGCCTTGCTTGTGCTGGTCTTGGGCTTATCTTGGGTTTAAAGATCAAAACTCCAGTTGAAAACTTGGTAGTTTTTTACTGTGGGTGGTGGGATAGAATCATAGAAGTAATTATTTGATTGGGGAAATATACCTATGAAAGAAATCTAGTGACATCCAAGCAAGCACATAGCATATCAAGAAGTAGTCACATCATATCATGAGTAGGCAGCAAAGCAAAGCAAAGCAAAGCAAAGCAAAAACATGATCATATATATAAGGACAGATTGGAGAATCAAATCATTCAATTTTGCACAGTTTACTTACTTCTCCATCTAGTTCTATTTTGTTTGAGTGAATGGGTATTTTTTTAGTTGGAGTTTGGTTCCTTCAAACACCCTGGTAATATTTAATAAAGCACCTTGAATTCTTCCTTATTGCATGGAGTAATTGTTTTTTGGTGTTGCATGGAGCTAAGGTATACATTGTTATTTATCTTGAGATTAATCTTCCCAAAATTCAATGCATGTTGAAAGATGGAATCAATTGAAACTCATTCACAAATTCAATGCAGATGGACAAGAAGGAGAAGAAGAGAGTAGTGATGAGAGTCTGAGAGGCAAAGTACAATGCAATGCAATGCAATTGCAATGCAAGCAGGCATTCAAGTAAGCCGTGCATTCAACCTGACATAATTTCTTCAAACACTCACCACGCTCCCCATGCATGCACTCACTCACTGAATCAGAAAAACACATGACACTCCCATCCACTCACCTTTCGAGTTTATTCAGCACTTTCAACACAAAACCATCACCACCACAAAGACATAACAGAGCCAACAGAATACAGTCTTCCTTGTTAGAGAGACTCTCTCCCTTCCTTTCTTTTTAAACTGTCCTTGCCCATACTGGCTCGCATGCCTGACACCTTCACTCATTACTCCCACATGAACATGCAAAAGCTCATTACACTTTCCCATACTCTCTCTCTCTCTCTCTCTCTCTCTCAAAACACACATGACATGAAATGGGGTTTTGGAGTTTGTTCTTTACTACTCAATTGTTTGAAGAAATTAAAAAAAAAAATTCGTCTAATTTGAAAGGTAATTGATGATAAATGTGTCAAATCCTTGTAGTAAAAAAAAATGTGGGGGATACTTAATGAAAATATAATGATGATGATGGTATTGATGATGTTATGATGATAATTTGGTCCACCAAAAGTAAGACCTCCCCTCACCTCACCATTTCTCTACCTTGACCTTTATTTTTCTCTTTTTGATGGTTTCAACTTTCAAAGTAAATGGATGTTGTGGTAGGGAAGGCAGAGCACTTTCAGAAAGGGTTCCTCATCATCAACCATGTCCATGCACACATAAAGTTCAAACTTACAGGATGCAAGGATGTAATAAGGGAGGGTGAGGGTGTCTTGTAAGTCTTCATTTTCAATGCAAAGAGAGAGGAAGGGAAGGTCTCTATAATAGTACTTGTGGTTGGAGTCCGAGGCATCCAATCAATGTCGTCTCTTTCTTTCCCACACCCGTCCATGAGGAGAGATGTGTAGTGTGTTGTGGCATGGGACATGCACTACGTACACACACCATAAACACAAAAGGGACACCTAACTCGTGTTTCCATTTGTTGGGGGGCTTTAGAATTGCTAGTTGGATGGTTTTTGTTGGAATGATCTTATTAAGGGACACCCTCCCTTGCCTGAATGTTAGGGTTAAACTGACACTTACACCAAATTGAGACTTTTGTAACAACTCTCAAAATAATATTATTTTTGAGATGTTGCAATTCACCAAATAATTTTAAGTCAAAACTAAATTTAGCTAAAAAAATGAAAAACAGTAACAAAAAAAATGATACAATAAGTTGAATCACCATGAATAGTATCACTTTTATAACCATACTCTTCATGGTGATACAATTATTGTATCATTTTGTTTGTGAAAATGTGTAAAATTGTTAGGTGAAATGTTACACTTCAAAAGTGATACTGTTTTGGAAATTGTTATAAAAATGTCAATTTGATATAGTGTGATCACCGGTTTGAATTTTTAAAACCAATAAAAGTCAATACTACTGTCGATTCAATTTTCAACCCTACTAAATATGATATAACATCGACAACCTTTCTTTATGCTCTTTTACTAATGTTTCCAACTAGGGTGTGCTAAAGGCCAAAATACCAATTTGAGCTGGAATTTGTAATGGAGAACTTTGTAGAAAAGATAACAACATGCTAATCCTAGTAACTTTGACCCATATACTTTCTTTTTTCTTATCTCTTAACCTAGGCATTTCATATTTGTAATTTCAAAAGGATAGCAAATCCATGCACTGCTAGATTGAAATTTCATTAGGATATATCACATGACATAATGCTGATCAACAACTTCGACTTAAAATCTTTAAGGCGTATTGTGTTTTTTTTTTTTTTGGAAAGCGAGCTGAATTTTTAAAGATTTTATAATCTATTAGTTGAGCGATCTATAGGCCAACACTCATTAAAAAGAAACAATGTCGCATGTGAGATTCGAAACTAGGACATGGAGCACAAACCCACACAATCTTAAACACTAGGCCATAACACCATTAGCAATTTAAGACGTATGTTATTGTTCACGATGCGTGTGTTATCAAATAGAAGTCAAATTTCATTGTAAGTTGTAAAATCGCCCTATGTAAAACTTTACCAAACTTGCCAACTAATCGATCTTTCGGATGAGAAATCATGTCTTAGTCAAGGGGAATTCTAATTGGCGAGAAAACGGGCGAGGGAGGGGGGTGCATCACGCCAATTTTCCTCCCTCACCCGTTTCCTCGCTCGTTAGACAAGCCCCTTAGTCAAATGCGAATGATAACTGTATTGAATCATTAATTAGCCTCCAAACAAGAAGATATTATCACTAACCATAATCTATCACTAACCATAATCTATTAATCTCAAAGTAATAATCATAGTAAAGATATTTCAAGGAAAGTACAGTTTCCTTGAAAATATGCAAATTAGTAATTATTAAAACTTACTTTCTTGCTTGGTAAACCAATTGTGAAAAGACATAGAATCTAATAAATAGTTTTCTTATCTATGATATCAACACCAATCACTCCTAATTGATCATTAACATGGGGTGGTGGAGTAGAATGTGTATTTCATTCCACTGTGCACATTCAATAGTACACATATACCCTTGCCACTCAAATCACTCATGGATATTGGTCAGGGAGGGAGAGAAGAAGATGACTATTTTTTAATCCCTTCACCCTTCCTACCTTAAATGTCAACAAAGTTTAAAACTTAAACTTATGATTTCATTCGTCACAAGTATAAAAATTATTATTTTTTAAACTAATATTTTTGTTATGAGTTTAAGTTGCCCCTAATCTCCAATCCCAATATACACGGATCTAAATTATAATAAGTTTTCACACTCAAGACCCAACTCAAACTCTTTGCAAAGAAAATAATATTAATAATAGCAGCATAATAAAAACAAAAATTAGAGAAACTAAGAAATCATAGGGTTGTAATAGTAGTTTTGCTGGTAAATTTGTGACAAATGATATCAATTCGATCGAAGGTAAGTAATAGTTCTAGGATATGGTAAAAGCCGCCCATTCTAGGGAGCGAGGGAGGGCTCAACCCTGCCTGCGCACTGCTCGCCATATATTATATATTTATATTATTGATCCATTTTGAATAAAATCAACATGAACTTTTTTCAATAATTGATCTGAACCCATCTCAAATATTTATTCCTTAATCTCTTTTTTCTTAAATATCGTTGATAAGATTCATTCGAATCCTGGACCTGTAATTTCATCCGCAAGTAATGCTACAGAAGAAGGAGTGAGCTGATACCATTATTGACTGATAAATAAAAAAATAAGTGTAATGGGGTAAACAAAACATAAATAAGATGAAGGGGATCAGCTTTTGCAGGGCAAGGTGGAGAGTGAAAACAAGGAAACTACTCTTCCAATTACATATGCCTCCCATTGGAAACACTACACTCTTATAATAATCATCAAAAGCTACCATACTACTAGTTCTCGTCATGATGAATGTAACTAGCATCAGTAGGGGGTGTAGAAGAGATGCAGCAGAGTTGGTTGTTTCTTTTTCTTCTTCTCTCTACTCACTCTCTTGACAATGCAAAGTGAAGTCAGAGAGGCCGTACAATACATGGTTGCTGGCCTGACCAAGTGTGGTGGTGTCTTATAGTGTAGAGGGTGGGATGCACATGCTCTAGCAACATGTTTCCCTACACAAACACACCACCATGTCTCTCTTTTGAGTCTGTCTTTGTATCATCTTTTCATTTCATCATGATTTCTTTTGTTTCTTCCAAGACAATTTTCCATTACATTTACATGATCATTTCTTTTGTTTCTTCTTTCTTTAAGCTCATCACTTTGTTTATTTTGTAACTTGGTTTTTTCAATAAAGAGAGTAGTCAGAGATAAGCCTTTGTAAAGAAAACAAATTAACAACCAAAACTAAAAAAATCCCCACTCTCAATATTTAAAGTTCATGTTCATCATTTCTCAAAAGTTCTAATTTAAGAAGTTTCAATAATTTTTCTTTTAACCCAAAGCATCAATTGCATATCGATAATAAACAAGTATTGGGTTAGACATCTTTGTGAATAAAGACTTATTGAGGGTCGTGAAGGACTCAACGTATCGGAGCAATCTATCTTTATAGAAATTAAGAAAATGTTATGGAAGATGGGTTTGAATTGTAATATTTTCAGAAATTTGTTTTTTGACACATTTATGATGTTATATTTTGTGTGGGCAGATCTTAGAAGTTGTTTTTTGTTATGATCTCAAGATGCATGTGACGCGATAATTGGAGGAGAATGAGATGTGTAGTTAACTTAAAAGTTGATTAATTAATCCATGTTATGCTTTAAATCCAATAATTTTCATATTCTAATTAGGGTGGTCCTTAACAAAAATTTAAGTTTTGAATGGTCCATCTCAGATATGTCTTATTTACTAATTTCAAGAAGAATAATCACAGAATTCCTCTGTCCTAGTAGTACTTTTTGTGTTTTGTAAAAATTTCACAAAAAAAGACCTAACATAATCCATTCAGATGTTCTTCAGGAATCATTTTTCTCCATATAACTGTCCAAGAGCATTTACTTATAACAAATTGCTTCTTATCATCAAAGGGCTCCTACAGCAAAGAGCTTCACTGCCAAAGAAAAGAAACGAAAAAAAAAAAATCTCTGTACCAATCGTATTTGAATTAGCCCGAATTTAGCTCCCCCATCTTTTTGTTTGTTAATACTTGGACAATAACATTTCACTTACCCTAAGTGCATCAACGGGGATCTCAACATATGTAACAACAACATGTTTTAATCTGGTTGGATGGTTAAGCTGTGGTGGTTGGTTTAATCCCTACATCTTGAATTCTATATCTACCGACCGCATGCTTGTCTTTAAAAAAAAAACAAATAAATAAATAAATAAATAAATAATACAAAACATGTTTTGATAAAAATCAATAACCTCACCAAAAACCTGTTGAATGACTTTGGAGACCAAGACTTGCGATTGATTGGTGTACAAACAACTACACATAGGATGTGATTGATTTGTCAAAGAAAAAAAAGTTCATGGAAAAAATTTCCACAACTTTTCACTGTTTGTTTGCACCAAAGAAAATATTTCCATTTTGTAGAGATATTGTTGGATAGAATTTGTTCAACGAGGTTTTGAGTGTTCAAATGTTGAGTCTCTTGAGAGGCTTCTTATCTGCTTTGGTGCCATTGGTAATTTCGCAGAACCTCATCTTTTACATATGCGAGTTTATTTAAAGAAATATGCGTGCATCGAACCTAATCTCAAAGATTTGGACGAGGCCATTTTTTTTCATACTAGGCAAATGATCGTAAAAGCCATGGACACGACTTCCAGTTCCCAATACCTATCGGTTAGAAATTTATAAGCATGTATAATGTGATTCTTGCCAATGGGATACCAGTTCAGCGGTAGGTCTATGGTAAATGAAATCACAGATCTAGGATTCCAATACTACCGGCGGCATACAAGTATGACTTGTGAGAGGTTAAGGGATTAAAAAAAAAAAAAAAAATTATAATGTGATCCTCATGGCTCAGAATCGTTGCATTTGGGCTTCCTGATATCCAGATATTTCGACCTTTACAAATCCATCAAATACACTGATGCATCTATTGGGCCTGATAATATGGGCTACTTTAGTGGATCATTCTGCTTGGGCTTCTAGCTAGACCTTTTTTTGTGGTTAGTTGGACCCATAATTAAGGTTTATAATTCAAAGGTTAAAACTATTGGATATTTTAAAATTTTTAATTTTATGAAAGAATAAAAAAGAAGAGGAGGAATTGCAGATGTTTTAGATATTAAACTGATATGTGTTCCAACATATCTGTGAAATATATGAATATTTTACATAAACAGGATGATGTGATATCATCAGAAGAGGTTTTTTACAATCTTGAGATACACTCTAAATACTTTGAGATCGTATATATCAGTGATATTTTACAGAAGCACATTATGATTGACCTTGCTCTAAAAAACGAAGTTAAAAAAAACATACACACACACACAAAGACATATGGATCGTATATATCAGTGACATGTTGTCAGCGAAGTTGTTAGAAAAAACATGCAATTGAAGCAAAAATCGCTTGTGGTAAATGTCTGGATAACAAAATATATATTGAAAAAAATGGAAATATTAGGAAATCAGGTTTTTGCAACAAGAGTGACGTTGCATGATCTTGAAAGAATAATGAAATTTCCAAAGTATTTATATGTATCTCGAAGTTGTAAAAAAACTCCTCTAATAATGTCACATCATTCTAGTTACAAAATCTAACTATAAAACTTTGGATCCCTAACCTCACCCTGAAATAAAACATAAATTCTAAATGGCGAGGAAAGGGGCAAGGAAACCAGCGAGGGGGAGGGTGTGACCGCTCATCCCCCTCGAGATGTGCACCCACACCTTCGAGATACGCATCAACGTGAATCTCGAGAAAATGAGTAGTAAAACCCCTTCCCCTTGCTGGTTTTCTCGCTCCTTTCCACGACATAAGAAAGGTTGGAAATAAAATGTAATCAAATCCATTGAAATCTCCAAAAGTAAAAAACTGGGGCTTGTCTAACTGGCGAGGAAACGTGCGAGGCTCCACCCCCTCGAGATGTGTACCCTTGCGCATCTCGAAAGGAATGGAGGATTCCACTACCCTCCCTCGTGCGTTTCCTTGCCAGTTAGAATTCCCCAAAAAACTGTCAATCTAAATAAAATCTTAATTAAAACAAAATAGTCAAAACAAAATTTGTAATAAATTATTTACTTGCGAACAATGGAAATAACCTTTAGGGCCTACTTTTTCACAATGATGGTGATGCATATACCAATCTTCGCATTCTGAAACAGGTCTGAAAATGATGATTCCGGGTGGATACGGAGTGGCAGTCCAAAAGAATTAACTGAGGCCCATAGGTCTGGCAGGAAACATTTGCTCACCTCACCTAGAAATAATTACTCCAAAAAAGATACAAATTGGTCACAAAAAAAATTAGGTGTTTACATCGGAAAAACAGAAACTGTTGTAGTTTAGGGAACAACCCTAACTCGCAATAAATGGGAGGCATGTCCAATTCCAACCAGTCCGGGACTGGGATGGAAAGAGTAGAAACCTTTTTGGCATGGTTTGAAACGGAATAGAACCATACCGGTCTGGACTTGGATGTGATGGATCGGAAATGTTGCCCACCCCTAATTTTCAATCTAAAATATAGCTCGTAACGAATTTTATGGGCTATTGGGCCTTGCTTGTGCTGATCTTGGGCTTATCTTGGGTTTAAAGATCAAAACTCCAGTTGAAAACTTGGTAGTTTTTTACTGTGGGTGGTGGGATAGAATCATAGAAGTAATTATTTGATTGGGGAAATATACCTATGAAAGAAATCTAGTGACATCCAAGCAAGCACATAGCATATCAAGAAGTAGTCACATCATATCATGAGTAGGCAGCAAAGCAAAGCAAAGCAAAAACATGATCATATATATAAGGACAGATTGGAGAATCAAATCATTCAATTTTGCACAGTTTACTTACTTCTCCATCTAGTTCTATTTTGTTTGAGTGAATGGGTATTTTTTTAGTTGGAGTTTGGTTCCTTCAAACACCCTGGTAATATTTAATAAAGCACCTTGAATTCTTCCTTATTGCATGGAGTAATTGTTTTTTGGTGTTGCATGGAGCTAAGGTATACATTGTTATTTATCTTGAGATTAATCTTCCCAAAATTCAATACATGTTGAAAGATGGAATCAATTGAAACTCATTCACAAAATTCAATGCAGATGGACAAGAAGGAGAAGAAGAGAGTAGTGATGAGAGTCTGAGAGGCAAAGTACAATGCAATGCAATGCAATGCAATGCAATTGCAATGCAAGCAAGCATTCAAGTAAGCCGTGCATTCAACCTGACATAATTTCTTCAAACACTCACCACGCTCCCCATGCATGCACTCACTCACTGAATCAGAAAAACACATGACACTCCCATCCACTCACCTTTCGAGTTTATTCAGCACTTTCAACACAAAACCATCACCACCACAAAGACATAACAGAGCCAACAGAATACAGTCTTCCTTGTTAGAGAGACTCTCTCCCTTCCTTTCTTTTTAAACTGTCCTTGCCCATACTGGCTCGCATGCCTGACACCTTCACTCATTACTCCCACATGAACATGCAAAAGCTCATTACACTTTCCCATACTCTCTCTCTCTCTCTCTCTCTCTCTCAAAACACACATGACATGAAATGGGGTTTTGGAGTTTGTTCTTTACTACTCAATTGTTTGAAGAAATTAAAAAAAAAAATTCGTCTAATTTGAAAGGTAATTGATGATAAATGTGTCAAATCCTTGTAGTAAAAAAAATGTGGGGGATACTTAATGAAAAATATAATGATGATGATGGTATTGATGATGTTATGATGATAATTTGGTCCACCAAAAGTAAGACCTCCCCTCACCTCACCATTTCTCTACCTTGACCTTTATTTTTCTCTTTTTGATGGTTTCAACTTTCAAAGTAAATGGATGTTGTGGTAGGGAAGGCAGAGCACTTTCAGAAAGGGTTCCTCATCATCAACCATGTCCATGCACACATAAAGTTCAAACTTACAGGATGCAAGGATGTAATAAGGGAGGGTGAGGGTGTCTTGTAAGTCTTCATTTTCAATGCAAAGAGAAAGGAAGGGAAGGTCTCTATAATAGTACTTGTGGTTGGAGTCCGAGGCATCCAATCAATGTCGTCTCTTTCTTTCCCACACCCGTCCATGAGGAGAGATGTGTAGTGTGTTGTGGCATGGGACATGCACTACGTACACACACCATAAACACAAAAGGGACACCTAACTTGGCGTGTTTCCATTTGTTGGGGGGCTTTAGAATTGCTAGTTGGATGGTTTTTGTTGGAATGATCTTATTAAGGGACACCCTCCCTTGCCTGAATGTTAGGGTTAAACTCACACTTACACCAAATTGAGACTTTTGTAACAACTCTCAAAATAATATTATTTTTGAGATGTTGCAATTCACCAAATAATTTCAAGTCAAAACTAAATTTAACCAAAAAAATGAAAAACAGTAACAAAAAAAAAATGATACAATAAGTTGGATCATCATGAATAGTATCACTTTTATAACTATACTCTTCATGGTGATACAATTATTGTATCATTTTGTTTGTGAAAATGTGTAAAATTGTTAGGTGAAATGTTACACTTCAAAAGTGATACTGTTTTGGAAATTGTTATAAAAATGTCAATTTGATATAGTGTGATCACCGGTTTAAATTTTTAAAACCAATAAAAATCAATACTACTGTCGATTCAATTTTCAACCCTACTAAATATGATATAACATCGACAACCTTTCTTTATGCTCTTTTACTAATGTTTCCAACTAGGGTGTGCTAAAGGCCAAAATACCAATTTGAGCTGGAATTTGTAATGGAGAACTTTGTAGAAAAGATAACAACATGCTAATCCTAGTAACTTTGACCCAGATACTTTCTTTTTTCTTATCTCTTAACCTAGGCATTTCATATTTGTAATTTCAAAAGGATAGCAAATCCATGCACTGCTAGATTGAAATTTCATTTGGATATATCACATGACATAATGCTCATCAACAACTTCGATTTAAAATCTTTAAGGCGGCATGTGAGATTCGAAGCTAGGACATGAAGCACAAACCCACACAGTCTTAAACACTAGGCCATAACACCATTAGCAATTTAAGACGTATGTTATTGGTCACGATGCGTGTGTTATCAAATAGAAGTCAAATTTCATTGTAAGTTGTAAAATCGCCCTATGTAAAAACTTTACCAAACTTGCCAACTAATCGATCTTTCGGATGAGAAATCATGTCTTAGTCAAGGGGAATTCTAATTGGCGAGGAAACGGGCGAGGGAGGGGGGTGCATCACGCCAATTTTCCTCCCTCACCCGTTTCCTCGCTCGTTAGACAAGCCCCTTAGTCAAATGCGAATGATAACTGTATTGAATCATTAATTAGCCTCCAAACAAGAAGATATTATCACTAACCATAATCTATCACTAACCATAATCTATTAATCTCAAAGTAATAATCATAGTAAAGATATTTCAAGGAAAGTACAGTTTCCTTGAAAATATGCAAATTAGTAATTATTAAAACTTACTTTCTTGCTTGGTAAACCAATTGTGAAAAGACATAGAATCTAATAAATAGTTTTCTTATCTATGATATCAACACCAATCACTCCTAATTGATCATTAACATGGGGTGGTGGAGTAGAATGTGTATTTCATTCCACTGTGCACATTCAATAGTACACATATACCCTTGCCACTCAAATCACTCATGGATATTGGTCAGGGAGGGAGAGAAGAAGATGACTATTTTTTAATCCCTTCACCCTTCCTACCTTAAATGTCAACAAAGTTTAAAATTTGAACTTATGATTTCATTCGTCACAAGTATAAAAAATTATTATTTTTTAAACTAATATTTTTGTTATGAGTTTAAGTTGCCCCTAATCTCCGATCCTAATATACATGGACTCTAAATTATAATAAGTTTCCACACTCAAGACCCAACTCAAACTCCTTGCAAAGAAAATAATATTAATAATAGCAGCATAATAAAAACAAAAATTAGAGAAACTAAGAAATCATAGGGTTGTAATAGTAGTTTTGCTGGTAAATTTGTGACAAATGATATCAATTCGATCGAAGGTATGTAATAGTTCTGGGATATGGTAAAAGCCGCCCATTCTAGGGAGCGAGGGAGGGCTCAACCCTGCCTGCGCACTGCTCGCCATATATTATATATTTATATTATTGATCCATTTTGAATAAAATCAACATGAACTTTTTTCGATAATTGATCTGAACCCATCTCAAATATTTATTCCTTAATCTCTTTCTTCTTAAATATCGTTGATAAGATTCATTCGAATCCTGGACCTGTAATTTCATCCGCAACTAATGCTACAGAAGAAGGAGTGAGCTGATACCATTATTGACTGATAAATAAAAAAATAAGTGTAATGGGGTAAACAAAACATAAATAAGATGAAGGGGATCAGCTTTTGCAGGGCAAGGTGGAGAGTGAAAACAAGGAAACTACTCTTCCAATTACATATGCCTCCCATTGGAAACACTACACTCTTATAATAATCATCAAAAGCTACCATACTACTAGTTCTCGTCATGATGAATGTAACTAGCATCAGTAGGGGGTGTAGAAGAGATGCAGCAGAGTTGGTTGTTTCTTTTTCTTCTTCTCTCTACTCACTCTCTTGACAATGCAAAGTGAAGTCAGAGAGGCCGTACAATACATGGTTGCTGGCCTGACCAAGTGTGGTGGTGTCTTATAGTGTAGAGGGTGGGATGCACATGCTCTAGCAACTTGTTTCCCTACACAAACACACCACCATGTCTCTCTTTTGAGTCTGTCTTTGTATCATCTTTTCATTTCATCATGATTTCTTTTGTTTCTTCCAAGACAATTTTCCATTACATTTACATGATCATTTCTTTTGTTTCTTCTTTCTTTAAGCTCATCACTTTGTTTATTTTGTAACTTGGTTTTTTCAATAAAGAGAGTAGTCAGAGATAAGCCTTTGTAAAGAAAACAAATTAACAACCAAAACTAAAAAAACCCCACTCTCAATATTTAAAGTTCATGTTCATCATTTCTCAAAAGTTCTAATTTAAGAAGTTTCAATAATTTTTCTTTTAACCCAAAGCATCAATTGCATATCGATAATAAACAAGTATTGGGTTAGACATCTTTGTGAATAAAGACTTATCGAGGGTCGTGAAGGACTCAACATATCAGAGCAATCTATCTTTATAGAAATTAGAAAAATGTTGTGGAAGATGGATTTGAATTGTAATCTTTTCAGGAATTTGTTTTTTGACACATTTATGATGTTATATTTTGTGTGGGCAGATCTTAGAAGTTGTTTTTGTTATGATCTCAAGATGCATGTGACGCGATAATTGGAGGAGAATGAGATGTGTAGTTAACTTAAAAGTTGATTAATCCATGTTATGCTTTAAATCCAATAATTTTCATATTCTAATTAGGGTGGTCCAATAATATGTCTTATTTACAAATTTCAAGAAGAATAATCACAGAATTCCTCTGTCCTAGTAGTACATTTTGTGTTTTGTAAAAATTTCACAAAAAACAGACCTAACATAATCCATTCAGATGTTCTTCAGGAATCATTTTTCTCCATATAACTGTCCAAGAGCATTTACTTATAACAAATTGCTTCTTATCATCAAAGGGCTCCTACAGCAAAGAGCTTCACTGCCAAAGAAAAGAAACGAAAAAAAAAATCTCTGTACCAATCGTATTTGAATTAGCCCGAATTTAGCTCCCCCATTTTTTGTTTGTTAATACTTGGACAATAACATTTCACTTACCCTAAGTGCATCAAAGGGGATCTCAACATATGTAACAACAACATGTTTTAATCTGGTTGGATGGTTAAGTTGTGGTGGTTGGTTTAATTCTATATCTACCGACCGCATGCTTGTCTTTAAAAAAAAACAAATAAATAAATAAATAAATAAATAATACAAAACATGTTTTGATAAAAATCAATAATAACCTCACCAAAAACCTGTTGAATGACTTTGGAGACCAAGACTTGCGATTGATTGGTGTACAAACAACTACACATAGGATGTGATTGATTTGTCAAAGAAAAAAAAGTTCATGGAAAAAATTTCCACAACTTTTCACTGTTTGTTTGCACCAAAGAAAATATTTCCATTTTGTAGAGATATTGTTGGATAGAATTTGTTCAACGAGGTTTTGAGTGTTCAAATGTTGAGTCTCTTGAGAGGGTTTTGAGTCAAGGAGAGAGTCGTCACTAAGTGAAAAGACCGAACACAAAATTTTTTTTTCTAGGAAAAGCCTAAGCAAAGTTTTCTAGCTAGAAGCAACATAAAAAATCAATTTTTAGACAGATTTTTTTCAATTTCCGTGGAACAATATAAAAAATCAAACACACCATTAAATATTATAGTTAAATTATGAAGCAACTAATCACAAATGTGGTTCATGAGAACCACTTCAGAACAAGGTCAACAAAGCCAAACTCCAAATTTTGATCAAGTGGTGACAAGTCATAACCAAACCTTGGGATAGAAAGCAAAACAAAACTCAAAACCAAAGAAGGTGCAATAGCAACTTCATGAGTTGAAACCACTTTAGGATAGAAAGGGCCTTTTACTTATATCCCCCAAATTTCCATATTTTTTTTTTCTCCAATAATTTTTTTTATATATATCTCTTCAGGTGCAACTTATTTTTCCCTTTAAAAAAAATACACATTATAAATCTCTCTTTCTCCACAATCTTCCAAACAAAGTCAATTAAAGAAAAAAGAGAATTCCAAACTTCAATCTACTTGTTGATGTTGTTGTTACTTTTATATTGAAACAACTAACAACAACACCTTTAATGGGTTCTTCTTCTTCTTCTTCTCATGGCAACAACAACAACATCATCAAATCATCAACTCTGTTGTGTTGAATTGAAGAGGAAATTCTGGGGGTTTGGTTTCAATCCATGGGTAGGGTTTTTTATGTTGTTATTGATATCCAAGAAGAAGAAGAACACTACAAGAAGATCAAGATCAAGAAACTATGATCATGGTTAAGCTATCTAAAAATTATGACAGTTATAACAGTTATGAAGACAGTTACAAAGGGTGTTTTGGTAAGTTAGGTTCAGATCTACAAGTGATGCTTCACATGGCTGAAGATTACAATGAATCCATTGTAAATGAGGAAGAAGAAGAAGAAGAAGAAGGAGGAGGAGGTTCGAAGAGTTCGAAAGATGTCGCCTTTGTTGGAAAAGAGATTTTCATGACCAAAGATGTTGGTGAAGATAATAAGGTTGATGCTGATCAAGGTTGGCTTAAGTTAGGTGTTGGAAGTAGTGAGAGAATTCACTTTGATGATCAACAACAAATCGAAGAACCCGAACCATCTGCAAAACGAAGGGATCGATTGGTTGAACTTAATCTATTACCTTCATCACTACAACAACAACAACAACAGTATCAAGTGAGGCCATTAGGTTTATCAAGACCACCACCAAGCTTATTAGGTTTTCCATTACACCAAGATATCACTTCAGGGTATATGCCTATTATATGGAACAATCCAATAGCTTCATCATCATCAATACCAACAACCACGACAACACCAATGATTCCTATAGGAATGGGCATGAATTATCCACCACCATTTCAATACCATGGCATGGAGAATATTGTTGGTCCGAGCTCATGTAGCACGAATACTATCATCATCGATCCACCACCACGGTTACGGGCTAATGTATGGTTCATGCTCAAAGCCTCACCAAATCAGTAAGTATTATTACTACTACTTGTTTGAATAAATTTAACATGTACAAAAATACCAAAAACCCACCACTTTTCTCATTTTTTGTGATCATTTCAAGGTAATTATTGTAGTTTCCATTATGTTAATGCAGAACTAAAGAACCATTATTGCCTCAAATACCAAAGAGCTATCTAAGAATCAAGTAACTCTCTTGACCTTTTTTTTTTTTTTTTGGTTACTTTATTTTGGTGGATTTGTAATTCTTTACAGATTTATTTGTTCATGAAATTTTGAATTGTGCAGAGATGGGAGGATGACAGTTAGGTTGCTGATGAAGTATCTAGTTAACAAGCTAAGACTAAATAGTGAATCAGAGGTACTTAATTAATTCACTCAACTTCTCTTCAATGCTTTAAATTAAGTTCTAAATTAAGTGGTTCATGGTTGCTTTGTTAGTAAGTAGTATGCATAGAGTGTGTTGTTATCTTTAGATATTTGGAACTAGAGGGATTCAGATGTCATAATGGGAAACTGACTACATAGGAGAAGCCCACAAAAACAAATACAACAACCTCATTGGGAATTTACGACCACTTAATGGTTTCTCTACTTCCATGTATATATCTTATCTGAAATGATTACAATTACTAACCATGAATGAAACTGCAAATCTACTTAAAAGTGGCATTGAAATCAACTGACTTAGTACTTGGGTGAAAGGAACATAGTAATTTATTTTAAAATGGCAAGAAAAAAAGAAAAAAAAAACTTGAATTTCAATTAGGTGGGAAGTATATTTCTTAGTGATGCTTATGTGTGATTACTAGCCTATTGTAGTATTGAGATGAATTACAAATGAAGCAAGTTGGCAAATTATCTTACAATGGGGTTTTCTTAGACCGTGACATGTTTCTAGTTTGAGTTTTTCTATGTGTCGAGGGAAAGGGCGAGGAAACCAGCGAGGTAAACGAGGTGGCGGGGGGTGAACCGTTCACCCCCCTCGAGATGCGCGTGCAAAATCATCTCGAGGGGGGTGAACGGTTCACCCCCCGCCACCTCGTTTACCTCGCTGGTTTCCTCGCTCTTTCCCTCGACATTTAGAATTTCCCTTCTAGTTTTAGAGACTACTTATTGATGGGGTTTTGTTGGAGATGGAGTGAGAGATTTTATTTGGGAACAAAGAGTGATGCTTTGGCCTTGATGTTGTAGAGTCGCGTGCTTGAACATAGAAAGCCTCGTAGTGAATACGTAAGCATTCAACTAAGATAAGAATGTAAATAAAAATTGCTTCCCCAATTCTAGCCAGCCCGCTCCCATGGCCTGTTTTCACAGCCTTGGGGGGCGAAAATATGATTTTGCCCCTCTTTTTAACTACCTTCTCAAAAAAATGTTTAAAGAGAGAGGGGCAACATTGTATTTTTGCCCCCAAGGCTGTGAAAACAGGCCATGGGAGCGGGCTGTCTAGCAAAACTCAAACTGCTTATAATAGACCAACCAAGGAAAGACATACATGGTTTTTGTTGGAGTAACTATTTTTAAGGACTTGGTAGGATTTTTCGACTGAATCGTAAGATATTCCCACACTAGATTTCAATGTTTTCACGTTGATGTTAAGGAGATACATGTTGAGGGAACGAGATTTCGAAAGGAAGGAGAACCAGCTATTGGGATAACGACATCTGATGAAACCCGTGGGGAAGCTTTCATGGAACAACACGTGATAGTTTTAAAGTTCTCTAGTTACATGCCAACATTGGTAGATATTCGAGATTCGATTCATCGAACCTGGGGAATACTAGGTGATTTCTCGCTAAGACTGTTTGATCAACGTCACGTTTTAGTCCGGCTTCAATCTGAGGCGGAAGCAAAGAAAGTCTTGTCGAGGGACTCTTTCTTGATTCAAGGAGTGCGATTCAAAGCTTTTCGCTGGCATGATGGCTTCAGTCTGAAAGTAGATCCGATATCGGTTCCACTATGGGTAGAGTTGCCTAACTTGCCTTTGCATGTATTTCATCCTCCTCTTTTAAAAGCAATTGTGAATTCTTTTGGTGATTTTTTGCGTATGGATGATCATACGCATTGTTTATTACGCCCTGGTTCTGCCCGTGTTTGGGTGGAGATGACGATCGCGAAAAAGTTACCGAATAGGATTTGGATTGACAGGGCTAACAATAGGGGCTTTTGGCAAAAAATTGAATTCCCGGGGTTCAAATATTGTGATTATTGCTCTTTGCTAGGGCATTAGGAGAAATTTTGCAGAAAAAAGTTAGGTCTCAAGGGCAATGTGAAAGCATCACATGTGGTAAACGAAGAGAAGAATACATAACAAAAGGTAGAAGCTAAAGTTGTCAAACAACAATATGTTCCAGTGGCTCATAAAAATAAAGTTACAAAATCAGAGATTGGCACGAGTGGTGCAAAAAATAATATGGGGGAGGAAATCAAGGAGGGAGTGGGTGTGGAGAAACCAGTGGCCAAAGAGTCGGTGAATTTATTGTTGTCGAACAAGTTTGAGATGCTTACGGAGGATAATGTTGATGATGAGAGTCATCAAACAAAGAATT
Organism: Berberis thunbergii; assembly: GCA_003290165.1. Classification (NCBI taxonomy): domain Eukaryota; kingdom Viridiplantae; phylum Streptophyta; class Magnoliopsida; order Ranunculales; family Berberidaceae; genus Berberis; species Berberis thunbergii. The sequence goes on along the minus strand of QNQO01000875.1, from coordinate 80,031 downwards.
TTTCGGCTAGTAAAGAAAAGGCTACCGCCAGTGACATATTCGTACAAGAAACAACAGAGAAAGATCTTCGAGAAGCGGGATACACAGCTAGTGAGATTGAAAAAACGAAGCAAGGAGACCCAACTAATCATGATGATCTAGGCAGCCCGGGGACGACAAGTCCTTAGTTTAAATGTGAATACAAGTATTGAAACCATCCAAATTAAGATATTACAGAGAGGGGTATCTCAAGTCCCCCAGGCAGATAATGAGCTAATCCTTACGGTCCCTGGGACACAGTCTGGAACACAACATTTTCAACCTGCATTGGGGTGTCAACAACCGGAGTCGGGGTGTCAAAATGGTGAGCATGAATTGATCAACACTGATCAAAATACGCTCTGCATCTCTCATCACAAATAGCTGGTAGGCGTGGAATCAGGGGTAGCTATCCCAAAGATAACCGAGAACAGGAGCCAAGGCGTAATAAAAGAAAGTGCGAAAAGATGCAGTGAAGAGGTTGATGCAACCTCAAAACCAGCTTCTACATTTCCTGAAGTATGACAAGAGATAACTGATGGAAGACAGGGGAAAGATCCAACAATGCCCATGGATTGGCTACCACCCCAAGTCATCAATGTTTTGAATTCAGAAATGGCAAGAATAGGCAGGGATGCATTTGTCACCGAAGTTAAAAGCATAGTTGAAGCGCAAGCAACAAAGGTGAGGCCAAACGCTATTAAAGAATAACATGAGGTTACCACAATACAGCCTCCCACGGAATATGTTCATCGAATGTCTTCACGAAGCAAGAAGACAAATCCTAAATTCAGGTAACTGATGATGATATTACAGGTAAAATGCAATTGCTTATTAGAACTTTGTAGGGATGCTAGATTAGTGCTAGCATTCAATGGTTTCTATATCATGATTCATTGTGTTTCGATTCTTTACGATGACTTCTCGTACATCCTAGGACCCACATTAGGTATAAATCAGGTCATGAGAGTGCTTAAAGAATTGATTGGTAATTACGATGAATAAAAGTTGTGGCAGTTCTATCATGCAACCAATTTAGTAGCAAAAACACTTTGCAAGGTTACTCTCTAACCTAGAGACGGTGAAACTAGAACTACTTAGGTTATTTGTTGAAGCTTTGAAGCAAGTTTATCGTTTTGTAGATGATGAAACGAGTGAACGTATGAGCGATTGTAAACTTTATCATAAATTTTTTTATTAATATAAGATTCGGGGATCCTAAAAACTCCAGATCACTTTCCAAAAAAAAAATAATAATAATGTTTTTAGTACCAATTTAGTAGCAAAAACACTTTGCAAGGTTACTCTCTAACCTAGAGACGGTGAAACTAGAACTACTTAGGTTATTTGTTGAAGCTTTGAAGCAAGTTTATCGTTTTGTAGATGATGAAACGAGTGAACGTATGAGCGATTGTAAACTTTATCATAAATTTTTTTATTAATATAAGATTCGGGGATCCTAAAAACTCCAGATCACTTTCCAAAAAAAAAAATAATAATAATGTTTTTACGTTGATGATTAAATTCTGATGTGGGAGTGCTAAGTACCTTAACCCAAACTGTTACCTTCATGTGAAATAATGGAGAAATGATATATAGTAGATCGACAGTTCAACTATAACTCGAGGATCAGCAGCTATATGCAAAGATTAATGGAGTAAATAATAAAAATAGAAAATTTAGAATTCAGAAAAGCCCAGCAAAATGGATACCACATTGATCGAGCACATTAAAAACAAGAAAGATATATAAATCGGTTCCTCCTCACATTTTATTTTGGCATATTTTGACATAATTGAGGATAATCATTCCAAGGAACTTCCACATTTGATCTAAATCCCAATTTAATTCAAGGGTTTCTAACGCAATGCACATCAAATGGAAACTAGGGCTATGGACAACTTTAGCAAAGAACTCTTTTTTAACTCTGCAAAATCTCTATCAGTGAATCAGATAGACATATTCAGTCTGTTATTAAGTAGAAGAAACTCAAGAAGCATTACATTTGTGTCTTTCATTTGAAAAAGTAACCTAAAATGCCAAAATGGGGCAAGAAAAAAGAAGAGGTTAGAGTTTTTTTTTTTTTTTTTTTTTTGCCAGAGAATGACAATACAAAAAACAAAAACATTTATTATTATTCCGGAAATTTTATCCCCTACTGCAAGATTTTTTTGACGGATATAGCTTTTCCTATGCCAGAATTAGGTTGTTAGTGTCATATATGATCGGCCACAATTGACCTCTTTTGTAGTAGTGTCCTTATGTGTTGCAATTCGTGGTTGTAGCATCAAAACAAAAACCATGGACCCATTTGTTGCCTAAAGGCAACACACGCGTTTAAAAGACGAAGGTTTAGGGTTTTGAAAGCTCTTTCTCTAATGCTTCCAATTTACTCTCTAACAGGACTTGGGATTGATTATTAGGTTATTCCACAGTTTCTTGACTAACATATTATTTTCAGTTTTTGAGATAATTATTTTTAATAATTTAGATGAAAATCATTGCAATTTATTGAAATACAAGAAGTTTACATAAAAAAAAAAAATCGCCACCAAAGAAATAAATAGTTTAAATCTATTGACATATATATATATATATATATATATATATATATTGGAAGTTTTCACTTTGGGTTTAACATGTTATAATTACCATTACACTTAATATCTACCTTGTTATTATGTGATAAAGATTGAAGCTACCCTAGCTAATCTAACCTTAATCCTTGTGCTAGCTATTATAATCATTCTAATTGATACAATATGACACAATGATACACCATATGATTTCATAGAAAAATCTTAAGATATATCATAAAATTAGTCCCAAATCCCTCCCACTTGCGTATATAACATCTCTATTTCAACGATACGATGTGTTGTCATTTGCGTTTCGACATCAGTTTGTATTAGGACAAAAAATAATTAAGGTTACTTAGTTTGATGATTTCCACATATCTTCCTTTACAAGATCAAAGTACTGTCATTGCATTTTTTTTTTTAATATGGTGTAACATATTTTCAATTATTTGTTAGCTAGGTTGTATTTATAATGTAACATGCACATATGTCATACTGTACTTGTCTACGATATATCGATAAGTATATTACTATATTAGGATGCATGTCATCCTCAACATTCCTTTGTCTTAAAGAATCAGATTCTCCATTCAATATTTCATTTTCATAGTGTCAACCCCTCCCCCTTACCCTTACCCTTACCCTTACCCTTACCATATAGTTGAGTGATTTCTTACGGTATCTCTCATCAGTTTTATGTGTGGACATGAATATAAAGATTTACGATATCTACTCAAGCCCGTAGTTTTTGACCTAAAATTTGCCGACCATCTGTAAGTGTATCGATGGCTTTTCGATTTATTATTCTCCATATTGCCAAACCTCTCTTTCAACACATTCATGCAAATCAGTTTCCATATGAGTAGAATCCATGAGTGGGCTTGAAACATATCCACTTTGATTATCTCTCATCAAGTCTCTTTCTCTATATGCATGTTTTCTCTTTTCTTCATCTCAAAATCTTTATGGTTTTAGGAATCTGATCATCATACTGTTCTATCTTTTTGTCAAACAATACATATTAGTGCATATCATGTAATGATTATAGAGGCACTGCATGAGAAGTATGGATTGTTCTTTTTCTTTTAGTGGACATGAATGATAAAGTCGATGATCTAGTAGTACATTAATTCATAATTGATGAAATCTTACAAGGTGTGGGGTAACTTAATATATAATTTTGTTTTGTTTACATAAAAAAACAGAAGAAAACCCATTCACATAAATGTAAGTGTATTGACTTTAGGAACATACAACACAACACAACACAATCATGATTAAGCTACACTTAGTTGACATTTATTAACAAAAAGAATATTATAACTAAATTATGTACTTATTATAAAACACACCCAAAATCAAATCATATAGAAATGAAAATCACATGTATATATGGACCCTGTCTCCACTAAACCTTATCGTTCCTCTAATCATGCTTTCGCCACATTAAACTTTTCTTTTCGACAACTAAACACACCCTTAGTTGTGTGTATATATAAAAAAAAAAAAACCCCATCATTTTCTATTTGTTGGAATATTGAAGACACCATCATCTCATCAACAACCAACACAAAAACAAAAAAAAATGCTTAATCAAAACCTACATTAATCATGACTTGATAAACTTTAAATTATTGCATGATGAGAGATGTGTCTTTGTGAGTGAAGCAAACAATAAGAAACAAATACAATGTCAAAGTCCAAAGTTGGTGAAGAATAATGGAATTCATGCACATAACATAAACCATACGGCCTCCTTCTCATGTATTTAACAACATATCTTAGGGATCGACGAGGCGGATAATCGATCGTGAAGAGGACGTTGCATGAGAATTGTGTCGATTTCGTGTTAGATTAGAGAAGAAGAAAATTTAACTAATAATCGTGAAGATTACTAACTGTGCTTTATGGGCTCGTCCACTTGTCCTTGTTTGTTTATTTTACAAGTAGTGGGGACTGTTTTTAGAATTTTATGAATATACAGGGACGTGGGACCAAATACTGATTAAAATAGTGCAGCTTAAGAAGGTGGAATGGGCAGGTGACTACCTGCTGACCCATATATGACGTCATAAACGGACTATAGACGTTAACTATGGTGTAAATATATAGGCCTAACGTAAGCAATGACAAAGCATGACTTCATAATTACACAAAACAAGTTGTAGAAATGAAGGAATAATACGTAATTTTTTTTTTTTTTTTTTTTTGGGATTTGCTGAAGGAGATCATCATCATCTCTCATCTTCCCATCTCCACCAACTCCTACGAAAGACACTATCACTATCTTAATCACATGTCACTGTAAGTCGACAGTGATGTGGTGGTACTTGATGAAGAAGAAAGAGAATAGGAAGAGGAAGAGAAAGGAGAAAAACAAAAGAGAAAAAAAAGAGGTGAGGGTTAGATGCTTGATGGAAAAGAGATATGATAGAGTTTGTTTTGTTTCATAAATGTAATACTGTCCTTCAGAAAATGGGGCAATGATAATGCACTTCAACGAAAATGATAGTGTCATTTAGAAACGGTCTAGTAATTACACAAAACAAGTTGTAGAAATGAAGCAATCAATACATCGAAACTATGGCTACATAAAAAATTGATCAAACTGATTAAACCGATCGAATTGATCAAAATCAAACCTAAGTCGATTCGGTTCACAATTTAGGTAAAAAAACTGGAACGAATGTAAACATACCATCAGAAATAAAGGCGGAGTCAAAATTCTCATAAATGAGGGCAACTAATTATTATACGAGATAGTGAAGTAATAGATCCACCGTTTAAGTAAGTGCGGAACAAAAATAGAGAGCAAAGTGGAATAATGCATTATTTTTGGAAGGTAATCAGTTCTATTAACTAGGTAAACTCACTATTCTATAGGTAGACATTACTTGATTGGGGTGTGTAATGGAAAATTGATTGATTGCAACACATTCATGCAGCGACAATGTTTTTAGGAGAGCGGTCATGAAGAGCAGTTTAACTTATCCTATTGGAAGCGAATAGCTTAATTGAAATGTCCATTCTTAAAGATGTTGAAAACCATAGCATTTCAATGATATCGACTAATGTATGTTCATATTGTTTCATTTTTGTTCTTGATATACTTTTTATACTGTTAACAAGTTCTTCTGTGTGTGTGTTTTAATTACAGATAGAGATAACATGTAGAGGTCAACAGCTTCCACCATTCTACACATTGCAATATGTTCGAGATAATGTATGGAGTTCTGCCAATCTTGTAACCAGTTTAAATCCAGAGTCGTCTTCGACGACAACGACGACGTCGGACCATGTCATGATTTTACATTACAGTAGTAGGAGTGCTTAAAAAAAAAGACAGTCCCTTCCACAAGTTGCATTTTATTGAAATTGCAATTTTTTTTTTTTCTTTCATTTTTAATTTTGTCTAACGCAGTGGGAGATAGGTTCAACAGACCCCCAAAAGATATTTGGGGTCTATACCAGAATGTATTTTGAAGCCATGGTGGCTTTTAATGTTTTGAGTGTTTATTTACTAATTTGATTTCAGTTTTTCTTTTATATGTTCCCATTCAACTTATTTGCCCGAGGAGTAATATACAGTGCACTAGTAACTTATCTGGTGGCTACCAAGTATCGTAAGATTGCATCAAGATAAGTGTTAAGTGTGCCTGGTAACCATCAGGCAAGTTACCAAGCACTTTACCAGTGCACTTAAGAAAAATTGTTGCCTGAGTGAGTTCTGATATCTTCGATATTAGAATCTTGATCACAAACTAGATTTCAAAGGACAAACACATTATTTCACTGTAATTAGCTAGCAATGTTCATGTAGATAATGGAAGAGGTTTAATGAAAACCATAGCTAGGATTAATAGTTCTATGCCAATATTGTGTTGCTCATTCCTAATTTTGGTTCATCACTACCACTAGGTGCGTGGTCAACAGAATAAAAACATAAATTGATCAGTGACACGAGTCTTAACACATCTAATTCTAATGGATCTCGAAAATGTTCCCTCTCATGATTCACTCTTCCAATTATTAATATACCTATGCCACAGCCCACACAGCTTACAATCTGAACTAAGAAAACTTGCCCAAAACACGGAAGATCCAATACACAACTATTCCATCCACAGAAGATGTTGAAGTTGATTCAACAGATTTGCCCAAAACACAGATGTTGAAGATCCAATACACACAACTATTCCATCCAATACACACAACTATTCCTGCAGGCTGATTCAACAGATCAGCCCAAAACACAGAGAAACATCTCTGATGTTCAATTAAGTTTATTCAAATTAAAAGTATCTCTAAAGTCAGCCCACAAGTCGGGCTTTATAGCTAAAACTCGTTATTATTAAAATTTTACCAAAAATAGCAAAATCCCAATAATCACGCGAAAACAAAATACGTAATAAAAGAAATAATTTGTCAAAATCTAGCCCAAATCGGGTTCAGAATCACTTCCTAAACAATGAATGAAATATTACTATAAAAGGAAAAAATAAATTACTAAAATTGTGGATTCGAAAGGGGAAACAACGGATTTTAACATCGAAAATATGTGCACCGAGCGTAGCACGATGGCTGCGATGTGCGCACCGAGAAGAGCTTTACAAATTGGGGTCATATACGCGATTCTGATACCCGTAGCCAAAATACCGAAACGCACCAAAAACTGCCTTAATTAGGAAAATATCACGATTTCCTACCATCTTTGCGTTGATCTGCCAATTCAAGATATCTCAGTGCCAATAATGTGTTATCTAACAGCTCAGGACCATCTGACTCGGATCCTTCTGCATCATTCGCCCCGGATTGGAAAGAACTCGTCCTCAAATTCACAATAGCTTCATCGAAATCCACAAAACAAAGACTCAGGTGTTTTACATTAAAGACATCAGAAGTCCTCAAATGATTGGGAAAGCGCAGTCTGTAGGCGTTATCATCGATCTTCTGCAAGATCTCACAGGGTTCAATATTTCGCTCCTTAAGCTTATTATATTCTCCAACAGGAAAACGATCACGAGTTAATACTGCCCAAACAAAATCACCAACATAAAAAGTACCTGACTATGACTGTCGGCCTGATCCTTGTACTTGCAATTACTCTCGTGAATGGCATTTGCCTTGTGACTCAAACGTCCCACATGTGAAATAGGGGCTAAGTGAAGTACCCCGAGTGAATTTTGACCATAGAAAATCTCAAATGGGCTCATTCCCGTGGTTATGTTCTTCGACCTGTTATAGGCAAATTCTACTTGAGGTAACGCCAAATCCCACTGCTTCGATTTAGTTCCTGCCAAGCTCCTCAAAAGGTTCTCCAAACTCTTGTTCACCACCTCGGTCTGACCATCTGTCTGGGAGTGGTAGGCGCTGCTAAAATTCAATTTCATCCCCGTTTCCCCCATAAACTCCTCCAGAAATTACTCATAAACTTGGTGTCACGATCTAAAGTAATGGATCGAAAAACACCATGTAAACGCACAATCTCCTTGAAGTAAACATGGGTGATCCGAGTAGCATCCATTGTTTTTCTGCAAGCTACAAAATGAGTCATCTTGGAAAACCTGTCGACCACTACCAAAATAGAATCTCAGGCTCGTTGGGTACGGGGTAAGCCCAACACAAAGTCCATATTGACATCAAACCAAATGGTTTCAGATGTAGGTAAAGGTGTGTACAGGCCCGCATTAGTGAGAACTCCCTTGGACCGCTGACACATAACAACGCTCCACATAATGAGCCACATCACTGGTCAATTTTGACAAATAATAGTGAGAATAGATCAAGGCCAACGTCTTATCTCGCCCAAAGTGACCCTCATTATGAAGTTCACGAATAATCTGCTGCCTTAGTGAACAATCTGGAATGCACAACTGTAATCCACAAAACAGATAACCATTATGCAAAGTAAAGTCATGACGTTGACCATCAGTTACCCCCTGAATTATCCTTCTGAAGGATCTGCAACATACATATAAGAGAAAGCCTCAAATCTTGCAACTCTAGTGCTCACGGTGGTGAGGAGTAATGTACAACGGCTCAGTGCATCTGTGACACGGTTCAATCTCCCTGCTTAGTGTCTTAGTACAAACGTGAACTCCTGCAAGTACGCCATTCACTTGACATGTCGTCTACTCAGCTTGTGTTGGCCATTGATGTACTTCAGGGCCTCATGATCAGTGAGAAGAATGAACTCCCTCTTTACTAGGTAATGACGCCAATGCTTCAGGGACTGAACTATGGCATAAAACTCCAGATCATAGGTGAAATAATTCTTCTTTGATCCTGATGGCTTCTCACTGAAAAAAGCTATTGGGCGCTCTCCTGACTCGAAACACCACCAATGCCAACCCCAGATGCATCACAGTTTACCTCAAACACCTTTTCAAAATCAGGAAGTGCCAAAAATTAGTGCCTCTGTCATCTTCTGCTTGACCAGTTGAAACTGGCCTCCGTCTCCTCGAACCACTGAAAATCATGTCCCTTGATGCACTCTATGATGGGAGTAATCAGAGTGCTGAAGTTTCTCATGAACCGACAGTAGAAGGAAGCCAATCCATGGAAATTTCTGACATCGTGTAAGTTCTTTAGTTTGGCCACTCCAAGACCGCATCTATGTTCAACTGATCTGCATGAACACCATCAGTAGACACAATAAAACCAAGAAAAGTGACGGAATAGTGAAGAAAGAATACTTATTCTGATTGACGAACAAACGCTCCGTCCTCAACTTATCAAAAACCGCACGATGGTGATCAAAATGTGACGCCCATGTCGGACTATAAATGAAGATGTCGAAGTAAACTACAATGAATTTCCCCATGAAAGGTCGTAAAACCTGATGCATAAATATCATAAATGTGTTGGGCACATTGGACAGTCCAAAAGGCCTGACCATCCACTCATACAACCCATGTTGCGTCTTAAACGTCGTCTTCCACTCATTTTCAGACTTTATTCTGATCTGGTGATACTCGCTTTTAGAAGACCTTAGAAACAGACAGCTTATTTAACATATCATCCAGGCGAGAAGTTGAAAACTTGTATTTCACTGTAATCCTGTTGATTGCTCTGCTATCAACACACATACACCAAGAATCATCTTTCTTCGACACCAACAAAGCAGGAACTGCACATGGGTTCATATTCTCACGTCTCTACGCTCAATCTCAACTAAAACCTCGACCTAAAAAGCAGGTTAGTATTATTGGCTACCGGGGTAGGAGCGGGTCCTTCCTGACGAAGTGCCAACACAATCTTATTCCCTTTGATGCTAAGGGAATATGTATTTTTCCGCCCATCATGAATAACATTGCGGTCATACTGCCAAGGTCTGCCTAACAATACATGACAATCATCCATAAATACATCACACCAAGCATTATCAAAATATTTCCTGCCAATCGAAAAAGACACTAGGCATCACCTATCTACTGTTACATCACTGCCTTTATTCAGCCACGACAATTTGTAGGGCTCGGGATGACGATCTGTCTTCAACTACAATTTCTGGACAGTCTCTTCGGACACTACGTTCTCACAACTGCCATTGTCAATGAACATCTTGCAGACTTTATCTGTAAATGTGTAGGTCGTGTGAAAATATTCGTTCTAAAAAATTGTCCCCTGAATCGCCATTGGGAGTCAGTAGACTCTTACGAAAACCCAGAGTCTCATGGTCATCCACATATAGCACATCTCCATTTTCATCATCGTCATACACAGACTCTCAAACCTCCTCAGTTTCGTCTACCACGTCTTCCTCAATTAGGATATTGTTAACCTTCTGAATAACAGACTTCCTGCACTTAGTCGCTTATGTCCATGTTCACCACATCTGAAGCATCTAATATTTGAGTTAGAATTACCCTGCGGTGGCTGCTGGGCAAGACGAGATTCTTGAGGGCCCTGGCCGACTGCTACGATCACTTCTAATCATTGGCTTCTTGTTCTGCTGTTTTTCCATAGCAGGTGCACGTTAGTCAACTTCAGAAACAATCCACAGCGAGTGAAAGCTGAGGACATCCTACAGAGGCTGTCGTAATCCCCCCAAATACTATGCCACCATCTACTCCTCCGTCTCAGGTAAGTCATTTCAAGCTATCAATTGATAGAACTCCTCCGTGTAATCATCAACTGATCTCGTGCCTTGCCTTAATGAATGAAGTCGCTGAAACAATATTTGAGTGTAATCGAAATAAAGGAAGTGACCCTTCATCTTCTCCCAATTAGTGATCTTGGCCTTGCCCTGTCTGTCCCGTGATCGCCTCAACTGCTCCCAGAACGCAGATGATCTGCTTTTGAGTTTGATGGCGACCAATTTCACTTTGACACGATCTGAAACTTTCTTATACTAAAAAATATGCTCTACTTCATTCAACCAATAAACAAATCATTCGGCCTGTAACGTATCAGAAAACTCGAGCAGATCCACTCTGAAATCGAGGTCTCCATGACGATCCTCCCGACTACGGCGTTTTCAGAATCGAGCATGTTTGTGATACAGGTTTTCAAAACTGGAATCAGAATTGTGATCTTCCATTTCATGATCACCAAAATCCTACGTCGCTAGACGCTGGGTTAACTTTGCAATTTGTCTCTATAAATCTTCAATCATCACATCCTGAACGTTACGATCACGGTGCAGGGCTTCCTCGATCGGAATCTGCCCGCGACGACGACGACCACCAACAATAAAAACTGATGAAATCTCACCCCAAGAAGATGCTGAAGCTCTGATATCAACTAACGCCAAATTATTCTGCAGGCTGGTTCAACAGATAATTTATAGGAAAAATAACACAATAGATTTGCCCAAAACACAGAGAAACACCTCTGATGTTCAATTAAATTTATTCAAATCAAAATTATCTCTAAAGTAAGCCCACAAACCCGACTTTATAGTTAAAACTCATTATTATTAAATTTTTATCAAAAATAGCAAAATCTCAATAATCATGCTAAAACAAAATACGTAATAAAAGAAATAATCTACAAAAAATCTATCCAAAATCAGATTCAGAATCACTTTCTAAACGATGAATGAAATATTACCATAAAAGGGAAAAAAATTTGGAAGGAAAAACAATGGATTTTAGCCTCGAAAAGATGTGAACCGAGCGTAGCACGGTGGCCACGATGTGCGCACCAAGAAGAGCTTTTTGAATTGGGGTCATATGCGTGATTCTGATATCCATAGCTAAAGTTATAGCCAAAATACCGAAACGCACCCAAAACTGCCTCAATTAGAAGAAAAAAAATCACGATTTCCTACCATATTTGCGTTGATCTGCCAATTCCAGATATCTCAGTGCCAATAACGTATTATCTAACAGCTCAGCATCATTTGACTCGGATCCTCTTGCATCAGCTAGCAATGTGATATTAATCATTGACTTCATTGAAACACTAACAAAAATTCTATAAAGTAGGAATTTCATCCCCCAGATATCCAAATATCCTTATGAAATTGACACCACTCCCATTAACTAGCACATATTTTCATACCTATACATCCATATACCCTTTTCAGCCGAATAAGAGCCATATTGCCTCACAGCAACTGACACAAATGCTACCCTTCTGAAGAAGAATCATGTTGTTCACAGCAACTGACACAAATCCCATTAGGTAGGGGATTATCTTCCCAACAATATGAGCTTCCCGATAAGAGCCATATTCAAGTGTTCCTGTACTTCTTCTGAAGAGCCAAACATACCTCTACACACACTATCTTCAAGCTGGCAGCTTTGTCACCTATCAGTATTTGCAAACTTATCATGCAAAACTAGAAGATACTCGACAGTTCATTTAGAAAAACTAGAAAATATTCACACGCACAAAATTCAAATACACCATCTATAAATGAACCCATGCTATTTGAAATTTTTGCCCCCCTAAATTACCCATAAAAAGAACCTGGCCATCAATTAAACCACTGCAACCAGGAAATACTCTCACCATCAACAACAATTAAATGACGCATATGTTCAACCGGTCATACAAGGTTAAAAGAAAAATGCTATAAGACCAATGTTTTAAAAAGCGATTGGGGCGTACGCCTTGAGGCGCGAGTCGAGGCGGGGCACCAACAAAGCGCCTATAAGCGTATGAGTCGGAATGCCATTTCAAGGTGTTCGTCTTACTATGGCGAGGCGCACGCTTTGAGGCATACGCTTCCAACCTATTGGGATTCATCATATCCAACGGCTGAAGATTTTTTCCTTAACCTAACACGACCGATGCTCATTCTTTTCTTTGCAAGCAGAGAAGAGCAGAAGATAGGAACAGAGAATATCGATCGAACCAGCTGAAGAGAAGATTGAACCAGCCGAAGAAAAGATCGAAACCCTTTCATTTGCGATTTGAACACTTGATCCAACTATTTCTGTACGTATTCTTCATTTCTTATTACTAATTACACTTCTTAGTTCTCATTCTTCTAATTACACTTCTTTTCAGTTCTTCTTATTCACTTTCTGTTTTGGTTGGCTATACATTTAGCAATTAAATTGATATTCTCACTCTCTTTCGTAGTTTTGCTTCAAATATGGTGTCATTCTGACTAGGATTGCTGCAATACATACACGAAATGCATAAGATTAAAATGGTGGTTTGCTTTGATGTATCAGAGACCACACTATGTAGGTCATATTCCCATGATGTGAGTTGACTGACTTTCTAGTTTTGCGTTAAGCTTGGCGTACGCATAGCATGTGGCCAAAATACTCTTGAATTGACCGGTCACCTAATGATGTCAATCAGCTGTGGATTAAAAAGAAAAGACTAAAACATCTAAAATCCATCAGATCAATTTTCATTATAAACATAAAAAACTGCTTTATCCTAAGAAGATCATCTCCTAAAACCCTAACAAACCCCTTTAACAAAGAGAAATACCAGGGAAGAGATGAAGAACCAACATGATCAAACCCATTGTCAATCATAGGTGGAAAAGGACAAACTAGAACAGTTGGGTTGTTCATCCCATATTGACCCTTCTTCCCCAGATCAAGGTTTTCCTCGACTAATCAGCAAATTTTCATGATTAGTTGAATTAGGTGATTGTTCGAAAGAGTGATGGTAGGGGAAAAAAAAACCGATTCAAAGGAGCAGTAAAAGGAGGTGGTGGATAGCGGTGGTAGCTGGGAAAAGATTGTGAGGGTAGCGTTAATCGAAGTTTTAATTTACAAGGGAGGGGACCGAGAAAGATCATCGGTAGAACTGTGGCTTATTTTTGTTTTAATTTTATAATCGATAGATGCTTTAGAAATATGAAAGGATATGATAAATCAGACTAATAAAATAAACGAATATAGGAAACAAATATGAATACCCTAATTGAAATCCCTATTACAAAATCATTGAATGTCCAATAATCCCTAAAATATTATTATTCCTAATATTAATAAATATCTTAATTCTATTAACATAACATCCCAGGTTGAAGAGGCTCATCTTCAAGCTTGAAGCCAAGAAAGTCATACGAGCACAAACAATAACAAAGAAAATGCACAGTGAAGTGTCCGAGTAGAAGTCGACCTGTAACTGTACTTTTGTAGATGTTGCCACCCCAAAGAACTAGGCATTAAAAATATAGTTCAATCTAAATACTGATTCATTGCCTAATGGCAAAGCTAGACGCAAATTGGTCCTCAAAATGTGCCAGAAAATTGACCCAAATTGGCTCATCAACATTGGTCTGCGGCAGTATAGAACCTATTCTACGGTAATAAATAATTGCAACATCATAACTAGAAAAATCAAAACCCCGTGGTGGTACATATCCATTTAGTCAGCTGCAAATATGTTGATCCGTAGCATCTGATGGTACTGACAAAACTGGTGGGAGCAAATAAGTATAAGAGACAAGGAACTTAATTAAAATTGAAGCAAGGATTGATTTAAAAATATCTAGATAAGGACTTCATAAAAAATGGATCGTCTTAAACAGGGGGAGAGGCTGCTGGAGGTGGAGAGAGGGTGTGCAATTGACTGACTGGATGTCAATCTACTGGAGAAAAGGCACGGGTCAAAGGGCATGAACGTTCGACATTGAGGGACGGTTGATGGACTGGAGGAAGTCGACAGTGGTGAAGTTGTGATGGACATTTGGTGCAATCGACGGAGGACTGCTGATCGAAGGGAACAAGAGGTGGGGTGGTTGCGAAAGGAGGTTGGGAGGTGAGAGAGATGGCGATCAAGGGGAGGAAGCAAGTGACTCGATCGAACTGAAGACAATGGTGTGAAAGCGTATGGTGTGGTCGATCGACTGAAGGAGGGTGACTGGATAGAGGAAGAAGGCTGACGGACGAAGGTGGGTGTGGGAGGACTGAAAAGGTTCGACCGACAAACTGTGGACAGGTGCAATGTGGTGGGGGTGGTTCGATCGATCGATTGGAGGGGATGATTGATCTGATCAACAGTGAGGGTGGTCGACGATCGACAAAGGACTAGTGCAATTTTGAGCCGCCATCAACGGTGGTGGTTGTGGGCCCTTGCAGCGCTGTCGGTGACGGTGATGGTACTTGGGTCTATCCCATGTCCTTTTCCTTATTGAAGACCCGATCCAAGTCGGCCCTCCGTTCTACTAATTTGGCCATCTTTGTTGCCCTGAATTCTACAAACATCAAGTACGTCCCAACTGGGAATAGTTTCTCTTATGCTGTCAACTATTTCACAAACTATTTGTCTTGCATCTTCGAAACATTTTTTTAAATCGAACAAAATAACAAAAAACCGTATGGCTCTAATACCAATTGATAGATTCGGTCTAATAAAATAAATGAAATTGCAATAAAATAAACAAAATTGCAGTAAATGATAAACGAAATAAACTAATAACAAATAACTTTTATTCAATCAACCAACTAACAATGAGCAACCTACTCCCCATATTTAAAACTAACCTACCTTCCAAATCAAACCCTAGACCTAATAGTATGAGAACCCTAATTGGAATCCTTATTAAAAATAATTGAATGTCTAATAATCCCTAAAATAATATTATTCCTAATATTAATAAATATCCTAATTTTATGAGGATATATTGTTTTTTGTTTTTAACCTTGTTTGATCCCATTCTTCAGTGACACGTTAGTTAAAGGATAAGTTTGTCATTTAAAGTCACATGCTATTCACGCGTAAACTTTTAAGAGGCTTATTAAGGTGGTACCAACATCTAAAATTTACACAACTCTCATTTGTGGATCGTCAATTTGTTTCATCGGTGAAGTTGCATGAGTTAAAAAATTTGTTTTATTGAAAAATGTGCAAGTTTTCCCAGTGTTTAATCTGGCTCGAGTATCTTAACCACCTTAGATTTAATTTATCAAAGGCCACAACCCTTTTTTTGACATCCTTGTCATAATCATCCTTGTTCCCATTAGCCTCATCTTCCCCAAGCTTGCTAGCCCATTTCACCCTTCCCATCCCCAACGTAGTCAAGGCGTTGGGGAGACGCCTCCCTCCCCCCCCAATCACACACATGAAAAACATAAATAAATAGATAAATATACAAGACAACCTTAGCTACTTCACCCTTGCTCCCTTAATTCGTTGATCCCCGAGATCCAATCTTTAAATGGTGAATAGAGCATGAGAAAGCAAGTACCTTAGTTGCCTCAAACCTTGACCATAAAACAACTTTTGTTTCAAGTCACCTTTTTAACTTTCATTTGCCTCGAGGCAAGTCAGATCCACCTCACCTCTTGCCTAATGTGAAAAAGGTGCTCACCACAGCGTCTCATTTCTTTCGTGATGATATATTGGCAATGATTGAATCAGTGTGACCACACCTTTGCATCACTGTGATGATATATTGGCAATGATTGAATCAGTGTCACCACACCTTTGCATCACTGTGGAGAAGTAGCTCAATCGAGGTTCTGCATTTCTATGTGCAATTATCCTTGGCCAAATCTAAAGCATGGAATTCAACCAATGAGCTCAGGGCTTAATCTTGAAGACTGCTGCATGGATCCAATAAACAGATTTCGATCTTGACATGGCAAGTCAAAGCGCGACTCAGCAGGCCTTGTCCAACTATGTGGTGTGAATCAACGTGATAATATTGATTGATCAATAAACAGAGTCGTAGAGAGCCACAATAGACAAAGGACGTAATTACTAGAACTGAAACCGGAATAGACAAAGGATATAACTACCGAGTCGAAGGTGAGGATGGAAGCCTTCATGGGTTCCATTGGAATCCAATAGCAACACCCCCCACCACCACCCTCACGCCGTCCCACCTGAAACCCTATGTCACCACACCAAAATCCATCAATAACTAAACGAACATGTCATTACTGGCCTGCTGGCGACGGCAATCACACCTCGGTGACACTCTCCAAGCGGTTCTAGTTTAGGAGATTTCTAGCCAAAAGTGGTGATTCTAACCTTCCCCTGCGTATGCATGCGGAAATGAGGTTTTTTTTTTTTGCTCGAGTCCCAAAGTTGAACATCCAAGTTTTGCCTCTTTCAAAGTTGGAAGGTTCACAAATGGCCAACCAAAACCTTCTCCACATCCCAGTTACACTGAGCTTCATATTGGATCTACTACTGCAGGACTGTGTCCACCTTCTTAAGCCAAACAGTGAAAGCATTTGAAATTATAGATCCATCATCCATCAAACTTGGGGATATCTAGCATAAAATCCCAAATCAATTTCCTTCCAAAATCGTAGCCTTGTATCAGCATTTCCAACTTTTCATTTTGCTATTCCTACCATGTTGTAATCAGGAAAACCAATTCCAACATCAATGTCAACAAAATCATCCCTACTAGCACTACGGTGCTATAATCAGGGGAACACTGATTGTGCAGCTTCATTCCATGTGGACTCACATTTTATTGACATTCATGGGAGTGAAGGAGGTGCATATGCACGTCCCCGCTGAAATGATTGTTCCAGTCTGCAGTCCTCACACAATCAGGGAAACTAACTTCGCTCAGACATAATTAAGGTTGCAAGACAAAAGCAAAATTAAAGGAATAGTCCCAATACTTGGACTGACAGCAGTGGGAGGTACATATGCATGTCCCCGCTGAAGTGATTATTCCTCCCCCAAAAGTAGCTTTCCAGATTTGTGGTCCTCGAACAACCATTGAAACTAAATTGATATCTTCATCCAATATTTTATTTTCGTCATAAACAGCCTGATATCTTCATCCAATAGAACAATGGTAGGCATCACTATATAATGGTAAGGCCATCTGCCAATTAGGCAAAATTTCCCAAAAAGTCAAAATCAAATGTAAAACTTCTGAAACCCATAACAATCTAATCCTCGCAATCTTCCCCAAAAGTGAAAAAAAAATGAATTAAAATTTATAGTTGTCCATGTAACTTCTCCATTCACATCACATCAGCGGATGGATCCACACGAAGCCTTTTGTAAATTGATATGATTTTGAGCTACAATGAAGAGGGGCAATAATGTCATTGTTATGGGTCTAATACTTTCCCCATTAACAACAAATTCCTCAGAGTGCACCCAATCAATCGTAACCCTCACTCCCAACACCATAAAACTGATAAGATATCAACCAAAACAAATTTGGTAATCCTCCCTCTGAAATTCAAACCAAATTTTGTAGTCATCCCTCTGAAATTCACGGATTCCTTTTAAAGCAAAATTCCCCAAAGAATGGCATTAAAGGCATAGAAGACCAAAGTACCTTACTCTTCCCAATATCAAAAGCTTGACAATTTGGTATGACCCAAGAAATGCCGAATTTACCTTATGGATGGTTCCATAAGAGTTGCAAAACTACAACAAAAAAAGTACATGATCTTGTGTTCCCAAACGCTTAGACAAATCCAATGTTGCAATAAAATGGTAATCCATACCTCCATCAGAAACGACTCCACAAATAGAGGGGAAAATAATAATAAGTTGCCTCCACACAATGAGGTGTCATTTGGGTAATCTAGGTTGCGCGGACACTTCTAAAAGAGTGGCATACCTGTGTCTGCACGACACAAATACTTTTGTGACATTTTGATTTGAGATATACAACCTAAATAAACAATAAAACTCCAACTGTATAGCTTAAATACTTGATTGGTGTTTAATTATTATGTGTAATAAAGAAAACTGATGAACAGAATCCTGTGTCCCAAATTTCTCTTTTTAGATTTGTCGTGTCCAGCATCCGTGTCCGAGTTTGACACGTGTGCCCGTATCTATGCGACGCAGGGTGTTCTAGGATTATACTATATGAATATAAAGAATATCCACCTCGAGAGCAGCCACCCTACACCATTCTTCATGAAAACCTTTTATTTTGTGTCACCCTCCCAAATACAAACTCAACTCCTAGGATGTCAAGGAATCCACCCATGGTTAGCTATATCATGCGAAGGATGTCAAGGAATCCACCCATGGCTAACTCTATCATGCATGGCCTCAATAACTCTCCTCCAAAAGCTATTTGAGTCCCTATTGCAACACCATGGGCATTTTAATTCTAAAGGTTCAACCAGGGCAAAAGTTCTAACTTTTAATTAACTCATATTCTATCCTAAAATTGAATCTCTACATGTCTTACTTATGGTACCATGACATTTGCAATGTTTCCCGTCCAAAGGAAATTGAAAAGGCTTAGTTTGAGCAATAAACTAAAAGTGTAAACCACACCCAATCTTGATGAGGCTTACGCCTCAATTCAGTGTCTCATGTTTAAAACAAATTTATATTTTTTGTTTTCTAAACTTCCATTTTTTTACCCCCTGCCCTAATTCTAAACCATTAGCCTTACCCTTATGATCTGTGATGCCTAATAAGATTGTGTTATAGATTTTGTTGTAATCTAGGAGTACATGTAGCATTAGTGTGGGCATATGTTATGTGTTCTTCATACTTTCCTCAATAAATTTTGATAAAAGCGTCGACATTATAGCATCAACACCTAACTAAGGCATTTCTTCTTCATCGTGCTTGTCTCGTGTTTATTTCATTGAATAGTATCATGCTCACTTTTTTTCCTACTGTTATTCTAGTATTTAACAAAAAGTTGAAGCTTATGCCTCATGCTTTGTTACGAGAAAGGTTGAAAATCTGTCTTTTATTAGTCTTATTGATTGACAGGACTTGTGAGACTTTCAGATGAGACAATGCACACTATTATTAAGACATGGACCCAAATAAATTACACGAAAAACTTTTGCAGTGAACACACCAAGCCCACTATAGAAACTTGCAATTGCATCAATTTTCGCGACCTTGGTTAGGAACTTTGCTAGTAATTCCACCCAAATCAAGATTAATTGATAAATACGTAACAACATCTTATTTATAATTGGTAAATCACGATTTGAATGGGAATTTGACAATGTGAAACCTATCTAGCCAACACAACTTGACATATTGAAGTATACTAAAAATTACTGCAACTACAGATTCAAGATTGCAAAGGATTAGCATTGGTTTTGAATCCCTATTTCCCACCATGTTCCACACCATTACCATGTTCATCACATATGAAATCATGAAAGCAAGCTAAAGGTCATTTGTTCTACCATGAAAGCAATGTCCATGTATCTTCTCTATTTTTGTTTGTGTTGGCTAACTTGTGATGTACTAACCGGAGAACAAGAAAGTACGAGTTATGGATACAATCCAACTTACTCGCAAATTCTTCAAAAGTATATAAACCTATATCTAAGTATCTAACAAGAGTACTACATTTAATATATAACCATACAAAAGACAACAGGACCAGGCAAAAGATATATTTGATTGTAAGTAACAAGTAAAGATGATAAAAAGGCAAAAAAGAGATCAAACCGTCTGTCCGTCCGTCAGCTAGTAAGACCATATCCCCGCGACTGCAGTTACATTAATATACACGATCAAGAACCACCTCAAGAGAACCCTTTGCCGAGCTTCTGAATAGCACAGTAAAGTTTCCTCCTCGAACCAACCGCATTTATCCCCATATCCTTTAAATCATCCAATGTCAACAAAGGTAAAACCTCCTCATCCACCTCATGTACCTCGAAAACCGGCTCGTATCTCCCTAACCCTAACCCATTAAGCCACATTCTCACTCCATCCTCCAATTCCCTCCCTCTATCTCCACTCCCCCCATTATTCCCATCCACACTTGTTCTACAATTCCAATCCTTTAAATCAGTATCCAATTCGACCACACCACTGTGATCGGCCCTAATCACTGGCTTCCTCAAGAACAACCCGTCTTCTTCTTCTTCTTCTTCTTCTTTCACTACATTCTCTTGGAGTGATTGGGACTCTGCTTCGGCTCTGACTCATCATCAAGCCCCTTATACCAATTAGACCTAACCCTCTTCGTCCCGCCTCGTTTTGCCCTCTTACAATTCTTCTCTTCGATTTCTAGGGTTTCTTGGTTGGATGACTTGCCACCGGCTGTGCCGGTGGTGGTGGCGGTGGTGGAGGGAGAATTGTGGTTGTTGTGGTGGAACTTGGAATCGGAGGACCAGAGTCTGTTGGTGGTGGAGGTGGTGGTGCGTTTGTAGGGTTCGTAAGAGAGGGGTGAAGGTTGGTGGTCACCGATGTCGCCGAGACGGACGCTAGGGCGGCGCTGCCGCTTTGTGGTTAGGTTAGGGATGTCCGGTAGAGGTGCTCCGATGAGGAGGCCACCGTTTACCGGGGCGTCCGGTGGATGTAACTCGGTCATTTAGAGAGAGTGAGTGGAGTGAAGGGTGCGCAGGATAAGGAGGGAGGGAAGTGAAGGTGATGTGTCTGTGTAGACGAAGAACGAAGTCAACGAACTGGTTTTCGTTTTGGAAGACATCAGGTAATGGGCATGGCTAAAAGATCGAATTGAATTTGGGCTGCATCTGGGCTGAATCCGTCGAGACAAAAATTTAAACGTGGAGAATAAGTTTTTTCCCAATCTTTGAATTCGCCAAAACATGAAGTTTAGTATTTTTTTTTTAAATGTGCATTAAGATGTTTGACTCATTTTTTTTTTTAAATCGGTCTGTCTCATTGCTTTGGAAAATATTAAAAACGTGAAATACTTTATATGTTTTTTAATTATAGAATATATATTTTTAAAATTTTAGCGCTCGTATTGATCATTGATTTTGTTGGAAATATCTTTAAAAATGCATTTCAACGATTTTAACTTTACCAAAATCCGATAACGATGTAGATAGTTATGATAATTTTCATTTTGCTAAAAGCAAAATACAATATTTTCTATAGTATGCCCCGTGTCGTTGGTACTTCATATAATTTTATTTTTGCTAAATATTTTGTACTGAACATCTCTTTTACTATATTTTAAGGTAAAAAAATATATATTATAAATTTTAGATTTGGACTCATTCAAATTTGAATCAGCTGGAAAAAAATTTAAACGCTAAGAATGAGTTATCCCCCAATATTTGAATTCACCAAAATATGAAGTTTAGAACTTTTATTTAAATGTGCATTAAGATGCCCGACTCGTTTTTTTATATGATTGGCCCTTCTCATTACTTTGAAAATATTAAAAACGTGAAGTACGTTATACGTTTTTTTTAATTATAAAATATATATATATTTTAAATTTTAGCACTTTTATTGATTAATGATTTTGTTAGAAAGATCTTCAAAATGTATTTCAACGATACATAGTTTACCAAAATTCGACAACAATGTAGATAGTTATGATAAATTTTTCTTTTACTAAAAAGAAAACACAATATTTTCTCTCTCTGCCACATGTACATTTCACTAACTTTTTTAAAAAGTTTTTTTTTTTATTATTTTTGTCCTTCTACATATTTTACACTTACAAATATAACATCGTATGAAATGAATCTCAACCCTCAAAATTCAATACATTTTCCAACTTTCAATTCTAACCATCTTTTATCTCTAATCCTTTCAATTTGACTCTATCCCAGTATATATTACAATTCATAGTGGTATTTTACTATTCATTGTTTATCGGGACAAAGTCAAATTGAAAGAATTAGAGATAAAAGATGGTTAGGATTGAAAGTTTGGAAATGTATTGAATTTTGAAGGTCGAGATTCATTTCATATGATGCATATTTGTAAATTTAAAACATGTAGAAGGGCAAAAATAATATAAAAAAAACTTTTGAAAAAATTTAGTGAAATGTACATGTGGCAGAGAGATAAAATATTGTGTTTTCTTTTTAAAAAAATGAAAATTATCATAACTATATACATCGTTATTGAATTTTGATAAACTTAGTATCGTTGAAATGCATTTTTGAAAATCTTTTGAACAAAATCAATGATCAATACAAGGGCCAAAATATTAAAAATATGTATTTCATAATTTAAAAAAAACGTATAATGTATTACACGTCTTTAATATTTTTAAAAGCAATGAGACGGGTCGATCATACAATAAAAAATGAGTTGGGCATCTTAATGCATATTTAAACAAAACCCCTAAATTTTATGTTTTTGCGAATTCAAAGATTGGGAGAAAATTCATTCTCGGCATTTAAAATTTTCCCCCAACTGATTCAAATTAGACTGAATAGGCTTACACTTCAATACTAATTGAGGGCGAAAATGGGGATAGTGACGGATGTATTCATTACAAAATAATTAGCAAAAATAAAATTATATGGAGTGCCAACAGCACGGGACATACTCTAGTATTATATATGTTCGGTTTTGTCGGTTAAAATCACTTAAGAATCGAAAATCGAACTGACTGTATTAGTTTCAAATTTTAAAAACTGAAATGATGTCCTCTACATGTTCAACATGAAGACGATTAAATGCCTTTCACACAAAGTTTTCCGTTAAGAAAGACAAGTCATTGAGTGTGACAGATAATGTCATTTACGACTCTAGAATGATTACTTCACAGAACTCAACTTACCCACATTCTTACTTTCGTTGACGCAATCGAATGAGTAAACGTTAGTTCGTCTGCATCTTGCAGGCTTTAGAGTAAAACGATTCTTACTTTCAACAAGGTGTTGATGCAATTGGGATCAAATAATATGAAAAGGTAAATAAAACAACATTTTGAAAAAAATTAATAACTAAATGAATTTCAAATATACCTTATTCTTGTGTGTTTTCCACTTTGGTTTTGGCACTCTAATCAAATTCATTCCATCGATGTTGGGGCATAGTAGGTGTATGGGTGGGCAAAATTTTCACTTGACTCGAACCGATATGGTCCCGACCAAATCAAACCAGAACCAATCGGTTTATGCCATTTTCATCCCCGACCCGGATCGGTTGGAATAGGGACAAAATCAGTTCCATAAAATTCAGCCCCGGACCATCTTGGTAACTGTAGCCCAGTTATAAAATCCAAGCCCAATTAAGCAATTCTAACTCAAACCCAAAGAAAACCCTCAAATTTATCATAGACGAAACTGAGTTCATGACTGTCCTTTCTTGCTCAAAGGGCAGATGCAAGGGGGAAATAGATGATGAATTCAAGGTTTGGGTGAAGCAATAACGACAAGTAGCATTTTGAATCCAAGTGGAAGTGCACTAACTTTCTTTCTCTCTCATTTCTTCGTCTCTCCATCTGACCCTTTATTCTCTTCATTTCTGTGTATGTTTCTTCATCTTTGCATCTCCATCTAACCCCGAAATCATACCGACAATGGAGCACCAAGGCTTTTTAGGTTGATCGATCCTCAACATCTGAAGAAACACTTCAACAATGGAACCAATACATCTAAATTTTCCAGAAACACATCTCTGATCACTTTATTGACCTCTAAGCTTCGAACCTAGACTTGGGTTTGCTCTCAATTGTATGGTTTCAAAGCCTTCTTTATATTTTCCTATATAACGAAGCAGAGTTCAAGGCTGTATTAGTGCTCAATGATTACCTCAAGTTGAGGTGGTGAATGGTCCAGAAAAGAAAGGGGGTGAGGGGTGGGTGGAGGGGTGAGGGGTGGGTATAAAAGAGAAAGGGGGTTGGTTTTGGTTTGATTTGTTTTGTTTTGTTTTTTTAACTGGGTTTCAGACAAGCCCAATCTTGGACCATGCCTACCCCTAAGTAGATGGACGATTAAACGAAGTTTCGCTCAAAGATTCAACAAAATTTGCACTGCACTTGAGTGTTGGGGGATACTAGATAGATTAGATTAGAGATGGATAAATATGATCCCTATCCATAATTTACTATTAGAGATGGTTTTAGGTGCCACATCAGGGAGCCAAAATGAGAAGCAAATTAGAGAGTTATATTATGACTATTAAGGATTTGGATTGTGCCTGAAACTTAAATGTGCAAATTTTTTTCAGAAGATATTTAGTTCCTCCTCACGTGCATGTGATATGCAATTTTGAGTTTAGGATTGCCAGAGTCTAGCAAAGTTGGTGGTTAATGGTTGCAGACCTGGTGTCATAAGGGTTTGGGGTGGTCGTTGCTTGAGGTAGGAATCAAGGCTGGTGGTAGTTGAATCAAGGGTGGTGATTAATAATGAGAAATAGATATGACTACTAGTACTATTACAAACAAGGTGAAAAAGCAATAACTAATTCATTATGAGGTTGAAGTGATAGAATATTGGACCCGGGGGGGGGGGGGGGGGGGGGGGGCTCCTGCGCACAAATCACATCTGTAGGATCTGATCCGACGGTCCAGATCGATGGACTTAAAAAAATCATTTCACAGTTTTTTTATCGTTGGATTGGACTTTAAATTTTTTTTTCACAAACAGATGAGTTAGAACAGGTGTACTTGTGTTATTTCATTAAACATCAAAGGCATTTCTGTCTACCAATGTTATGATTTGCTTGGCCGGTAAGCATTAATAGAGAGAGGGAGAGGAGAAGAGTTTGGTTGCATTTTCTTGCTTGTTTTTCTCTGTTTTATTTCTTTCTTTCTTTTTTCTTCGATCCATTTAGGGTTAGGGTTTCAATTCGATTGGATTCAACTTTTCAACGCCTTTACTTTCGAATTTGGGGTTCTTTTGGACGTCAAAGTGAACGATTAGAGTTTTGTATAAATAACTGATTGAATTTGTCCTTACTTTAAGTTCTTCTTTCAATTGTATTGGATTGACAACTTTTTCTTTCTTTTTTCTTGTGTACAAATGCTTATAAAACACAAACACACACAGATTTAGAGCATTTTTCAAAAAAATTTGTGGTTGTGATTGATGGCGGTACCGACAATCGCGCTGTACGCGAGTCCTTCTGGGAGTATCTGCTCGACGCCTCACCCTTGTGTGTCATCTGATTATGATTTGAACAGTCGGTCTAGTTGTTCCTCGCATGCTGCATCAACACAGAGATCGATAGGAGGTCTTTCATGCTTGTTTTCAGGTAATTCTTCGTCGATAAGGCACGTGGTTTCCGCAAGCTATAGTGGTGGTGTGGTGGAGGAGCTGAGTGGTTTGAATTCGATTTGGCCTGATAGAGGGGATGAATTGAGTAGCTCTTATTCTTATTCTTCATCTGTGGTTGTATTAGATGAATTTATCTTTAACATGGAAGAGAGTTTCGCTCAAGAGAATCTGACTTGCGACCCTTATGCAAAGGAGTTGCTTTCCGGTGCTCAATCCAAGCATAAAATCTTCCTTGACGACCTTATTGTGAAGGCATTTTATGAAGCAGAGAAAGCGCATCGTGGGCAGGTAGTTTTGATTTGAGCTTCACAATTGTGTTTGTTATTGGAATTTGATTGAATGAATGGTATTAACAAACTTGTTCTTTGGTTGTAGATGCGAGCAAGTGGGGATCCATATTTGCACCATTGTGTTCAAACTGCAATTTCGTTAGTAGCTATTGGAGCTAATTGCACAGTCGTTGCAGCTGGGCTTGTTAACAAGAGAGAGAAGAAAAAAGAAGGAAAGTTTGGAGAGAGGAGATGGAAGAAGTGGGACCCGGGGGGTCAATTAAAAAAAAATTTTAAGTCCAATCCAACGGTTAAAAAGTTGTGAAATAATTTTTTTTTAAGTCCATCGGATCAGATCCTACAGATGTGATTTGTGCGCAGGAGCCCCTCACGGGTCCTAGAATATCAACTAATTCAAATAGGAATCTATGGCTAGAACCGGTGTGAAATTTCTAATTGTGAGGTTGAAGTGATATAATATCAACCAATTCATTGTCAATTAATTTAGGGAGTTGCTATGTGTACCTGATCATTTAGCTCGGTTGCATCAACTTTTGTTTACATATTTAACTTTTAAAAATTGCTTAATATACCTAATCACTATTTGTTAACTCTAAAACAACAATACTTAAGATAAATGACTCCTAGCCTTATCTCCATCTTCTACGTTCATCGGTTTGGTAGTTATTTTGTCAAGCAAATATATAATGGATTAATAACTCCAAGAGGTTGTTAAGTTATCAAATCCTCATAACATATTGGAAAAGAAGCGGTACTATCACAAGAGATTAGTCTTTCGTTTAGAAAACTTACTTTAGTATGTAAGTTGTGAATTAATCTACCATTTTCTTCAACAAAATAGTTGTGTGATTGTTTACAAAACAGTTGTGAGTCATCAAATCCTCCTAAACTCTTTTGTTTAATTGATTTTTTTCCTCAAATAAATTAGGGTACCCAATAAAATAAAATAAAAAAGGTAAGTAAGTGTTACACATTTTAAGTTGGTGCAACAAATTGAAACATCCTAAAAAGTCGATGCAACAAAGAGTTGGTGCAACCGAGCCAAATGGTTGGGTACACGTAGCAGTTTCCTTAATTTATTATTGTTTTTTCATGAAGATTTTTTTTCTTTTTCTACAAAGTGCAGCTAAACCCATAAACCATAAAATTGTAATTTGTATTCTAAACGAAGTATTTTAAGCATGTCAACGTGACTACTTTTTGATTAAAAGGTTTGTGCTACAACAACTTGTCATACTCATTTACGTTAAGGTAAGTGGCGGATCCAAAATTTTAGTCGGGGAGAGGGGGGCAAAATGACAAATAATTATTAATTGATAATAATAGTTATCAGGGGCAGAACAAATTTTTTTCCTACCCGAGCTAGTAATTAATAAAAAAAATACAATTATCAAAGTGTACTGCATGTACCAAATTGAATACAGTGTAGTCCAATTTTAAGCCAAAATAATGTCACAATATCGATAACCTTAGTAACGGCAAATGAGCGTAATAACTAGAATATATAACTAAAATCACAAAATAATTATGATAAATATATAGTTGAAGCTGAAAAAATTTGAAATTTGCGAACATAATAAGATCCTAATACAATTTCATAGAAAAAATGGTTTATGTGAGCCACAAATTTTGTATGAGTTGGCTAATGGTATATATTTTTATTGAATAATATAACTATGATTTTAGATATTATTTTTAAATATTTTTTAGAGATTTTTATACCAATTGTGAACAAATAATTCATTTTTTTAATGTTTGCAATTATTGAATTACATATAAAATTGCATTGAAAAAAATGTAGGGACAAGTCACAATGATAGAAATAGTAACCGTCAATAACCATAAAAAATCATATGCTAACAATTTTTTAATGTTTGCATTTACTAATAAAATTGCATTAAAAAAGGTCAAGAGTATCGAACTCGGGTCGTTTACTAAAAATATTAAACTTCAAACCACTACAACAACAAAGACATGCAAAAATAATTGAATAAACAATTAACATGTTGTATTATACATTATATAATTATTTTTCTGTAAAGCTAAATATTTATTAAAAATATTTCGAAAGTTGAGGGGAGGCAGCTGCCCCCCCCCCCCCCCCCCCCCCCCTTAGTAGATCTGGTTAAGGCACAGTTATTTATTAAAAAAAACTTATTTTGTCATTTGAAACTTATTTTTATTTCATTTTATCCAGTCGTTGTCTTTTTAATGCGTTTGAATTTCATTTTGATCAAATAAAAGAAATACAAAAGTTAATGCATTTAAACTATGTTTGACCATGTGTTAAGTTTTCATTTGGAACTCATTTCATTAATAAAAGTGATATTAATACTTATAATAAGCTTTGAATAAAATAAATAAGTTAATTAATGAGTAGTCAAGACATGTGGTAAAGACGAGTTCCAAATTTTTTTTTAATTTTTAATTTTTAATTTTTAATTCAAGTTATTAGGTAGATATGGTAATCTTCTACAAAGCAAATTATATAACATTAGTGAATCAAAGGAAGTTTCCGTACCAATGTGGACTCGAATCCACATTCGCCTAAACCCTTCAAAAATGGATCCATCGACCTATTCGCCATATGGCATCCGATTTAGATTACATCCCAAAACAGGAAAGGGAAAAAAACAAACATGAGTTATTACTCCCCACCATTACCATAAACACATGGAAGTAATCCAAAAACTATAACAATCTTTGTACATTGCTCGCAAAACCTCATCATTACATCAAATAATTGTGATGAAAATCACAATATTTGAACATTAGTATCGATACTTTTAATGGAAGGTCACGTTTAGGAACAAGCAGGACCAGCCCAGAAAGTTTGTAACAAATGAGTGAGAATTATTCAAAGTGAAACGGCTGTTTCTTTAACTCATAGGCTCAATGTCATTTAATTTTTACAAAAAGTAAATGAGTCAATGTGTCGAAAAGAATTATATTTCAACAAATAATTACATACTTTTTGTAACAAATATGGTACATTTGGTGTTCTCTTCTTGTTCAGATTTATATCCCTCAAATAAAAACAAGTTTGATATCAATGCATCTTCACCAAGTGTCATTCAACTCTTGAAAATAAAGCAAAATTTATTCTTTTTTTCAAGTAAATAAATTGGGCAAGAGAGATCCTTCAAGAGCTTCAAGGATTTTCATCAATTTCACTTCATTACCAAGAGAGCTAGTTTTGATCTAGGAGAGATTTGTGGTTGTTGCTATTACCTATATACAATATTACAATGGTAGATATAAGGAAGAACAATGGAGTAGATCTAGCTAGGAATGAAACTAGCAACTCAGTTCCTACTCCGATGAGTTGGAGGCTCTTGCCTCGTGGGTTTTTGCCAAGAAAATCTGGGTTGAATGTCGAGGGGAAGCAAAAAATGAGAACCTCGACGTGGAGGAAACCCAGGATTGATTTTGGGCTTTTCCTAGCCTTTATTTGTGGTGGTTGGGCTGGGGTGGGTAGTGGTAGTGGTGGTGTTAGTGGCGGTGATGGTGGTAATGGTAGTGGTAAAGTTGATAGGCATTTTGCCTCATCGACAAGACCAGCATCACCTTCTTCATCTAAGGGGGTAAGGGGTCGTTACAACGTGAGGAAGGATTTGGTCATGCCATTTAAGTTCATCCCAAAAACATCCTCACCAAATGATGTATCAGGACCGTCTTTCCTTCCACCATCCGAGCCAACTTTTTCCTCTGGCACCTCTTTTCCTTCTCCATCGTCAACATCCTTTCCCTTTCTACCTCAGTTTGATACTGCGGAACCTAGCAATGTAAGTCTTAATTAGGTTTATCTACTTTTGTTTCGCTATATTTATTTATGATTTGGATTTTTTTTTCTTCTAATCAACTAAAATGACGGTAGTGTGTTAGATTTCACTAAAATGGTCTAATTTACATTGATTTGATACTTCTTCAAGACACCCCCTTTACAAAAAAAAAAAAAAAATAACAAATACAAAAAAAATCCTGAAGGCATTGGTGGGAATCTCTTTTTGAAAGACTTAAGGTTTGTGGGTTTTAGGTAAATTTTAATAGAATTCGCTGATCAATATACTTATTTATTTTTATGTAGTTTGACGCTTATTTTCCCCTAATTTATTCCTCGATCTAAGTTAGTTTTCATAAATTTTGTAGGGTTTTGACTAATCTACCAGGTACCTTGTTATCAGATTGCGTTAAAACAACCAACCTTTTTACGGAGCTGATGATAACGGAGACTAAGTAAACGATGATCCCTAGTTTTGATATTAAAATATATGATTAAAACACACAGATTGAGGCAAGCTCGGCATTTCAGATTTTTTTTTTCCAAAGTTAAAATTCAGAAAAATAATGCAAACTAACAATTTATTATAGACAATAACACTTCTTGAATTAGAGAATGTTTTTTACAAATTTAAATATTGACAGGGTTTTAAATAAAACAGGTAAAATATTTTGAAAGCTCGGTTTTTAAAAACTAAGAAGGCGTTTGTTTTTTTAAGTGCTTACATTCTAAATAAGGTGGTCCACTTCTTATTAAGACTTCTGACTCCATTAAGAAGCAAAAACAAACACTCTCTAAATGCATTCAGAATTTGTAAATGTGTGTTTGATTACTCAAATTTGCTACGATTTGTAAATGTCCAAATTTCAAAAAATGCTATTTCCAATTCAAAATTTACAATTTATTGGTCTCGTAATTTTTTTCCTTTTGGCGCGTAAAATACCCTAAAATCTGAAGGGGCTTTAGATTGTATAAAAACACTTGGCACATGATCAATCAAGTTTGAATGATTAGAATCCTAAAAGGGAGAATAATTTGGATTCAGCGGTGTCGTTTCCCCCATTAGATAGTCGCTGAATTTAGAGGAAGAGTTTGTCGTATTTGACCGTAAACAACTTTAGATTCTCTCGAAGAATTGTGCTTTTCTAGTTATCATACCATCAAATGCTAGACAATAGAAATAATAGTTATAACGCTTTTCTTAAGCGAGTTGGGGTTATTTAGGATCCTTAAACCTTAATAAAATTGGAGTGTTACATTCTCAAATACACCTTTCCTATGGCATCTTCATATACAATTTTTTTCCAAGTCTTCCGCAAATGAGCTAGGAATGATCTCTATATAATCCTTGTTCGGATATAATCCAGCCAAATAGTCTGCAGCCTTATTAGTTTCCCTGAAATGGTTCTAGATTTGGTAGTCCTCAAACTGTCCCAGTTCCCTTTTGATTCTGTGAAGAATATGTTTTAAATCCCATGGTAGCAACTCGTCCTTGGTTAGTTGAGCATAGACAGTAGTGGAATCTGTGCTGATTTCTAGTTTGGTTATACCATGAGACTTGGCTAGCTTCAGACCCATCTCGACTCCATGTAGTTCATGTTTTATCACTGAGTGACCTCGAGTCTCACCTGCAGATGCAGACATGGCTTCTCCCATTTCATTCCTTACCAATGCACCATATCCTCCCTTGATACCTCGTAGCGACCCATCTGAATTGAGCTTACGTACACCATCCTGCTGCTGGCTTCTTCCACTCACATTTGATTGGTTCTAGGATTTGAAACAGCTTATCCAATTTCCATTTACTGGCAACCTCTCAGTTTTGAGCATTGTCATCCACTTTGAGTGCAGCAAGACTGAATTTCATCCTAACATCTTCATAAATACGTCGAACAAGTTCTATACCAAGAGAATAACAACACTAATAAGATGCAAGTACCTGAAATATATTTTCCTCAAGTGTCATGTCTAATTTTTTTTTTTTTTTTTTTGAAAAATCTGAATAGCAACTTCAAATGTTTTTTAAATGAAATCGATTATCACCTCACCAACTAATTGATTTTGCGGAAAGCCACTTACCCCACTTATAAGAAATTGTAGACATGTAATACATCGCTAATAAGTTAATGTCCCGTTCCACACCAATCATAAAACATTATTTTCGTTCATTATTTTTTTTTTAACTGAAAGCGGCACATCACTGCTTTCAAAGTTGTTAGAAACAATTATCAGTGTTAAAAACAAGGTAAAAAGTATTACTTTGTCGATTAGGTCTAAACAACGGTATCTGACAGTGTTAGATACAATATGTTGTTACAGGGAAAGTAAAGAAGTATTAGTTTGTCGATATTTCAAACAACGGTATCTAACATCATTCTTTTCATTGTTTTTAGATAAGATTGTCATTATTATTACAAACTAGGATTTTTTTTTTTTTTCAAGTCTTATATAACTTAGTTCAAAACTGTGGTATCTAACATCATTGCTTTGGATGTTGTCAAATATGTCATTGTTGTTATGAATACTGTAGAAGGTATTAGTTTGTCGATCAATTGAAACAAAGTTACTATCATTAAATTCCAATTGTCGTGTTTGTAAATTTTATTGAAAATCCCAGCCACTATAGGTATTTCACTTCCATCACAATTTCATCAATTACATTACAAACATTCTGTATAATATATATATGATGTTTCTCTATTTACGAATGCATCCACAGTCCACCTTTTTGTGTTAGATTTGGTAGAAAACCAATATTCTATTGATCTCGATATCTTGTCAAGTACTTGATGATTCCAATGGGAACTAAAAAGTTTAGTTAACTAGTTTGATTTCGTTTTTGGCTAATTTGATCTTTTTTTCATATTCATTTATCATATTTGTTACATGTTGTTTGCCATATATATTCAAGTAAAAGTGTCAAAAAAACATTATACACGGTTGATGGATTTCACATTATTCGTAAAACTGCCAAGAATTTCTTATATTCCTTAAATGACTATAATGCGATCACTATGGTGCACCTTTTTGTGTTGTATTCATTCTATATTTAGTGTATGTTAGGCATTTTGTCGAACTGTGAACTAGGTCTTAACTGATTGTTTCATGATAGCTTCTACTGTTTGATGCTAATCTATTTCTACTTCATAACTTCACAACTATCTATCTTGCAGGGGACGGGTACAAGGAAGCTGAAGTTTCTGCTTCAAAAGAAGCTCAAAGCAAGCGACGTTTGTTCCCTTGGGAGAATCATACTCCCAAAGGTTTGCAATTAATCATTTTACATTAGAATATTTTTTATTTTTCTGTTTTATTGCAAATAAAAGTATTTGTACCATGATTGGAGTTTGTTTACACTTTCCATCATTTCTGCAATGAACTCAAGGTACCTACTACTCATAGTCGCGATGGTATTAAATGCATACTTCACTATATGAAATTTCATACAGTCTTGAATGTTGTGAATCGTATCATGATATCTCTAGAACTGGATTTCAGAAAGCAACGGAGAAGTTCCTTCCTCCACTCAATCACAAGGACGGGATCTTTTTCCCTGTGGAAGACATGAGTGGCCTGGGAACTTGGGGTTTCAGATTCAGGTTTGATTTATAATGCAATTACACAAACTCAGTAGGGGTCTACAAAATCAAGCATGAATAGATGTTATCGATTCTCCTTTTTGTTATGTGTACAGATTTTGGCCAAATAGCGGCGGTAGAATGTATCTCTTTGAAAGCACTTGTGAGCCTATTGACTAGTTACATTGATTTTTGTTTCCTAAGGAAATGTGAAGTGGAGACAGATATGAACGTTGCTTTGAATTTCTTGCAGGGCATTTTGTGGAAGCACACAAGTTGGCTGCCGGCGATTATTTGATTATATACAAAGATGAGGAATCTGGGACTTTCGTAAGTCCTGCTACTCTTTTAGATACTTCTAAAGAATGTTTTATATATGGTGTTTGTTTTCCTATGCAACTAACGGGTTGTGTTCCTGTTTGTTTCTCAGTATGTTCGCGCTAGGAAGAGTACAGAAGATCCTGATTGCGAATCTAAGAAGAGTAAGAGGAGGAAGAAAGCACCCGCGCCTCCTGATGTGGAGATAAGAGATCCAAATTACAACCCCTGGTCTTTCACGGAGGAGATGAACATTGATGCCACAGTTCTTGTACAGGAACAAATTCTAGAGGAGTTACCGTTTGCTGGTGATGACTTGCTGAAGAGAGAGGGAATTTTGATGATTTTGATTTTCCAATGTTCGATGATTTCATTTGAATCTAACTTCTGACTGCTTTCATAGTCCCTGAACATTCATTTTATAGTACCTTAAATTGACTATGTCGCAACCCTTATACTTGACTATGTTGTAATGTTGTAGTGATTTCAAAGTGGATGCACCTTACTCATTGTTTTTTTTTTTGGAAAGCGAGCTGGGTTTTAAGGACTCCAAAACTTTTATACAAAAAAAAAAAAAAAAAAAACTACTCTCACAGAAAGAGAATTCTAGTGAGAGTGAACATGGTTACTAGGCCTATAAAAATCTTCAACTAGCATCGGCCAAAGAAGAAACCTCTTGTTTTTTATCTCTGTCTCCTTTGTTAAGGAGGAAATGATTCAACCTTACCCATTGTTAGTTAATATTTCATCTTCTTCAATACTCTTGTGATTAATTAATACTACTACACCTTGCTACAGATGATATAGATTAAGTCTCTCTATATATAGAATGTCCAACATATATGTTTATCGATTTTCTGTTGTTATGAGTATGTATCTGTGCTGCATGAATCTCATTTCACTTGCCACTAAATTTAAGCTCTGTCAAAGAAAACTTTAAAGTAAAGCTGCTACAGTTCGGCGTAATGGGCAGGAGGAGCACAAGTGTTGTACACATTCATACACATGTTTGTATATACTTTGGCTCTAAGCATAGTATATATATATATACATAGGATAGGCGGCATTCATACAAAGCTCAGTCACACGTACATAATTCGATGTTTCTCATTCTGATTTAATTGATATTCAGTTAGGCCATGGGACGTATATCAGTTTCTAATGATTTTCTTTGAAACACAAAAACGGGATCCATCAATGAAACAAGTAGAAGAAACCAAAAACCATGCACGACAAGTAGAAGAAACCAAAAACCAAAAGCCTACATATACCCCAAACCAAGTAAGAGACCACTTTAGTGCTTGGGGTCATCCATATATACCCCATCGACAACTCTAGTGTTGTTTCATCAAGTTATTTTCTCTAATTTTTCTAGAGTTTCTTTCCATTTAATGGTTTTTGAGGTCAAGTTCTTCAAAAATCAAAATTACTATATCTATGACTTGGTCCAGCTTCTTCACAAAATTTCCATTTTCTATTATCAAACCTAATTGAAACTGTTCCATTATTGTTCTGATAAGTTTGAAAGATAAGTGTATGTTCTTTGGACTAAAGGTAGGGATTCTCTTACCATCCATGCTTGAGAGCTTGACTCGAAATCAGGCAAACACAATCGATGCGTGACACTACAAATACAAATAAAGACACACAAGTGGGAGGATGATCTAAAATGTCTTGAGTCAGTTTTTTGGGACATCCCATGCTTACTTGTTTACAAACCATTAAATCAGTATGTCACCTCTTCTTCTTCTTCTTCCACAATAATTTCTGATGTTTGTTTGATATATTTTCCTTAATTTGCAAGGACAATTAATGGTGGACCCCCTTCCCATATATATGCTACGAGATCTTCCATCAGAAGTTGGGCCCTGGTCCCATAAGGCCAAGGACTTTGCATGCATAAACCAATTTCTTGTCTAGTTTACCTATAGCTTAATTATAACCCTTTTGTTGTTTTTGAGTGAAAGCTTCTTCTCTCATGAAGAGTGACAGCTGTGGATGGGTACTAGCTCAACGGATAGCCTTGTTATGGATGGTATCACAAGTTCATGAACCTTACTGGTGACATTTTGGATGACAGGGGTTGAGGAGAAAAAAAAATGTCTGTTGGATGGGGATTGTCTCAGTCTCTCTCTCAGAGATCACCCAGACAATCCACATATATTTCTTGTGAGGTGTTTCAAAATTCCAGCTTGCAAAATATGACATTTGGTTGATAATATATCAATCTTGTAATTATTGTAACATAATTATGAAATATAAAAGGCACCATATTGTAGGAACAAACTACGATCTTAGCCACAATGAATTGTAGAATGCAATAGACACGTTTTATATGCCGCATCATCCTGATTGCAAAAAACTTGATTACCTAGCAAAGTTTTGAAAAATACTTGCCGACTAAACTTATAATCATTGAAGAGCTAATAATTCCCAAAGCCAGGATCCATTAATAAATAGTTGATGTAAGTGGCTTATCCAAATTATGGAGCGGAGGACCTACTTGAACATATTGTTGTTAGGTTGGTAGAAAACACAAACTATAGAATTATTAATGTTTGTATAAGATTGGGAAAATACCCAAAATGGAGTGACTCCCAACTAATAATTAGCTAATGTTGAATGCCATTATGATCTTTGTTGGTCCATTTGCTTTGACTAAAACCCTAATGGATCAATTTACACGATGCGAGACTATATTAGCTAGTTATTCGAATCCAAGACTTCTACTTCTCGTGTGATTAAACAGAATTTGACGATCGATCTATGGGGCCAATTCCTCCACTGGTCATAATTAAAGATTGATTATTTTCCTCAGAGCCTGGTCTGAGAGCACTAATTTGTGCCTGGGAGGGTGGTCCGCACGTGATCAGACCATTCTATCATTCTTTCCATGAGTTTAGAAAAGTTGAAAAGAAGTAGAGTTGGATCGATCACGTATAAACCACTCTCTCAAACATAAACCAGTGCATTCAGATCAAACCTTGTAAATATTTTCTATTTTCCTTTACCATTTCCTTTACTTGAGAGTTGGGAGATACAAAGATGACCAGCCTTTAAAGAGTGATAGAAAGAAGTTTCTTGAACAAATCTAACAAGAGGGGGATGGGACATGACCTTCTTAGCAAATTAATTTTTATCAGATTGTAGGAGCTTTGCTACAGGTCGAGGGAGGGAGCGAGGGAAAGGGGCGAGGGATGGGTGGTAACCATCTATCTGTCTCGAGATGAGCGCATCAAATTCGAGATACGCAATAGAGCTCATCTCGAGGCAGATGGGTGGCTTCCACCCATCCCTCGCTCCCTCCCTCGTTCCCTCCCGCGACCCCTAGAATTTTCTCAGATTGTAGTAATGAAAAGTGTCTATAATGTGCTTTGAAATGGTTTCATACATTGATGTCTTGTACTCTTCAACTGACTGACTAGTCAGCACTTTGATTAGTTGCAATCAAATTAGGTTAACTTGTCATGCAAAAATGAAACATTGTAATAATTTGATCTTTAGATTGATCTCTTTAGATTAATGAGTACTTTCTATGATTTTGATAATAATACTTTCTTCCATTAACAGGGGCGGATCAAGGATTTTAATCGAGGAGGGGCAAAATGGAAAATATGTATTTCTCGGATCTAGCTTGGCAACATGACATTTGGATGATTCATATCAACTTCGTGATTAATGTAATAATTGACAATGTTACTCTAGCTTATCTGATAAGGTGTGTGGCAGATGGTACCATAAGTATGATTCAGGTATCAAATGAAAACCTCATTTACTTACAGGTAAATCATTTCTAAGAAAAATATAGTGAAAATATACTTAGAAACAAAAACAACCGAAACATTTAATGACTGAATGAAAACAACACCACCTGTTTATCAAACAAAAAAAAAAACCACCCAAGTACAATCTATTCTAGCATAACCAAGAGATGCATTTTCCGTATTTATTATGAAAAAGGCTAGTCATTTGGATTTTCGAAGAAGGTCAACAAAATAACCACGTTTACCATTCATGATGCAAAGATAACGATGAGCGCTTATTAATACATCCCATCATAACATCGATGTATCAAGGCATCCTCTTTGTCATAGCAAAAGTTGATGAGTGAGGCTAGGAAATCATATATTTGTAAATATGTTTTGCAACCAGGATGATGTAGCATCGTTAAAGAAGTTTTTTACAACTTTGAGATACACATAAAATCTTTCGGGATTTCATTATTTTTTCCAGATCATGACACGTCATCCTGGTTGCAAAAATCTGATTTTCTAGCAATTTTGAAAGTTGATTAGGGTTTGTGAGCTTTTCCTTTCCTTGCCTAAACTAGGCTGAAAATTATTTGAGGTGGTGCCATTTGTATGGATCGTATTTGTCTGACTAAGACTTGACATGTGTTTCTTTGACAAATCAACAAACAATGATGGAGCCATGATTCTTGTTGAAGGGGGCGAAGTGATGAATTAAATTAATGATAGTATAATAATTAGTTACTTCAATATAAAATTTTTAAATTTGAACAATACATAAACAACTATACAAAACACTAATTGCTAAACAAAATTTCATCTAATCTATAAGGAAAGAAAATGGATCTAATAAGCTACTTTATATGAGCATAAAAGATAAATATATAAGGAATAAATCAAATTGATATATAAAGTTAAGGGACAAAAATTAATTTCAAATGTAAAATTATAGGTTTACAAATTTTTGGGGTTATTTGTGATTTGTCCTCTATAAAAAAATAACTAATTTGAAGTTACTCCAACAATAATCACTACTGCATTCTCTCCCATGACTAGTAGTCAAAGTGTGTTGATAGTAAAAAAAATTCACGTTGATTACCAAAATACTCTTCAAACAATAACTCACAAATGAATCTCAAGATACAAACATGTATCTTGATGAAAAATTAATGGGTCAAATGTTTCATGTACCTCCAGAAAAAATTTATGAATAAAATGCACAGCTAGACCTCGATATATGAATTCATCTCGAGAAAAACTTTAAAAAATATTTCCTTTTTCTTCTCAAAGCAGACAAGAGAGGTTGGGATTGCTAGTGGTTGGTGGTGATGATGGAAAAAAGAAATAAATCAAGCAGAGTGTGAGGGGGAGGTGAGGCGATTTTCGGTCTTACATTAAATAGAGAGATAGAGGGTAGAAAAAAAGGGGTGAAGAGGGTTCGTCGGTATCATCGAGAACCGAGGGAAATAGGAAGAAGTGGGGCGAAATGACCTCATCGGCATCGCAGAATGGGCAAATTACCAATAATCAAAATATATTTTATTTCAAAAATCACTGAAACAAGTGCCCTCACCTAGATCCGTGCCAATCAACAACCGAATCAAACACGTGTCAACATGTAAAAGGCTATTTTGAATGCTGAATTGTCACTGTAAAGTATACAAAAGATAATAAGTTGGTTGATAACATTTTCTCCCCCTTGGCATTTTGGAAGGAAATTATTTTTTTTCTTAGTTATGATAATGTCTTTGATTGTGATAGCAAACGTATAACAAGAATGGATGTCTACATATCAAAATGCTTTTTTGTTTATATGAAGTTTGCAAATTTGAAAATGGTTTGCCCACTATCATGTGGATAAATTCGATAGCTACAAATTCATTTATAAATAGGTTATGTGATTTATCGAAAATGGAGGACCTACTTGAACAAATTGATAGGTTGGTAGAAAACACAAACTATAAGATTGGGTGGGCAATATTAAAAATAAAGACACTCCATATCAATGGAGAGAGAGGTAGAGTTGATCACTCACGTGCTAGACACCCTCTGTAGACATTAATCAGGCACAAGGACTTGGCTGAGTAGATTTTTTCGTTAAACAAGATTCAACGGTCTATTTGTGGAGTCAGTTTCCTTGATTGGCTACTTGACTTTACGATATCAATAATTTAAGAGACATAATGGATAGGGATCGGGACTTGACCTTCTTTAGCTAATTAAAAGAGAGTTAATTATTATTATTAGATTGTACTGATCAAAGCTGTTGTGTACAAGGATTGTGATTTCGTTTTTTGAGTTCATTTCGGAATATTGATTTTAAGAAATATTTCGGTACGTAAAGAAATAACGTAAATATTTTGAAGGTATATAAAAAAAAAAAAATATATATATATATATATATATATAATAAATTTCGAAGGGTATATGAAAATGTGAAGAAAAAAGATGAAAGTAAATAAATTTATTAAACATATTAAATAAAGCCCAAATATCAAGAAATGAAACAAACATTAAATCAATATAATTAGAAAATCAAGGGGTGGTTTCAAAAATCAATATATAAGTAGAATAAATGATAATTAGAAAACCAGGGAGTGGTTTTAAAAATCAATAAATAATTAGAAGAATTGATAATCCGAAAAACCCCGAATTTTATGAAAAAAACTGAAAATTTTCGAAAAAAATGAAATTTACGAAAAAAATTTGAAATTAATGAAAAAATCTCAAAAAATTTTAAAAAAAACACTCAAAAAAATGTAACTTTTAATTTCGCCTTTTTCTTTTCGTAATTAAAAAAAATGACGCGATTTCCCGAAATCACATACATTCCTTCATTGTGTATAATGTGTTTTTAAAAAAAATTCATGCAGCCATTGATTGTACTCTTCAATGAAGAGTCATCACTTTGATTAGTTGCAATCAAATTGTGTTTCAACAAAGGGGAATTCTAAATGTCGAGGAAACGAGCGAGGGAGGGAGGTGGCGGGGTAGCCTCACTCTTCAACAAATTAGGTTAACTTGTCATTCAAATTAAGCAAAATTAAATTATTAAAAGGGGAAAGAAAACAATTTCATTTCAAACGAGTACTTTTAATTGATTTTGACAATAGTACCTTGTTTAATTATTGCTCTTTGGATTATAGTTAAAAATCGAACCAACAGTTCGAAATGCTTGTACTATAAGTTTAGTTGGATTTTATAGTTAAATAGGTAAGTTTTGTATATTTTTGCATGCATAAACACAGACTTCATCGATGATTTATAGCCAATGAAAACAAAAATGATAGATTTCTTTTAAAAAATGAAAGATTGCTCTAATATAAAATCAAAAGCATCTGAAATAGGTTTTGAGACGAGGTTTTTCCTCACACTTATAAATCGATCACTTGTTCATTCCACAGAAAATGTGAGATAAACTCAACATTAATAAGTCTTGCAACGAATGATATCAAAGTTCAGGATTCAAAACCTAACTACAGAGCACCTATTTATAATGCAGATTTGCCTTGAGTAAATGGCACAAGAACTTCATTGTCCATGTTCTCAAGTAACTTTTATCAAGTGTTGTACAACCAGTGATGAAAAACTACTTTCAATAAAGTCATTTGCAATTTTGGGATAGTTTAGAACTCAAAACAATTGTTTGAATACCAACTTCTTTTTCTTTTCTTTTTTGAAAGGTGAATTGGGTTTTTAAGGATCCCATAACTTATCAATTGGGCGAACTATAGGTCAACACTCATTAGAAAGTAACCATGATTAAGTTAGGTCAACACCCAACTTAACCAAAGTGATTCGCACATGTCTACATAGATCAAGGATTGTGATTTCGTTTTTCGAGTTCATTTTGATATCTTGATTTAAAAAAAATATTTTGATGTGTAAAGAAAAACAGTAAAAATTTAGAGAACACATAAACATATATATATATATATAATAAATTTCATAGGTATATGAAAATGTGAAAAAAAAATTAGATGCAAGTAAATAAATATATTAAATGAAGCCTAATTATCAAGAAATAAAACAAACATAAAATCAATATAATTAGAAAATCAGATAGTAGTTTCAAAAATCAATATAAGTAGAAGAAATGATAATTAAAATAATGTGGTTTTAAAAATCAATAAATAATTAGAATAATTTATAATACAAAAAAACTCAAATTTTTCGATAAAAAAACCCTAGAAAAATGTAACTTTTAATTTCACTATTTTTCTTTTCGTAATTTCAAAAAAACGAAATTTTCGCGAAATCACATTTAGATCCACTGCCCATAACAGTGAGAAATACATGAAAAGACTCGCTCACCTCAGTTCATGATAACTCAACATACATACAACAAAAGAATTCTATTTTTCGAGTGAAGCTAGAGAGCGAGGATAGCGACGTGGCGGGGTGGGAGCCGTCCACCCCACTCGGGATGTATGCCGCATTTTTTTGTGTGCGTATCTCGAACGGGGTGGACGGCTCTCACTCCGCCATGTCGCTGTCCTCACTGGTTTCCTCGACATTTAGAATTCCCCCTATTTTTCACATAACAAAACCAAATCAATTGTAACTAGCTAGTCACATTATGGGTACCCTAACTTGTACTAAACAACTTTAGCAAGCCAATGGGATTACCACCTTATCCATAGATTTGCGACGGATGAAATCATAAGTTCAGGATTCGAACCCTGAGCAAGCAATGATAAGTGTAATTGCATACCAAAATTACATAGCCTATGGTCTCTCTACTTGTGATTACATTACTTCCATCTATCTATAGTTTTCTAAAGTTAACAAGCACACATGGCTCATCTACACCCTTGCAAGCCTTCATCTCCTCTTACTTTCTTTCCCTTTATGTGCTCTTTATATCCAAAAGTACAAAGACCCCTTTAAATCTCAATTGACTTTGATCATACTTTAAATGTGAAAGACCCTAATCAACTGGAACTCATTTGGTGTCTCTTTTGGGTTGCTTTCCTCTTCTGTTTTTGGTCCTGCTAAAAATATAAATCAATAACAGAAAGAAGAAAAAGAAATGTCAGGTGTGTAAAAATAGAATTCAATGTGATTAGGTTTTAAAGAGTTTAATAAGGATTCTAATTACCATATTTTTGTGGGGGGAATTTGATATTGTTTATTGGAATGGTGAACACAAGTTTGTGAGCTTTTGCTCCTCCCCATCCCACAACAAGTCCTGAAAATGATAATTTTGACAAAGTTAGTAAATGTGGTTTATCCATTTTGTGTAGGTTAAAATGGGTGATTGTTTAAATTAACATAATTGATTACCTGAGAGAAGACATTGGTTTTGAACCCTTGTCGAAGCTGAAGAGAAACTGGACTATCTAAAAGTGAATAGTTATTTGTGGTAGGGAAAGTGGTTGTAAGATCAGCAAAAGATGTGGATGGAATTGGGATGGATTGTTGGACTGATTGCAATGGTGAGGAAGCCAAGCTACTTGGTTTCTGAAATTTCAAGTCAAAAACAAAGAACCCCATGAGCTTAATTAGAAAATAAAGTAATTGAAAGGATGGAGATTGTAGTTGTATCAAGATGTTTTAAAAATCGCTAGGCGGTAGGCAGACGACATGCAAAGGACTAGCGTTTAGAGGACTAATCGGTCGAGCTTACGAGGTTTTTTTGGGATTATAATTTAAAATTTATAAAAATTGAACATGATAGTATATAAATTACTTTGAATTCAATATCAAGATAAATATGCTAAATGCATAAAATTAAAATATAGATTCATAATTTTTTTTTGAACCGTAAATAAAGCTTATAATGCCTAGGCCAATTTTTAGAAGAGAGAGTTGTAGTACTATGTACCTCTGATTTGACCATTAAGGAATCTAACTCCATTCCACCATAGTCATAGAACATAGGACTCATAGTAAAAAGTTTCATGGAGAGGAACTGAAAAATTCACACAAAGAAGAATTAGTAAATCATTGTAGTGGCAAAGACAAAGATCAAATGAAGCTTTGATGAATAGAGTTATCAACTATTACCTCCACTTGATGTTGCAGTGATTGAACATAGTTAATTATTCATCCAACATGAGTGCCTTGCTTGTTACCTATAATTACAAATCAAATCTCACAAAAATTAGTCTTCAACAAAGATTTTGCAGTGAAAGAATAGAAGCAAAAAATGGAACTCTTGAAAAATTTTACCTTTTCGCAACCAGGAACTATTGCTTGTAACTTCTTCAACCTCTCACTTATTTTCTCCCTTCTCACCTAAATAAAACCATTGAAGAAAACCAGTTTAGTAGACAAAATTGAGTTCCTTCCCTTAATGAGTAACAAAGGAATTTTGAGAGTCTTGTGTGATTATTGAGTTGAAATGAATGTAAATGTACCCTTTCGGCGAGGCTGTGACTATCTGTTGCTTGACCTCTACTTGCTCTTACATGAACATAACCTGTTGGAGGTGGGGGAACTTGTTTTTTGCTCTGCTCTTTTTCTTTCATGCTCTGACTACATTTTCTTTGGTTCTTCACTCTAGGTTCCTAACAAAACCAATCAGAATCAAAAGTTTTAAGTCACCAAAACTTGAAAAATGCAAAAATGAATTGCCAAAGTAAGCATGAATTTTCTAAGTATTTTCAAACTAGTTTACCTTGGATTCAGCAGAACTGAAGTAAGACCCATCTCGAGTTTTTCGCTTGTTATCCATCGAAGGGGTGCTTTTTTTAATTTGAGTGACTTGATGATCACTATTACCATCTAGACCATCTAGATCAATAACCATGGATGAAGAGTCTGCACTAATCCTTTGTTTCTCAGTCACATAAGGAACTTCAACATCAAATGGAGGAATCTGTTTCAAATGGTCATACAATGAGGAATAAGGAAAGCAAGAGGAGGAGATGTTGTTGTTAATTGAATTTGAATTTGAACCTTCCTCCAATGAACCAGACATTTTAAAGGAAGAAAAAACTTGTGAGTTGAGAAGGAAAGAAGAGTGGTGCTGGTGTGAAAAGGTTGCCATGGAGAGAGATCAATGGAGGGAAGAGTGGTTTGGTTTGGTTTGATAAAAACAACAAGAAGGCTTGCTTGGTTTATATAAAGAAGAGACCATGCATTGCACCACCATTTCTGTGCATTTGACTGGTCTCATCAATCTAAAGTTATCTGATTTGATTGGGTGTTAAGAAATTATTAGAACATAATGAAACAGAGTAATCAGAGTTTTGTGTTTCAAGAAGTTTCA
This sequence comes from Berberis thunbergii, assembly GCA_003290165.1. Taxonomy (NCBI): domain Eukaryota; kingdom Viridiplantae; phylum Streptophyta; class Magnoliopsida; order Ranunculales; family Berberidaceae; genus Berberis; species Berberis thunbergii. Next base: position 35,214 of record QNQO01000875.1, on the reverse strand, counting down.
AGAACCATTCATGACTCGACAAAGCATCTTAATCATGACTTCAAATCATCTTAACTGTTTATGTATGAATACAAACTTCTTACATGAATAAAATTCTTGATGAGAGAATATGTATGAAATATATATACCAATAAATAGGTGAAGTGAAAGACGACAAAAATCTATAAGGGTGTGTTTGCTTGGGGGTCATGCGTAGGAAGCACAGGAGGACATCCAGTGCAGCCGCAGATTCATGGATTTCTAAAAAAAAAATTGAATTTTGAAATCCATTTTTTTAAAATTCATGAATCTCTAATCCGACGGCTGATAAATCTGCACAGGAGGATGTCCTGTGCTTTGTGCGCAGGAGCCCCCGGATCCGAAAATGAAAAGAAAGAGAAAATGAAGAACGTGAATTTGATAATTAAAATCACAAGCGTTTCTACTTTAAGGCTTTTTGTATCGTAATAGGTTGAAACCACAACCATTTATTTACGGTCAAAATATGATGTATCATGTAATCGGAACTCTATCCATCGTATGTTCCCCAAACAATATGATTGATATCTTGATTCTTGAGGTTATATGATAGCAAAATTCTAAATGTCGAGGAAGTGGGCGAGGAAAACAGCGAGGTGAGAGCGGTGGAGGGGGGTGACCATCCATCCCCATCGGGATGTGTGCCCTCATTTTTCAAATGCGCATCCCAAGGGGAATGTCCACTGCCCTCACCTCGCTGTTTTTCTCGCCCATTCCCTCGACAGCTAGCATTGCTCTATATGATAATATGTTGGTACGTGTGGGACTTGCCAATTTATCCCCAAACCAAGTTTGAGCTTCTTGTTACAAAAAATGATTCAAATACAAATGAGTGAGGCTAGAGAGCGAGGAAACGAGCGAGGGGAGAGAGGTGGTGGGGTGGACGGCCACCTCCCTCTCCTCGCTCGTTTCCTCGACATTTAGAATTCCCCAATACAAATATCAGGAAATCAAATTTGGGTCACAGTGAGTCTTTGTATAAGAAATATATTGGCTCGTTGTCCATATATTGTTTTTCTCAAAATATTTAATTTGGTGCTACCAATAATTCAATTCATAATTCAAACACATATATAACAAATACAACATAATAGAAAATAATTGATTTTTTTTTTGTCAGGGTCGAGTCTTTGAGAAATAAAATAAGTGTTTGACAAACAAACTCTAAGACGAACATCAAGTCATTGTTCCTTAAGGAGGGATGTCTGGTTTTTGGTTATAAGTGATTGAAAGAAACTAGCGACCAATAAAAAATATCTGATGTCGGCAAAGAATCCTTTCAGTTTCCTATAAAACGGATGATTCAAATAGTTTGTGCACTAATTTAGGTAAAATTGTGGGAAACATCAACTTATATTTCATTCAACAATTCTTAAGATCCAGGCCCCTAGTGCCAGGGAAGTCTCAAGGCCCTCCATTATTTTATTTTCTTCATCTTCATCACGATCTTGAAGCTCCCCTGGCGCTAGGAGACTGACTCATAAGAAAAACTCTATTTCATTACTCATAGCTTAAAGAGTGATAAAAGTAAATGAATACAATCGCAACGAATATCAGGATAGTCAGAATTTGCCCCGGCGATCCTCATCCTGTAACTTTTGAATCTCCTTCCAAACTTCATTTTCCTTCGAACAAAAAAAAAGTGTAACATGTTCCTATGTTTTGTTTGCTTGGTAGAATTGGAGATCATGTTGTTGAGTATGAGGAATGCAGATAAAAAGAGGGCCTGAGGGTAAGATTTAGAGATTTCATGAAAGCCACGATGCTGCAAGCATGATCTTGATAACTGACCATAGCCCCTATGCCTGCCTCTGATTATGACTGAAACAACAATCAAAGCAAGAAATTTTCCTAATGAATGTGTAACCATTTCACTATAATTAAATTTGGTAGTTAGTATGGTTGAAAATGAATGTGTGCTGTAGCAATCCAACTGCAACTTGTGCCAAATTGAGCCTGACCTAAACCTGAACTTAAACATTTAACAATCAAGAACTTATCGAAAAAGCCAAATCTTTCTATAGGTTGTAGGCATTTTATTTGCACAAATAGGTGATACCTTGGATACAATTCCATTGCCTACTACGATGGTATCACAAGTCCAAGGTTCATGATTCCGGGACCCATAAAAAAATCATGCTTGCCTACTAGGAAGAAGCTACCATGTGTACAAATTCAAAACGAGAACTTTGTCACAAAAAAACACGCCTCTTCGATCCATGGAACTCTTCTGATTCAATCACAATGTTAGATATATTTCACGTACTGTTTATTGGGGCAATTGGCTTGGCGTTGTCGAAAATTAAAGGTGTGTGGGAAAACAAGGACCACAACACTATATTAAGCCTGCCTAATTTACGTCATCCTCTCCTTTCCTTTGCGAAATGAAGTGAAACTGTGAAAGAGATATAACTACGTTGTGTAATGGTCGTGGACATAAGATGTTGCAGTCTACACTCTTCATCTCCCCTTCTTCCTATACCATACAATACCTGTAAACTTTTTCTACTCCCTTTGTTGCAATCTAACCTTCTTGTGTCCCAAGGTCTCCATCATTCATTTTCTCAAGCATGGAAATTCTTCAAGTTGGAGCCCTTTGTTTAGTTCAATTTACCATGGTAATCCTGAGCGCATTACAAGTTAGTATAATCAAAACTCAAATTCCTGTAAAATAAATAATTCAATTTCAAACATTTCTCCAGTGTTTGCCTAGAAAATGTTGTTTCCTGAAACTTTTAACATGTTTTATTCTCGCCACACAGATGTATAAGATTGCATTCCTAGAGACCAAACCCATCACATCCTGGGTCTGGAACACATCTCTATTGTTTTGAGGCAAAATGAATAAACTAATCCAGACATATTTCGCTAGGATTGAGGAAAACCACGATACCACAATTTCGTTACAGTGCACATTTCCCTCTTGGTCAAACAAATGCAAACTGTTCGTCTTCAACTAGCATGAAAGCGATCAATCACACTCGAAGCCCACCAAAGTGGAATGATATCCACAATGCCAATGACCATCAAAGGATTGAAGAAAGTATTAACATAGATCAAAATGTCACATTTCCGCTTGAAACTCTAGATAATACCAAAATAGACTCCTTGCAAAAACACAAGAAGCAAGCAAACAGGATCAATTAGTCTGAGCAAGCAAATAAAATCAATTACTCTGATCACTATGCTTACAATGAGGACTTCCCAACTGTAATTCCATGAACTAACCCAAAAGAATTCTCATTGTGCATCATGCACCAAACTAGCAGAATGCGTTAAGACACCTAGATGTCACGTGCTGACCTTTTTCCCTTGGCTAACACGCTGCCTACTAGCGTCACACTCCCATCGGACTAACTAGTCAAGGCACTTCAATGCTTGGCTAATGCTAAGTGATGCTACGAAAGCTTAAGTGAGGAAAATGCTAAGGCACAAGTGCTTAGGCTTTTTGAAAGAATGCTTTGTATTGCTTGAGAGAGTTGTTCAAGTGTTTGATTCTATGTACAAATGAATGCCAAGGCCTATTTATAGGCCCTTAAAGTCCTAGAGGCTTCTAGCCTAGAACCTTCCACAATCCTCCATCAAAGGAGTATTCTCTATGCTTCTAGAAAGTTCCCACCTCCAAAGGAACTAGAAATTACAAGGAGGCTTCTAGAAAATACTACACAAGTTTGTACAAGGGTGTTCTAGATTCATCCATGCTAGAACACTCTAGAGAAAGCAAATTTAGAATGTCCAAGAGCACTCTAGAACCTTCCGGAGGCATCTAGAGAAAGCTATGCTAGATGGCTTGTGACATTCTCCCCCACCAAAGTCCTTGACGACCCCGTCAAGACTGTGCCTCGAATTCCGCGATCTTGCCCTGGAATTGCCATAGGTCGCCTTCTTTTTCCCATGAGGCCTCACTGTTCGGTAGTCCCTTCCATCGAATGAGATACTCATTATAGCTTAGCACACCCCTCCGTCGGATGAGCCTCTTTGGCCTCGATGCTCTCGATCTCTCGATCAAAGGAAGCCACGATCGCGGTTGGTGCCCGATGTGACTCGCCCCTCGTTGGATCTTCTTTATCACCATGGTAGGGTTTGAGCATGCTCACATGGAACACCGGATGAATCTTGAGTTTGGGCGGCAACTCAAGCTTGTAAGAAACTCTCCCGACCTTCCGTAGGACGGGAAATGGCCCCTCATACTTCCGCACTAGTCCCTTGTGCACTGAGCGGAAGACCTTGAACTGTTGTGGCAGCAACTTGACCATGACCATGTCGCCCACTTGGAACTCGAGAGGGCGTCTATGCTTGTCTGCCCACTTCTTCATCTTTTTAGATGCCTTGTCCAAGTATGCCTTCGTTATATCAAGTTGCTCATGCCACCCTCGTGCAAGTTTGTACGCAGCGGGGCTGCTACCCGTGTAGCCCGACGCAACGGCTTGTGGAGTCAAGGGCTGCTGGCCCATGACGATCTCGAACGGACTTTGTTGCGTCGATTCGGACCGCTGCAAGTTGAATGAGAATTGAGCTACATCCATCAATTTGGCCCAATCCTTCTGGTTGGCACCTACAAAGTGCCTCAAGTATAACTCCAACAAGGCATTCACCCTCTCTGTTTGCCCATCGCTTTGCGGGTGAAAGCTTGTTGAGAAGTGTAGACCCGAACCCAAGAGCTTGAATAACTCCGTCCAGAATTTTGCTGTGAACCTTGGGTCCCGATCACTTATGATGCTCCGAGGCAAGCCCCAATACTTCACCACATGCTGAAAGAACAACTTGGCTGCTTGCTCGGCCGTGCAATCGCGTGGGGCAGGTATGAAAGTTCCATACTTGGAAAAGCGATCGACCACCACCATAATAGAGCCATACCCATCAGACTTGGGCAAGGCTGATATGAAATCCATTGAGACACTCTCCCATGGCCTTTCCGGAATCGGCAAAGGCTGCAATAGTCCTGCCGGTACACGTTGCTCTATCTTGTCTTGTTGGCACACAAGACAAGTCTTCACATAGGCCTCTATATCATCCCGCATATGAGGCCAATAGTAGTCTACCTCCAAGAGTGCCAATGTCCGCTGCATCCCCGGATGGCCAGCCCACATTGAGTCGTGGCACTCCTTCATGATGTCTCGCCTAAGATTATCCCACTTAGGCACATAAATGCGACGACCGACGGTGTAGAGCACCCCATTCTCTACCCAAAACCGTCAAGTCTTCCCCTCCTTGGCCATCTCTATGAGTCCCTTGGCCAAGGGGTCTTGAGAAGTCCCCTCCTTGATCCGATCAAGAAGGTTGCTAGCGGCGCTGCTTGCGCTAGCGAGCATGGCCTTTCGGCTGAGAGCATCAGCAACAACATTAACTTTGCCCGGCTTGTACTCCATGACATAATCGAACTCCGCTAAGAAATCTTGCCACCGAGCTTGTTTGGGGCCGATCTTCTTCTGATTTTGAAAATAACTTGTAGCCACATTGTCGGTCATGATGGTAAACCGACTCCCAAGCAAATAGTGCCTCCAAGTCCGCAAGCAATGAATGATGGCTATCATCTCCTTGTCATGCACCGGATACCGTCTCTCGGTATTATTGAGCTTGCGAGACTCATAGGCTATGGGATGCCCCTCTTGCATAAGCACCCCTCCGATGGCAAAGTCTGATGCATCAGTGTGAAGTTCGAATGACTTAGCATAATCGGGCAAGGCCAAGACAGGTTCCTTGGTGACTGCCTTCTTCAAATCATTGAACGCTTCTTGGCATTTCTCACTCCAATGCCACTGCACCTTCTTCTTCAGCAAGTCGGTCAGTGGGGCTGCTCTCGCCGAGTAGCTCAAAATGAATCTCCGATAATAATTGGCCAGCCCAATGAAAGAACGTAGCTCTGAAACGTTCTTGGGTGGCTTCCATTCCTTGATAGCCTGCACTTTATCCCGTTCCATCATGATCTTTCCAGCCTTGATGCGGTGCCCCAAGAAAGACACCTCGTCTTGGGCGAACGAGCACTTCTCCAATTTCACGTACAGCTCGCTCTCCCGCAATGCTTGGAAAACCTGTCGCAAGTGCTGCACATGTTCTTCCAAGTTGTCGCTATACACGACGATATCGTCGAGGTAGACGACTACAAATTTATCCAAGAAAGGCTGAAAGATTCTGTTCATTAAAGTGCAGAAAGTAGCCGGGGCATTGGTGAGACCAAAAGGCATCACCAAGAACTCATAAGACCCATAGCGAGTGACGCATGCCGTCTTTGACTCATCTCCTTTGGCTATGCGCACTTGCCAATACCCCGATCGGAGATCTAGTTTAGAAAAGTACCTGGCTTTACCGAGCCTATCGAAAAGATCAGCAACCAAAGGAATTAGATACTTGTTCTTGATGGTTACTTTGTTAAGTGCTCGGTAATCGATGCACATACGCAAGGACCCGTCGTGCTTGCGTTGGAACAATACTGGTGCACCGAATGGAGCCTTGGATGGCCGAATGAACCCCGCGTCCAGCAGCTCCTTGAGTTGCTTGCGTAGCTCTTCCAACTCTGGTGGTGCCATCCGATAAGGCGCCATGGCTGGAGGCCTAGCCCCTGGCTCCAGCTCGATCATATGATCGACTTCCCTTCTTGGAGGAAGTCTCTTGGGTAGCTCTGGGGGCATGACATCTTCGTACTCTTTCAAAACCGTAGCTACCTCCTTCGGAACCTCGCTGGGTTGAGGCCCAACTTCGATCAACGTGGCCACAAATGTTGCTTTCCCCTTTTGCACGCCTTTTTCACTTGAATGGCTGACAACATCTTGGCCTCCACGATCTCCCGAGTGACAGGGACAGAGCATGCTTCTCGATCCTTTGCAATAGTCATCGACCCGTCCCTTTCTAATGTCCATGGCTTCACCGTATCCATGAACTCCAAGCCCAGTACCAATGAGAAGTCGTCCATCGTGACGACAGTCAGGTCCACCATCCCCTTCCATTCGCCCAAATGAAGGGAGACGCCTCGTGCTACACCATGGATAGGCACCGGTGCTGTGTTGACGGTCTTCAAGGTGCCTGGCTCCTTGGTGTACTGCACGCCCAGCCTTGTTGCCTCCTTTAAGGCAACAAAGTTGTGCGTTGCACCCGTGTCGACGAGTGCCTTTGAAGCCTTGCCATTTACTTTGGCTTCCACAAACATAAGAGCAAATTTCTTCGAACGGGGCAGCATACTTACCTTAGCCACGTTGCTTTGCTCCACCGTAGCCTTGACGCTGCTTAGCAAGCGCAAAGTCCCCATTTGCGCCTCATCCCCCGATGATTCCCCGGACGATCCACTCTTGCCAGCGATCATCGCATTGAGCTTTTGTCGCTGTGGGCATTCCCTAGCCCAGTGCGGCCCTCCGCACAAGAAGCAGTCGCGGTTTTTCACCTTGCTATCTGAAAAGGACTGCTTGGCTTTGTCCTTCCTCTCGAAATGTTTGTCGCCGCTGCTACTGCTGCTTCTTTCAGTAGGTTTTGCTCCCCCACCTTTTCCCTTGTTACCGTCGCCACTCTTGTTGCCGCCCTTGTGTCTTTTCGAATCAGCCTTGTATTCGAACAAGGATTCGGCAACTGCGATGGCCTCCGCAAGTGATTGAACATTGCGTCTCTTTAACTCTTGCTCAGCCCATCGTTGTAGTCCATCCATGAAGTAGATGAGTTGAGTCTTCTCCGGCATGTCCGAGACTTCAAGCATGAGAGAAGTGAACTGCTTGACATACTCTTTGATTGACCCTGTATGCTTCAATCCACGCAGCCTCTTCATAGCAACTTCCTCCGCATTCTCCGGATAGAATTGCCGCTTGAAATCCGCCTTGAACTCGTCCCAAGTCTTAAGCGAGCAAATACCCTTCTTGATATCCGACTCACGCCTCCTCCACCAAAGGATGGCATCTTCTCCCAAGTACATGGTGACGGTAGTGATCTTGGACTCATCGTCGTCCAAGCGCATCGCGTCAAAATATTTTTCAACACTCCATAGGAAGTTGTCGAGCTCCCTAGCATCGCGCTTCCCATGGTACCTTGGCGGCTCAGGCACCTTCATCCTTGGTCTCTCTCGTATAGTAGCACTACCTGCCACAGCCGCCTTGCATAGGTTGACGTCCGATTGCAAGGACTCAACCTGCTCCCGAATGGCTTGGAGCTGCCCCATCAGCATGTCCTTTAGCTGGCTCATCTCGTTGCGCATGGCATCCGCAACTTGGTTGACAAGAAGTTGAGTCTCGTCCTTGGCTTCCACAGTGCCAAGCTCAAGGTCATGGACGCGGCTATCGAGTTGCTCGATATCCATAGTGACGCTAGCCAACGTCCCATTGAAGGACTCAACCTTCTGTTCCATCTCCCCGACGCTGTCTTGGAAATCGCCCACGGTCAGCTCCACCTTGGCCATACGATCCTCAAGCATGCTGGTCCGACTAGTCTTTTTTTCCAGTCTCCTCAATCACGGACCCTACAATAGCACTCTCTTTGTTTCCCGGCATGATCAGATTGCTCCGCACCTAACCTTCGTACACACAACAGCTAGCACAATGCAACTTCAGCAAGACCGCCCCTACGATCGTCGCTGCTCTGATACCACGTGTCACGTGCTGACCTTTTTCCCTTGGCTAACACGCTGCCTACTAGCGTCACACTCCCGTCGGACTAACTAGTCAAGGCACTTCGATGCTTGGCTAATGCTAAGTGATGCTACGAAAGCTTAAGTGAGGAAAATGCTAAGGCACAAGTGCTTAGGCTTTTTGAAAGAATGCTTTGTATTGCTTGAGAGAGTTGTTCAAGTGTTTGATTCTATGTACAAATGAATGCCAAGACCTATTTATAGGCCCTTAAAGTCCTAGAGGCTTCTAGCCTAGAACCTTCCACAATCCTCCATCAAAGGAGTATTCTCTATGCTTCTAGAAAGTTCCCACCTCCAAAGGAACTAGAAATTACAAGGAGGCTTCTAGAAAATACTACACAAGTTTGTACAAGGGTGTTCTAGATTCATCCATGCTAGAACACTCTAGAGAAAGCAAATTTAGAATGTCCAAGAGCACTCTAGAACCTTCCGGAGGCATCTAGAGAAAGCTATGCTAGATGGCTCGTGACATAGAGCTAACTACAATAGTGAACAGCATAACCAAAACAGGCAGCCCAATTAAAACTGATTCAGAATGCCGGATTCCAGAGGAGTTTGTCACAGTAGTGCATCGCAAAAATAGGATGGTTGAGGAAATGGAGGTAAGAGTATTCTCTTTAAGAGATGAGGAAACCACCATCCTTCAATGAAAAAAAAAATCAAACAAGGAAGCAAGATCCTCCCCTTGAGGGACAAGGTTTTGACCTTCCTTCTCAATCCGTCTAGAGAGCCAGGCCAGGTGCGTCAGGGACTAGGGTTGAACAAAAAAACCGACCGAATCGATTGGTCCGGTTTAAATTCAGTTCGGTCTCAGTTTTAAAAAATTCAAAACCGAAGTGGTCGGTTCGATTTTCGGTTTTTGTGATTTTAACCGACCAAACCGAAACGATCGAATATATATAATTTATATAAAAATAATATAATATGCTTAAAATAGTCGGTCGATTCGATTCGATTACGGTTTGCATAAATTAAAATCAGTTCGGTTTTGGATCGGTTTTGTTAATGGTCGGTTCAATTTCGGTTTAAAATTTTTTAAATCGACCAAAGTCGGTTCGGTTCACGATTTAGGTGAAAAACCGAACCGTCGATTCAATTTTCAACCCTACCAAGGAGCCTCAATATCCTCCATCATCCTAAAGATCCTCAAATCCACTAATCGAACACAAACACAAACACATAGAACTGTCAATGATCTGGCACTAAGGGCCTGACTCTCTAGAATTGGGGCTTCTCATAATGTTGTAGCAAATCTCATCAATATTCAATATTCATAACTTGAAGCTAATAACTGGGATACAGCATTTCAAGAAACAAATCCAATGTCGCACATGCATTAGATACTCTGACACTCAGAACACTTAAGGACCTAACACTTCATGTTTAGATCATCAACTTCATGTTGTTACATAAAGCATAGACATACAACTGGTTCTCTAGTTACAGTCTGGATGGTAACCTCAAGTAATGAACTACTAAACCAATCTATCAAATATAATATTTAAATGCAGGGACATTTTTCTCATTTTATAATATGAAATGAAAAAATCTAATAGCTTTTCTTCGATGGACTTACTAGAAATATGTGTAAGACGTGCCCCAAGTCCTTAGTTCAAATCAACAACTTGTTTCTGCTTTCTGATTATGATTGGAGGGTACCAGATGGAAGGGAGAATTTAGCAAATAAATGTTTCTAAAAGATTTCACGATGGCAAGTTCTTTCTGAATGACAATTTCTCCCCCTAAACCTAAAGGAATAGGATGAGTTACAGGTACCCAATCTTTGAATTTCTATGGCCTTCATCAAGGAAAACATCAAAACAAATACACTATCACGACATAATTATAAAGGAACAATGGAACAACACAATTAGCATGCATCCTGTAATAAAACATCAATAATTCAACGAAGGGTTGGAGCCGGACTAGCTGAAAATCAGAGTTTATCAGAAGCGTGGTCTAAAATTCCTGAAAAATTAGCTTTTTATGATTACATTAGCAATAATCTCGCAAATAGGGTATTATTCAGAGCGGGTTCAATGGATAACAGGGACGGAATAGTTGTTGGATGGTTAGGGCACCCTATCTTTAGAGTTTAAGAGGGGGTGAGCTTTTTGTACGTCGTATGCCTACTTTTTTTTAAACATTTCCGGTAGTTTTGGTAGATGGAGACGAAATTGTGAGAGCCAATGTTTCTTTTCGAATGGCGGAATCAAAGTATAGTGTTGAATAAGTAGGTGTAACTGTTGAGTTCTATGGTGGCAAAATTAACGGAGTTAGTTATAATGATCCTGCAACTGTGAAAAAATATGTTATACGCGCTCAATTAGGTGAAAATTTTGAATTAGATTGTGCTACTTTGAAATCTGATGGTGTGTTTCATAGTAGTCCGAGGGGTTGGTTCACTTTTGGGCATGCTTCGTTTTCGAACACATTTGGCATGGTGCTAGAACCTTGTTCAGAGATGTTTTTGCAGAGATTGATCCAGATTTGGATGCTCAAGTAGAATTTGGAGCATTCCAAAAACTTGGGGATCCAACTACAAGGAGACAGATAATCTAATAAACATTGATCTGATATGGTATCTTTCATTTCTATTGGATTTTTTTTATTTCACTTTCTACATAGATTACCAGATAAATTTTGCTGGATTTAAATTGCCCTTTTCTTTAACTCTTGTCTTTATCTGGGATATGCTCCCAAATGAATAAGTGTGGAAGCTATAATTGTAAACCACGATTGAATTTATGAAAGCATTGGTTTATACATTCCTCTTAGTCTCGACTCTAGGAATCATTTTTTTTGCTATCTTTTTTGAGAACCGCATAAGGTTCCGACTAAAAAATGATTTTTGATTATCTCAATTATAGTTAAAATATAATGTTACTTTATAAATACTAATGAATTAATGCATTAAAGTCGAGTAATGAGCTTAGTCCCCATGTTCTTCAAATGGATCTCATAATTGTTGAGAGGGTGGCCCAAAAGCGGTATAGAAGGCGTACCTGGTAAAACTTACAAGTAAACCAGATATAAAAATGGCGACTAAGGTTGTTATTTCCATTATTATAAAATTTCAAGACCACAATGGACCTATGATAAGATCGGTTATTTACAATGGTATGATTTACAAAGTCAATAAAATTCAATCAATGCAATAGGATTTATGGCTACACAAACCGATGAGAATAGTTCGAGATCTGGTCCAAGACCAAGACAGACTGATCTAGAAAGTTTATTGAAACTGTTGAATTCGAAATATTGTAAAGTAGCGCTCGGATGGGGAACTATATGAAAATGAAGAATACAAATCGAAGTTTGAATGGGGGAAAGAGCCCTCGACCCGCAAGAGATAGAAGGGGATTTATTCAATCACATAGTTTGGGCTCCTAGAATGTGGCGCCCTTGGGGCAATATATTTGATTGTATTGAAAGGCCCAATGAATTGGGATTTCCCTATTGGGTCAGGTCATTTCGATTTCGGGGTAAGCGGATCATTAATCATGAACATGAGGATGAGCATCAAGAGAATGATTCAGAGTTCTTGCAGAGTGGAACCATGCAGTACCAGACACGAGATAGATGGTCCAAAGAACAAGGCTTTTTTTGAATAAGCCAATTCATTTGGGACCCTGCGGATCCATTCTTTTTCCTATTCAAATATCAGCCCTTTGTCTCTATGTTTTCACATCGAGAATTCTTTGCAGAACAAGAGATGTCAAAGGGGATTCTTACTTCCCAAAGAGATCATTCTACATCTATGAGAGAACGCTGGTTTCATCAATACTACGCAAGAAAAACACTTCGAATTGTTGGTTCTAAGCCATGATATATAATCGTCTTACACACTAATGAAGATCTTTATATTGGAGCTCTTTTTCTATTATTTCTTTCTACCATATCCTTAATAGCTGGTTGATTACATCTACAACCGAAATGGAAACCAAGCGTTTCGTGGTTCAAAAATGTCGAATCTCGCCTGAATCATCATTTGTTAGGACTCTTCGAAGTAAGCTCCTTGGCCTGGACAGGGCATTTAGTTCATGTTGCTATTCCCGAATCCAGGGGGAATATGTTCGCTGGAATAATTTCTTAGATGTATTACCGCATCCCCAAGGGCGAGAATCTTTATGCCCAAAACCCCGATTCTGGTAGTCATTTATTTGGTACCTCCCAAGGCGCAGGAACTGCCATTCTAACCCTTCTTGGGGGATTTCATCCACAAACGCAAAGTGTATGGCTAATCGATATGGCTCATCATCATTTAGCTATTGCATTTATTTTTCTTGTTGTTGGTCATATGTATAGAACAAATTTCGGGATTGGACACAGTATGAAAGATCTTTTAAAAGCACATATTCCTCCCAGAGGGTGACTGGGCCGTGGTAATAAGTGTATTTATGATACAATCAATAATTCGATTCATTTTCAATTAGGTCTTGCTCTAGCCTCTGTAGGGGTTATTACTTCTTTGGTCGCTCCAACACATGTACTCCTTACCTGCTTACGCATTCATAGCGCATATGGCTAAATAATAGAATTTACCTGCAACTGATCCTCAAAGCCACTCCATAAACCACAATGTAAATATATTATCCACTCTGATGCCATTCTCCAGTTTTCAAGTTTAACTAACAACCGAAGGTTCCAGATACCCCAAGTCCAAAGATTTACATCGCCGCATGACCAGGATCAACTGGGGGAGCAAGAGGAGCACCACCACCAGTGGTTGGCCTGAAAATTGCAACAGAAAAGCAAGAGAGTTATCCTCTGCACCACTGAAGAATAATGAATATATATATATATATATATATATATATATATATATATATATATATATGCCAAACAGGGATATAATGATGGCTTGTTCTTGTTTCATGAAAACATAGCAACTAGAATGAAAAGGAATCACATGGAACTTCCATAAAGACAAGGAAACTTACAGGCCAACAAAAACTTTGAAAGAATCATAAATAACCCATTGTACTCCAGTCAGGGTCCCAATCATGACAATACGCAGAGGAAGACCCCGTGTGAAAAGACCCCACAAGCCTAACTTCTTCACAGCCTACAGAGCACAAAATTAAAGACTAAAGGTGATTTCTATCAAAGAAGCTCCATAACATGACTGCCGACTGGGATAACCACTTACATCACCAACACTGGCACCCTTGGCATTGTTGAGGAATGATACAAGATTATCAGCAGGATGAGAAACTACAGCACACAAGATACCAGCAATGTATCCACTAGCAAAGCTGACACCAAGTTGAAGTTGTTTGCTGCATTGGTCCTTTGGGGTGGGGATGCCATATTTGTACACCATCTCCACAATTGTCTCAAAAGATGTAAATTTCATCATAGTATCTGCAAGTTATCCCATTTTTAACAACAAGAAATCTGAAACTGATAATTGCCCATGTAGAACGGAATGCATATTAGGTTGTTCAAAAACATACATGTGGCCTATAGCAATACTACAGTAGCAGAAAAGAGATTACGAAAAAGTGAAGCATTATAAAATGTTTTGTAGAAAAATAAAACAATTTGAGGAAAAGAAGAGTAAAGCATGCTAACAGCATAACAAATTCAGCGAATAATAATCAAGCATTGCAATCTAGAATTACCATCCCAAGTAACAACCTAAGATTCTGAGGGGAATGATAGTGAAAATAACTCATTTTCATAACCTAAGTACTTGGGTCGTGCTAACTCCTAAGTTGACACCAAGGATTAATGATATCAATGATACAGCTCGTAGTAAAAATTAAAAGGAACTATGAAAACATATATTATATAACAATTAAAGTTGCAGATAATGTAGAATAATGAAAAGAAAAAAAAAATAGTTGGAGCCTTTTGTCTTACATGGAATCTGGCGTCCCCATAGAGGAACAAGTCCCTTGTACAACCTGCAAAGTTCAACCAATATTAGAGGGGGCAAAAACTTTCATCATTCTCAGAACTAGGTCTGTGAACTCGGAAACAGAAGAACGAGTGAGAAACACACCCTGCATAACCTTCAGATTTTACAAACTTTGGCAACCCATCTGACAACCCTCTCGCGAATCCAGGCTGTGTCTGAACACGAACCTTCACAGCCTCCATGGGGCAGAGAGCAATGTCAGCGATAAATTCAGCTGATGCTGAACCAGCAAGGTAAATCAGGGTCTTGTACTTGGCAGCATACTCTGGTCCAGCAATATCAGAGTAGTACTTCTTAAAGAACTCATAGAATCCATACTTGAAGGCACCCTGAGCACTGTATCCGAGCAGAGTTGGTACCCAACCCCTGAAGAAGCCTCTTACTCCTTCCTCTTTTAGCAAAACCCCAAACCCAGATGTGATGCTCTTGTACTTTGCTGGGTCAATCTAACATTAAGCACCAAAAGTAAAATTACTGTGATAGAAACAACCATTAAGAAAAATGCACACGACGAACTGCTGTTCAAGTACTAGCACAGTGATCACAACCAAAATTATTCTTCCCAAACACAATAGAAAGGCAAAAGGAGATAGAAATACAGACCCATTCTATCTTTTCACTTAATTTGAAATTGGAAGAAATTATAATTTGGTAAAATAAAGATGTTAGCTAAACTGTTGAACAAAGAAATCTGAGGCAAAGTGAAATGGTTCTTAGTAAGCAGTATAAAATAAATCCAACAAAAAAGGCAGAAAAATCAACAGATAATATGTAGTCCTAAAATCAACCCAGAGAGCTTATATCAACACCACCACCCCAAACACCAAAAATAAAATAAAAATGTCATTTAGTCTCTTTTTTTTAACAAAGCTCATAGCCCTTCTTCATCTTTCCCAATTCTTCCTCTTACGCCTTTCTTGACAGCCACCACCACTATCAAATCTATCACCTGCAACCACCACGTCCTCCATCGGCCCCAAACCCTTATGAAGCTAGTGCCTAGTACATGCCAGCTGACCACCTCCAGCCACCATCATCACCAACCCTAGCACATTGAGTTCAGGGTTGCATGCCCCACTTCGCGTGACGAATTTTTTTTGGCTTCTCCACTCATTTAATTGTCATGCAGGGTTCAATTAGCAATTTCAACCAATACACCATCAATATGAACCCTTTTTTTTCTTCAAAAAAATTTTGAAAAAATAGGGGTCGAACTATCCATCTAAATCTAAATGTGTTATTGAGTCCATTCTTAATTGAACAAATACAAAACCCTATAGCCTAAACTATTACAATAACAAGAACATAGAATAAATTATAATACTCAACCAATTAAAATACTGTGTCAAAAGGAAAGGTTCATCTGAATACGAAACGATCACAGTACACAATCGAATGTCTAAATAGAGCAAAATACAAAACCCTAATCAATATGTGAGAACAATCACAACCCACAACAACAACAGATTGAATCAAACAGAATCAAAATAACGAAACGATCATAATCAACTCGATGAATCGATAGAAATCGAAAACCTGCATGTTGCATTTGAGTACATCAAGCGGAGTGAGAGCCGTGTGAGTGGGACCACAACTCATGATTCCACCAACAGTGCACGCTGCGTAGAATTCCGGAGAGTACATGGCGATCTTGCCTGGCTCACTCGGCGCCGCAATGAGGAAACTCTTCTTCGATTCTCCATTTCTCGAACCTACGTTGTTTCCAAGGAAACTCTTTGAATCTAGTAGGGTTTTCGTCGTCGTCGTTGTTGTTGTTGTTCTCGAACAAGTAGAGTAGAGAAAGTTTGGAATTAGAGATTGACGAGTGGTTTCGGAAATCGTCATTTCTAGGGTTTCGTTAGGGATTTTGAGTTCGATCGAAGACTATGGGGAGAGATGTAAAGAGAAGCTCCACACTCTCCGCATGTCGACGACTCGCTCACTAGTCACTCTCGCGGTGGTCTATGTCGACTGCCATTCAATTCAATGACACCTCCCGTTTCTCTGGGGCCAGTCTCTGTGGTTGTGTTCAAAAGGGAAAATTCTAGGGGTCGAGGGAGGGAGCGAGGGCCACTCATCCGCCTCGAGATAAGCGACATCGCATATTTCGAATTTGATGCGCTTATCTCGAAGCGAATGGATAGTTATCCCTCGCCCCCTTTCCCTCGCTCTGTAGCAAAGAGAATGAATAAAAAATGTGAAAATACCAAAACAAAGTCAACAAAATGCTACTAAAAAATGCTGACTTGAATTACTCCGCTGCAGTTGCCTTATTTACACGCCCTGTGAAACCAAATTTGCCTTACTGATGGTTAAACTTTACATGTTGGGCATAAAGTAGCATATGTTTTGTGCATAATTCGCATAATCACGGTACGGTTGGGTTTGGTATTGTGGTTGTACTGGTAATGTTTTTGTATAATTTTTTCGGTGTGATTTTGATCGGTTTGGTTTTTTTTTTTTGGGTCTTTTGAAGTTGATATTGTATCGTACCATACTAGTAGGTATCAGTTTGGTTCGGTACCAATTTTGATAAGTTCTAAATAGTGACACTGAGAACAATTTTTCATTAATTAAAGACAATATTCTGAGGAATGTCTCATCCAAAACTAAAGCCCTACATTAGAGAGTAGGGTTGGGCATGTTCGGTTAACTAGCCCGTGTAGCCCAAATCGAGGATCGACCCGACATTTTAAGGACTGAGCTCGAACTAGGTTAGCCGGTTAATCGAGGATTAGGTTGACCGATTTTTCGAGTAAGGTCGGGTCGATCTCAGTCCAATTAGTATTTTAGCCAAATTTCTCAAGCCCAATTTTTTAAGCTCAATGTTTTCTACTAAAATAGAAGAAATATGACGTACAAGTGACTCAAACTACCCTTTCTTTGATCCCATACTCCAATCTCATCCATTGTGACCATGATGTATGTTTGTTTCATATACAATCTAAACTCCAATACATCTAAACTCCAATCCCATCCATCATGACACTCCTATCCAAAACCAGAACCATTGTTGGTTTCATAACCCTTGGTTTTGTTTTGCAAATAATGATCTCAACCTATCTCTCTCTATTGTTTGAGTGATTGTAATGGGTGGGACCCACAAATTGTGTCAATGTCACATGGGGAGAATAAGTTGGGTTTTAGGGGTAGGTTCAGGTTATACTAGCATAGTTTGGGCTGAGCTTTTGATAGCAGAGAGGTAAGTTTGGGTTGGGTTTTGATGTTGGTGGGGATAGTTTGGGTTGGACTTTGGAACAAATTGGTACTCTATTTAAACATTCGGCCCGGCCCCAGTTAACCGACTGTTTAAGATTGCTGAAATCGAGGACCAGACCGAAATTTTTGGGTCGGGCCTAAAAATCGAACCGAAGATTAAAAATCTATTATAAAATCGAACCGATCGGGTCGGTTCCCGATTCGATTCGGTTTTTTGGTCTAAATTGCCCAGCTCTATTAGAGAGATATAATTCAAAATGATAAAACACATGAAGAAGAAAAAAAAAAAAAAAAACGTAGGGGTAGGCAAGAATCTCGGTCCCGACTCGGACTGGTATGGTCCCAACCCATTTTAATTCGGGACAAGCATGTTCCTACCATTTTTATCCCGGGTCGGCCGGAAGCAGGATGAAATCAATTTCCACAACTTTTGACCTAGACAATACCAGTTACTGTAGACACCATTCAAACCCACCTCAAAACAATAGCCAAACTCCACCACCCATCACTAGAAATGGACATCTCATTCCGCGATCCAGTTTCGTCCCATCCCGAAAATTTTCTGGTCCTTTTGAGATTGATCATACCCATCATGATTTCGTTCCGTCCCGATCTAGAGTGGACGAGATCGAGATGGAGATTTTCTATCCAGCCAATCTCGTCCCGAATTTATTTATATAATATATGTTATTATTAATTTTAATCAAACTATTCTTCTAAATGAAAGTTTAGGATGTGTTGAAGTTAAATCAGAACATCTATTGTTTGAAAATTTATTTTCTTAATTTAATACTCTTTGTTTAGGTAGAAACTCCAATTTGGATATTTTAGGTCAAATGGATCTCATGAAAATTTATATTTTTTCACATGTTAGATTGATTATAAAATAATTATTCATGTAGAAAATAAAGGCAAATTGTGATTTATGTTAGTTTTGCACTATAAGTTATGTAGTTGGATAACATTGTTCCTAATCGTATCTTGTATGAATGATATTTTAACTCTTATGGAAATATGAAAGACGAATCTAAGAAGGGGATCATTTCATTTCTCATCATTCACTTGACAAACTTAATTCCATTATTAAGGTAACATTCTACAAATTTTATATGACATTTAATATTGTTATAATGAAAGTTATATGTACATAAATTTGACATTGTTGGTGTGTAAACAATGTGAGATAAATATTTTTGTTATTTTCATTGGAGGACTATTTAGTACATGTTCATTTCATTTTGTCCCCCCTCCATCTGAAAATCATTTAGGATGGATGAGGTCTATCCCGAATGAACAAGATGGGATAGGGATGAGATCCATTCCATCCCGTCCCGTGCCAACCCCTGCTCATCACCCTCATTTTTATATCTTTCGCCACCAAAATCAATAATTTTCTTAAATAATCGCAAATGTTTGTTGCATTTCATAGTTAGCAGATGCACTGATTGTTTTACACCTCTTTTGCCATTTTGAGAGGAATGAGTTATGGTTTTATTGCATTATCTCCAGCACCTCCAAAATCTCTAAACACCATTATCCATAAGGGTGGATCCGAGACGGGATAGACCTTATCCCTATCTCATCCCGTTCGTTCGAGATCGAGACGGAATAGACATCATCCCAACCTCGTCCCATCCCAAACAGGCTCAGGACGGTATGGGTGAGCATGTACTAAATAGTCTTTCCAATGAAAAAAAAAAAAAATTTAATTTCACATTGCTCACACATCAATAATGCATAATTTATGTACATATAACTTTTGATATAGTCAATTCCTGTTCTCCATTGACCTGAACCTACACACGCGAGCCATGGACCACCGTTGTGGTGGTCGATGACACTCCAATGTTAAAGTCAGACAAGGCTGGAGGAAAACTTAAAGTTGTAAATTGGGTCATGCAGTGTGCATTTTTTTGTCCAACCCGTGTCTTATTTATAACGAGAGAGTCATCGTTTGGCTAGGCCTTCGGTGGCATAGTTTAGGAAAATAGATATTGTTGGAGATCCTTTCATAGTTGGGAGTCGTTTATGTATGAGAGTTTTCCTACACGACTTATGTTCCTAGATCTGCAGGAGATGTTCCCTTTTGGAGTGTTGTCCATGCAATAAAGTTTTCATGCACGACTTATACTTTGGGATATGTTTCTTAGTCAGAACCAATGTGTTGTTGGCCTGCCAATTTTAGGAGATCCCTAGATACTTGTCTAATTAGTTCTTACAAGTATTGAGTTTTATAGGGCGTTGCAACTTGGATACGACCTTTTGGATTATTCTAATATGGGCTTATTGTTGTCTGGGCCTTGGAGATTCGGGTGGGCATTTGGGTATGAATTGTCCTGCTGATGAGATCATCGTGACACGCATATGATGCAGATTAAAAGACGGTTTGGTATATCATCAACTTTCATTAACAATATAAAATTTCATCTCACATTGCTCTTAATTATAATTTGTATGAATGATATAAGTTTTCAAATTGTCTTAATATAAGTTTAAAATGAACAATATAGCTGATTGACAAAATTTTCAATTACATAACTCATAGTGCAAAACTAAACCAAACCATGATTTGCCTTTATTTTCTACAAGAATAATTGTCCCATAACCAATATAAAATGTGAAAAACATAAATTTTCATGGTTTCTATTTGACCAAAAATAGTTTTTATCTAGACAAATGTTATCAAATCAAGCAAACTTTCAACTAATAGATGTATTGATTTAATTTCAGCACATCTTAAAATTTATTTTAGAAAAGTGTTTTTTTATTAAAATTAATAATAATAAATACTAAATAAATAAGTTTAGGACGGGATGGGATTGAAAATTTCCATCTCAATCTCATCCCACTCTAGATCGGGATGAGACGGGATCAGGATAAGTTTGATCAATTCCAAAAAAAACCCGAAAAAAATCGAATGGGATCCAGATCACGGAATGGGATGCTCCCCCCCCCCCCCCCCCCCCCTCATTTTCATTTTTTGTTGTGAGTGCTAGTTGTGGATCATGAGGATCACGAAGCAATGGCATGTATGTCTCATCAACCACTAAATCTCATCCATTCTCAAGAGTTGCACCACCATGACAAACCCTTCGTTGAACTACCCAAACATCACTCTCATCCACCATCTCCACAACCAAAAGCAGATAAGCATCTATAACAATTACAGTAAGATTTGCAACCCGCACTTCAAGAGAATCTGACCTACCTCGAGAGACAAATCCTCTCGCCTCGCAAGTGTTGGGCTCTCGTGTGGCGCAAAAAAAAAAGCGACTACAACTTTTGTTAGTTTCCATTTTGAATAAAGGCCATTTAAACCATAATTGTAATAACGATGCATCATCTCAATCATAATCATAAGAATGGGCATCTCTACAATCTACAAACCCAAGACCCCTTAGAGTAACTATCTCACTTTTTGGACAAATTAGACCACGGTTTATTTTAAGAATTATTTAGTTGGATTTGAACTTTTTAAGGGTATTAAAGACTTTTTCATTTTATTCAACTTTTAACATTTTTGGATATTAAATATTATAAGTTTAATAACTACTCACTACCCAACCCTATTATCAATTTTTTTTTAAGGGAGTTGCTGTGTGTATTCGACTGTTTGGCTCAATCCCCCCAACTTTACTTTTTAGATGTTAGCTTTATAAAATTGCTTGGCGTGCCTAACCATGTTTTGTTAACTCTAAAATATATATTTAACTACTATGAAAAGAAGATTACTCACGTTGTTGATGGAGAATTTTGTTTAAATGTTTCTTATTGTAAGTTTTTTGAGGTATAAACTTTTGGGTTTCAAATGCACTTTTTTCTAAAACTTATATAAAACTTGAAACCATTTTTGAAATAGATCAGTATACCAAATTGACATATTTGTAACAAAAAAAAAGTATCACCGTTGTGCTGTAACATTTCATCAAGCAATATTCACAAATGAAGTGATACAATAATCAAATCACCATGAATAGTACGATGCCACAAGTGATACTATTCACGGCGATTCAATTTATTTGTGAATCTGTTTTTCAAAATTTTGCTTGAATTTAGTTTGACAAAAATATATTGTTGGGAAGTTGTTACAAAATTGCCCATTTGGCGCGGTGGATGTATTCACTTATATATATGGTTATAGGGTGGTTTTATAAGACTCGCAGGTAATGCTACTAAGTTCGAAAAATATTGCTCCTAAACGAGAATTTCACCACCACATAAATTCATCACTCATATTTAACAAATGTATGACTAAATTTTAGTTTTGTAGATAATGGTTACTTTTATTCTTTCGTTGAGAGCCAAATCACGCTTTTAAATGAGAAAATTTCACAACTATTGATAAAAAATGGTAAGTTTGTGTCACATAATTTAGGTTGGTAAAATAAAGTCAAAACATCCCAAAATACTAGAGTAATAAAAAATTGCTGTAACCGAGCCAAATAGTTGGATACACGTAACAACTCCCTTTTTTAATCATCAGAAAAAATAATTGTGTCATTTTGTTCACCAAAAAAAACAATCGTCATTTCAAATCTCCATCTTCGATTTATGAAACTACAAAAATCTCCATACATCTACGATTTTGTAAATTGTAACTATAAATTTCAATTTGATGACATCAAAACATTAATTTAAAATATAAAAAATACTTTATATATATTTCGAGTATTCTATTATGGTGATGTTAAAGTTAAAAGGGGGATTTTAGAGTTTTTTTTTTAAGGCAAGCATGGTTTTTTTTAGGGTTTTTGGGAGTTGATAGTACTGAATCATACATGTTTCAAAATTTATAGGATTTATGAAATTATGGTATATTTTAATAGTTCATTTTCCTTGCCATTCATATAACAGTTGAAAAATGCTATCCCAGTCGCGGCTGTGGGACACAGGGTTCTTGTTGGGAGACTCGGCTCTCCAATCTATTGGTGCATGCTTAGGACCAGATGGGACATTCGAATGAGTGCTGGATGTGGCAACCTCTTTTTAGTAATATTAAATATTTACTTTCATCCCATTGTAAATGTTTTATAATTATATTCCCCGTGAGCTTAACGGCGAAGCTCAAGAACTTGCAACATTAGCCGACCAACTCTACTGTTCTTCATATATTAATAACTAAATATGTTGATGCTTTATAAAAAAAAAGGTTCAAAATGCTAGGAAACCATATATTTGCAACTAGGGTTAAAAACCGAACCGACGGTTCAATTTTTCACCTAAACCAACGGTTCCTTTTTTAACTTAAACCGACGGTTCGATTTTCACATAAACTGCTAATCAAAACCGACTTTGGTCGGTTTCAAAATTTTCAAACTAAAACCGAACCGATTCTAATTTATGCAAACCGTAACCGAACTGAATCAACTAAAACCAAACAAAAACCAAACCAATCGACTATTTTAAACATATTATATTATTTTATATAAAATATATATTATTTATTATATTTATTCGGTCGGTCGGTTACAATCACATAGAAACCAAAAACCGAACTGACAACTTCGGTTTTGAATTTTTTAAACCGAAATCAAATCGAACCGAACCAAATTTAAACCAAACCAATCGATTCGGTCAATTTAATCGGTTTGATCGATTTTTTGTTCAACCCTATTTACAACCGGGGTGACATAGTTACATATTATAACACACGCATTACATGTGCGCTTACTTGGTATTTTTAAAATCCAACTTGAATTGGTTAATAGACATTGGTGGAAGAGAAATTAATATGGATTGATATAGTTGTTGGATACAAATTCGAGTAAGTCTAGTCAGTCATGTTTGATAGTCTTTTTTGGTGTTTTTACACTTTTTACCCCATTCTCTTTAAAACATAAACATTATCTATAGAATGGGTAGAAGTGTAAAAAAACCCAAAAAAATGCCTGACTAGAACTGTTGTACAAATACTAATGAAAAAAACACCCAACCACTAGACTATTATTTATTTTTCATTTTTAATATTAAAAAGGTATGTTTAGTATTCATACGCAAACGCGCATACGGATTTACTAGTATTTTTTTTTTCACACAACTTTACCATATAAATACAACTTTATAAATTTGAAAACTTTTATTTATTTTTCTTCTTTTTACCATATTCTAACATAATAGAAATTTTCTTCAAAAAATAAAATAAAAATAAAAATAAAAATAAAAAATAAAAATAAAAAATAAAAATAAAAAATAAAAAATAAAAAATAAAAATAAAAATAAAAATAAAAAATAAAAAATAAAAAATAAAAAATAAAAATAAATCAAACTGTCAAAAGTAGACGTTACTAACAAGTGAAGTGAAATCAAAGGTTTCATCTTTGACAAACTTACTCAATCTGATTCTTTGAATCTCAAACTCACAGAAGATACTGTTACCTCTTCACCACAATATACATAGTGGGATTCCCAGATCTGCCTACATCACGAAACCCCAGTGTCGATCGATCACTTACAAACCCTAAGTCCAATCACCATCTCGAACAGAGTCTCCTTCACTAATAAACTCTCGAAATTCAGTGAAGATTTGATCAAATTCAATTGAATTCAACTCCAAATGGGAGCTTCACAGTCTGGGCAAGTGGCCGATGACGACGAAGAGGAAGAAGAAGAAGAGGGTGATGATGATGATGGAGAAACCGAGCAACGAGAGCTCGTAAACCCGATGATGAAGAAGGTTCTTGAACAAGAACCTGAGTTGCTCCCATATCATGCATCTGCATCACCCTTATCACCCCAGCTATCGAATTTTGGGACCCCTAGGTTGGGGCCGCAGATCAAGGTGTGGGATCCGTACAATGTTCTTGCCCCGCCACCACCACCATTACCTCCGCCGTCGCCAATGGCGTTTGCACCGAGTTCCTCATCGTTGGATGTGCTGGAGTTTGATCAGTTTGTGACGGAGGTGTTCTTGGTTAATCATGGGGAGTGTAGTGTGGATTTGAGTCCGGATTTGGTTCCGGGAAGGTGGCCCGAAGCGGATTTGACATCGAATGGGAAGAGGCAGGCGAGGGCGGTTGCGGTGTTTCTTAATTCGCAAGGGATTCGGTTCAATGCTGTTTATTCATCGCCGCTTGATCGGTCCAGGATGACTGCTATTTCTGTTTGTCAGGTAATTGTGATCCCAATTGATCCACTTCTATGATTGATTGTAATGCTAATGCACATTAGACTAGTATATTTAGCTGAAATTATAATCGAAAACAAAAAATATAACAATTGAACATTAATACCATCTACCAGCTATGTTAATCCATTTCGCTTTGTTGGGCAATTAAGAGGAATGGTGTTGATTACCATCTTGTCGTAGACAGTGGGGCGATTACAAAAATGTCTTAACTTCATTTTGGTCTCTGGTTTTACATCCAATTTACCTTTTTTGACATATAAAAAGAAAATGTATTTTGACGCTTTCAGTGGCAATATGTATTCTTGAGTTTATACATTGAAGCCCTACTTGTCTATCTGGTCACTACAAATGTTCGTTAGCTGTTTTCCAATTTAATTATATATTACAAGTTGTCATAAAGTAAATGATCATTTATGTTGCCGTTAAAAGTTGGATTAGCTCAATAGGCATCATATGAAAGTATACCATCGAGCATAAAGTTATTTCTCAAAATAGTCAAAAGAAGAATGAAGCTAAAAGAAAATGTAATTGGGCTATATTCTTTAGTTCTCACCTCCATTTACAAAATTGAAATATCTTTGATATGTGTGGAACCTCTCTTGAAACCCACATTTTCCTCTATTCATCGGAAATTCATTAAAAGAAATGTGGGACATTTTATAGGATGAAGTGCTTGCCTAGTCCTTTTCTCCTTACCATTTTATTAGGCACTGCATGTTTCAGTGCGAGTGGAACCTATACACGATGCCATTGTGAGCTTATCAAATCATTTAAAATTTTAGGAGCACCGCCCCCAATGGGAAAGAGTAGTGTGTATCTACTAGTTACCACTTACCAAAGCTAGATCATTTTGTGCCCTAAGCCCACACTATGCTAGATAGTAGTTGGAACGATCGTCAGTTCATTTGTGTCTGACATTACAGTTCATAAAATTTTCGATAAAAAACTTAATAAGATTTGCATTGTAGCCTTGAAAAGTTGTGTTATTGATGCTCTTTATAATTGCATTGTTTTCCACTAACTCAAAAGAAGCTCAAATGGTACGGTTCCATTGCATTCTTGAAACAGTCAAAGTCATTTTAATTTTTGTCAAATTTGGAGAATGTGGAAAGATTGGTATGATTAGGTCCATTTGATCAAATTGTGGAAATGATCTATTCTTATTTTTTGAGTTCAACGAGGTGTATAATTTCTCGTTCTATTTGATGACTACATGCGTAAACAAGAGATTGAATTCTCTTATTCGCCAAAAAGGAGTGTAAACCATTTTTTTTAAAAGGTCAAATGATATCATTCCCTTGATAAGCAATTATGAGAGATGCTAATCCCACTAAAAAGGATTTAGTGAGAGAACAATATAGCTTCCCAGTTGGCCCAATGCCTTTCAAAAGACTTCCTGCTGTTTTTTCTAGGTTTAGTTTCTCTAAACAAAGTAACTATTAATCAGTCAAGTCCTGTATGGCATCTTTAATATAAGGTAGATCAAGAGAAGGAAAAGGCTGAAAATTTCATGTCTGATTAACCAAATAAGGGTTGACCTTACAAAATTGGAGGTGAAGTGCTTCAGTTTACCTTGTTTGAAAGGCCGTTGACTATATTTGTTTGGAAGACCCAGTTTTATCTGGTTGATCGCATTCAATATTTTGATGCTTTCTAGATTTTTGTTATCATTTCTTTAAGTGTTAGGAGCTTCATGGCCATTCATGTAGTATGCAATTAGTTGGGATGTTTGGAATGATAGGAAGATCTTGTTAAGACGTGTATTGGAGGGAAGGAGACTCACGATGGAGAAATTTAACATGTTTTGCATTTTTTGATTAATGATTCCTGCACCACATGCTAGTAGTTAAGTTGAATGATGCATTTCTAGACTTGATAGCCAAAAAGTCCATACAGTAGAATGAACGATAGCTGCACCAATTTTATGTCGTGGATATTAGTATTTTTTTGTTTTTGTCTTTTATAGAAGATATGAACATAACATACTTCTTTATCTTGCTAACTTCACTCCCTTTCCTTCGAGAATTTTATTTGTGGATTCTCAGATCTAGACTTGAGAAACATTATAAAGGAAAACATGTTCTATGCCCTGTGCTTGGAGGCTTAGGCAATTTCTTCTGATGTAAAAAATAATAAAGAAAAAAAATGTTAATGGTTATGATTCTGGTGCACAGCAATGCCTACTTTGGGTTTTTCGATCTTGTTTATTCTTGTCACGAGGGAAAAAATAGCTAGTAAATCAAATTGATGTTATCATTGTCTGAGTTAGCTAATGTCCAAGGGAAGTTATCTTGGGATGCTTTTATGTTTGGGCAGGTCGTCTTTGTAATAGAATAGTTGTAGTTGTTTTTCTTTCCCCCTTATTACCGTGTCTCCCTCTTACTAATTCTGTCTTCTTTAGTAGTAAATTTCTTGTCCTGTCTGTTTAAAAAAAAATAAAAAAAATCCAATGCAGACACTGAATATTAGAAAATATCTGAAATTCAGTATCAGAACACTGCGAGGGTGATTGGGAAACAACACTAAAATCTAATTGATCAATGCCAACAACGGGGCAACTGATAATGTTCCTTTGTTATTTGTAATGTTATGTATATTTGCTTTTGTTTCGCTGCTCTTATTCCTCCTCTAGTGTGAACTTAAGTTGAACCAACCGATCTATGCGTCCAAATTTTGCAGGAGCTAAACTTTGCAGAGGAACAAATACAATCTTCTGACGAACTTGTAGAGATGAGCCAGGGGCAATGGGAGGGCTGTCTTAGATCTGAGATATACACAGCTGACATGATGAACCTAATTGAAAAAATGCAGCCGGATTTCTCTGCACCATCTGGAGAGTCGCTTAGGCAGGTGGAATTCCGCATGGTACAGTTCCTTATTGGCACTGTCCTACAATTGCCCGAGAAGCTGAGAATAGGGGATCTATCAATGGTACACAGAAATGATAAGGGGTTTTCAGAAAATAATTCCCATGTTTCACCCAACTCAGTTCATGACCAAGTTGGTCCTCACTTCTCACAGCAGACTGATTTGCTTGCCAGGAACAGGCAAGCCTTTACAAAGAAAAAATCGGGTAAGAGCAGGCTACAAATTGTGACAACAACTGGAAATCGAAACACTGAGGATGAGATCACTCGTTTCCAAGAAAACAACCATGACCAACTACATGAAGCAAATGGCCAAAGATCTTCAGCATGCTCATCTTGTATTGCTGTTTTCACTCATGCAGTGCCCATTAAGTGTCTTGTTGCCGGACTCCTTGGTTGCAGCCCAGCGATGTCACAAAAGATCTGCATAGATAATTCTTCAATGACAGTAATAAGACATTCCATGAGAACGGGATGGCAGTTAAAGAGATTGAATGATACTGCACATCTGAGACTTCTTTAGTCAGGATCTATGAGAAGCCTCACAGACACTCATGGACAAACAAAAGCAATGGTGTCTGGAGACCGTTTATTGATTCTGTTTGTTGTCCCAGAGTATGATCTGCCTACTTCAATGCTTTTTCAAGGTTGCAGGTTTGACATTTTTCTTCATTCTAGTGTTTCAGTCATTAGAAAATTAGTACTCTTTAACCTGTTAAACTTAATTTATATAGGAATTGGTTGATAAACGACATGAGGTCCCCTAGGGCTCTGTGTATCTTTAGGCCACAAACTCCAAAAAAACAACTGGAGTTCACGCTTTTACCCCATCAAGAAAACATTAGTTGAAGCTTTTACCCTATCTTAAGCATTTTATTTTATTTTTTATTTGTAGCACTTCATACATTTGTTATGTAGAGCGAGACTTAATCTGTTTGTGTTTGATATTGATATTGTTTTTGAAATCAATAACATGGCTTCTAGAGACCAAATATCATGCTTGTGATTGTGACCATTATCAAATAACTAGGTCTGTCAGTGATCATGTGTTTGTCATCTTAATTTCATCAATCGTCAGAATCCGGATTGTGCAGAGCACAAGTGAAGCATTGCGAAATCAAATCTTAGAGTACTGCAACATTGTGTATAATAATTTTAAGAACGGCAGTTTGACAAACAAGTATATCTCCCTTCTCATTCTTCGATCTGTAACAGAGAAGAAAAATGTGTCCATGACGTATTTGTTCCTACTTCGATCAAGCAAATCTGCCTTTTCTACACTTCTAGTATATGTTGTCTGTGCAAAGTTTTTTGTAACTATCAAACTGCTGTTCTCATATTATGATCAGAATACACTGATAATGATCAGAACACAACTCTTCCTCGAGAAACATTGTTGGTCAGAGAACAAACGTATTATGATCATAAATACACTGATTATGTGGCCTACAAAAATGTCTTCCCTAATTCTCGAGAAATGCAGTGATTGGGACTCTTATTTAGATACTGTTAATAGTTGTGTCAAGGAAATCCTGAAATTGTGACAACTCCAGAAGTGGGCAAAGTTCTTTTGTAAGAACAGCTAATGCATCTTCCAGAGTACTGCAACATGGTGCATAGTAATTTCAAGAAACAGAAGGAACAATGCCATATTCATTATGTAGTAAAATCTACTAAAAAGCTGTGGAACAAATACAAAATAGATTGAAGAGCATTTTATGAGGAAGTTCCTCCGAAGATCTTTCCAAGAATCAAGGCCTTCAGTTTCGACATCTGAGATTGGTTCTGTTTCATACCAACCTTAGAACATCTTAAACAATCCTGAAGAGTCCGATTCTCATCCACCACTTTATCAAGCTGGGATACTAGTTCTTTGATGGCTTCTCTCTTCTCATCATTTCGTTTTACCAACTCGACTTGCTGCCTCAGATTATCCTCCATGAGCTTAGCAACCTGAAGCCTCAAGTTAGACCAAACATTCTTCCTCTCTTCTTGACTGTCATCTGCAAAGTTTCCAACGACATTGTCTGCCTTTTGATAGTCGATATTTTCATCTTTGGTCAGTGAGTCCTTTTTTGTTGGTTCAGTTGACAAAAGCTCATCATTCATTTTGTCGAGGTATATCATCTCGGACATGTTGCAATCAGGATCTTCCACGATGGATTGTGAGTCAGGACTCTCTGATCTTGCAAGGTTTAGAATGTGTTTGAAGGAGTTGGAAGAAGATGAGTTGGTGATATGAGTCGATTCAGATCTTAACAGATCATACCGCTCAGCTAATGCACGATATGATCTCTGGAGTTCTTCAACCATTTGGATGAGCTCTGGCCTTTTTTGTAGTACATCTCTGCTCTCTGCGCAAAAGACTCTCCTTCATCTTGCATGAGTGCCAAGATGGCCTTTGTTTTCTCATCCAAGTCTGCAAAATAATCACAACATAATTTGAAAGCAAGTGATCACCAATTCATCCACAGGACATATATGTGTAAAAAAGTGCTCTGAAAGAAAGCTCGATAAGAGATGAAACCTGAGAGAGTAGTTTGAAGCCATTGAGATTGGTGTGCATTGTTATGACTACTCAACCATCGCGAACAAGAAACTCTGCAGGTTTCCTTTGCATCCATCACTGTTCTTCTTCGCGAAACACAACCTACTGATTGAAACTGCTGCTTGGTTGATAGGAAGCTCACATCTCTTGTTCTATGTATGTTAACTAGAAAGGTTGAAATTCAAAAACTTCCATATCTCTCTTCTATATATTTTCCCTTGATTTTCTCATTATTTCCTCTGTAGGTTGGTAAAAGGAAGGATTTCTGGGATGTGTCACAAACACAGAAAATTAGCCGTTACTTTGGTTTTAACACTTCAAGTTGGGGTGTGCAAAAAGTATGGGTGGGCACGGGACGAGATCAACCTCATCCCTATCCCATACTGTTTGTTTGAAATTGGGACGGGACGGGACGGGATGAACATGTACTAAATTTTGGATTGAAAATTTAACATGTAAGATTGCAAATTTTGGATTTACCAAACACACAACTCTAAAATCAACTATATAACTTTAAGCCATTATTTACTATTTCTCTATTTCATTAGTTTTTACTCCGTTTTTTAGAACCACTATTGAAGGTAAGAATTTTTTTTTTACATTGCTAACGAAAATGATCAATGAGTTTTCATTTAAAAACTGCGATGAGCTCACATTATTGTTGTCAAGAGTTAGGAAGGAAAAAAAGAAGAGAGAAGGTTTGAGTTAGATTTATTATCTAAGTGAGTCGCATAAAAGCTTTTGAAAATAAAATAGTCATGTTAATAAATAAAATAACAAATAAAAGTCATATCAACAAATAATTTCACACTATATATTTATATTAAATATTAAAAAAACTCGGTTCGGGATGAGCGGGATTGAAAATCTTCATCTCAATCTCAATAGAAACTGAAAAAATTGGAACGAAATTGGAATCGCGGGTGGGCTTGAAAAAGTGTTTTGTGAGGTTCAATGTTTGAAAAACCTGGTTCCCTACCTAGTTGCAAGGATTGTGCTTTCGCATAAAATTTCCTTTTTTTTTAAATTACGAAAAGAAAATGGACAAAAGAAAAATTATATTTTTTGAAGGTTTTTTTTCGAAAATTTTGGGGTTTTTCATAAAAATACAAAAACAATTACCAAAAATTATAGTTTTCAAGGGTTTTTTTTTGTAAATTTCCAAGTTTTTAATTATCATTACTTTTAATTATTTACTGATTTTTAAAACCACCTCCCTGAATTTCTAATTATCATTTTTTTTGTATTAATTTTTTAATATATTTAATAAATTTATTTACTTACATCTTATTTTTTGACATATTTCATTATATATCTTACGTGTTCTCAATATTTTTTTAATTTTCTTTACCCACCAAAATATTTTTCTAAAATCTTTCAAAATCAGGAGATTGACCATCGTCACCCGATCGATTATCCCAATCTGACAAATCATCAACCTCAAATCTGTGTTGCTAATCAATATGATCACAATCATCATCAACCAATCCATCTGATCTTATATCCATCATGCCAGCTTTGTCTTTGTCGCCCAAAAAAAAAAAATCATAACTGTACGACATGTAGGTCTCACTTACTACAAGTCGACTCTCACTCCCACATTTTTCACCTCTCCATTGAAGTCAAATTCGTCAAAAAACAGTAAAATCGAATTCACTTCACCCAGATCTGACGGTAATAATCTCTCAACTCAATCTCTTCTTCTTCTTGTCTCTCTCATTTTTCTCTCACCAACCTTCACAAAAAAAATCTAGCTCTCATTATTCATCGGGATACGCAATCGCAGCATAACCGTCTCTACAAAAACCTCGGCTTCGAATCGCTGAATGGATCGGATACGAACGCGAAGTCCATCGTAACGCTCGCCAGAGAAGCGGAGGCGGGTCGAGCACAGGTTCGTCTTCTCCGGCAATGTCACCGGCTCATCACCACTCCAGATCCTCCTCCACTACCGGCATCTCTAACATCAAAAGAACTCAGAATGTGGCGGCCAAAGCCGCAGCACAGCGGCTTGCGCAAGTCATGGCGTCGCAGACTACTGATGATGATGATGATGACGACGACGATGATGATCTAGGGTTTCGGTATCCTACAACTCAGTCCGGTAATGCTGGTAACAATGATGTTTCTTCGGTTTCAGCTGCAAGAACTACTAGATCTCCTTCTCCTTCGGTAATCACCATTATCACTCTTCTTTTGATGCTTGTTTTTTAATTTGAGTGAATTTTTGGTTGTTTAGTTATATTTTTCATGAATTTGAGTGATTTAATGAGTAAAAAGTGAGATCGGATGGATGTCGATTTTGGTGATTTTGAAGTTTTAGTTATTCAAGGAGCTGTTCTTGTCTTGATTTTATGAGTTTTTTGAGGAATTGAGTGGAAACAACGACTTCTGGTTTCGATTTGGTGTGTTTTCTCAAAATGATGTTTTGTGGAGAGTTCAATTAGATTGATTCAATTTGTTCACTTTGTAGTGCACACTTTAGGATCAAGTGAAGATTACTACTGGCAAGTGGCAAGTGAATTGGAATATGAATATGAATATGACTAAGAGAGTTCTAGATCTTATTTTCGGTAAAGTTCAGATCGAATGTCAGAGTCATTCTGCACATTCTTCATCTCGTTAGATTCTTAAATGTTAAATGCGTAAACGCTTTGTGTTACTATATTTGTTCTTTGATTTTTAAATGGCTAGAGGGCACAATGTTAGTTCGTTTGTCTCGCAAACATACTGATCATCCTTGCATGATCAGCTAATTCCAACATTCATAAACAGGATATCGAAATTGATATATAGTTGGATATATAGATCACATCGCCTTGGTAAATCCCATCATGTTAATGATATAGGTTATAGAAAGCATGGTGCAAAAATAAATGAGTATTTACCAAATTTAGGTATCTAATTAAGTCCACAATAGATACACACGAAGTCAGTAACTCAATTAGTCACCACTAACTATGAGTGAAGTCTTGAGCACATACCATACAAGATATCAATAAAATTGACAACACTCAAATAACATAGTTGCAAGAAACACGGACGGAGAGGAACATAAGTCCATTATCAATTTATCATCCATGTCTTGACCCTAAATGCGCTTGATAACATGGATATTTTTTCAACAGTGAATTATAAGAGACTTGCTCCTTGTATAATAAAAGTTCAACTATGAATGCTAATCGTACTATTCCCTTTTTTATTAGTTAGGTCGAAACTTTATGGAGCTCAATACATCAGTTCGCTCTACCTCAACTGGAAGGCCGTCGGTAGCTGTTCGTTCAACACCCTTGATGCCACCTAGTAGAGCACCGCTGAGGACTGCCGTTTCTATTCCAGCAATTGAGCCTCCTAATCTTAGACTAACAGAGAAAAGGTTTGGTTCCCATTTTAAAAATCAATCCTGAAGGTTACTGCAGTTTAGTTTGTTCTTATTTTAAATTGTAGTTGGATAGCTATAAGCCTGAAAAACTTGTCGTAGTTAACAACTACTATTTTTAGGAGCAAATATTCCGTTATAAATGTCTTCAGGAACAACAAGTGGAAATTTGGTAATGTTCTTCATTATTCTACACCAATTTCAGAAATTAAAATAGTTTTGTCACTATCAGAGAAAATGCTCTAATGGTAGTGCTACCCATAATAACCAATCATCGATGTGATAATTGTTGTAGTATTGGAGCAAGAAATGATTTCTAGTTTGATAAATGTCAAGATAAATAAATAAATGAAAAATAACGTTTAGAAAAGTAGACATTGATTTTTTTGTAACCAATCTCAACTACAAAGAGCCAATACAATAGTTGATATTGTCAAAATTAGCAATCGAGCATAAAAGGTCCCTTCTCAAGGAATTAAATTTTGAAACTGGAGATGGTATTCTATCAATAACCCAAGTGGTTGAATTTGTATTCGTTACAGGTTTCTGCCAGACACTGCACATCTCAACTTAAAGGATTCCGGAAACCAGCGTGAGGCGTCTGCTCTTCATGATGAGGTATGTTGCTCCCTTCTTCCTGTCATGAATTTGTAATTTGGAACAACTAGTAAAAATATATTACGGAAATCCTTTCTTCATGCTGGTGTGGTTGAATGAAGGCATGGACTGAAATCTTGTAACCTGGTGATGAAGTTTGAATGCACGATCCTTGATAACTTTGACAACTGTTTGTATTGCAGCTTGATATGCTACAGGAAGAAAATGAAAGTATCCTTAATAAGGTGAGCTCCTTTGCATTATTTCATAAATTTAGCTGATGATAGTAACGTGCAACATTTACAGTGGCATCTTCTCTGCAGCTTCGGATAGCAGAAGAAAGATGCGAGGAGGCAGAGGCAAGAGCTAGAGAGCTTGAGAAACAGGTACTTTACCTTTTTTCTTTAGTTTGATTTGAAGAGATCGGGAGACTTGTAATAAGTAGTGATTGTTTTCCTTCCCTCATGCATCAATTGGATGGGAGTAAGAGAGGTATTTTTAGAGTTGAACAATACGTCTTCTTTTCCCTTTTATAAAGGGGTGAAAAACCTGAGTATCAGGCATATGGGTGTTAGTGAAATTCGTGTTATCAAGTTTCTACACTTTTTTGTGTTTTCCATTTGTATGAAACATATTAACTGATCGAAGTCATATTTTTTGCGTATTCTATTTAGTAAATTCTTCTCTTCAGTCTTTTTAATCCAATGCCTACACCTCCTCTTATGTAGTTTTTCATGTTTCATAGGTCGCCAACCTTGGAGAAGGCGTGTCTCTTGAAGCTAAATTGTTGAGCAGGTAATTAAATTTTGCGTAAAACTCTTGTGTCAAGGGTCGGTTATAATATAATTTGTGGCGTCTTGTCTTTCATATGTAGGAAAGAAGCAGCTTTGCGACAAAGAGAGGTAAGAAATGAGCAGTTAATCATGTATAAT